>OX155702.1:8963768-9347536 GCA_944547425.1 Eupithecia centaureata | reverse complement strand
AAATGAATATACGCGTGTTTTTGTTTTGAGGCAGTTTGTTGCAGTGGTGGAAATAATGAGAGATATTCGTTCATGGCAGAAAAGTTAGCGCATATGGGAATACGTTCTCAAAAATTCATCATCATCAACCTATATAAGTCAACTTTGTTATTTTGCAAGTAAACTCACTCAAGACTAAAAAACAGGTTTTTTATTCATAATGTTCCAGCGTAGTAATTCTGGCCTCAACCTTGCCTTTTAAACACAAGAATATTTTATTCCAAAAATTAATTTTGTTGTTAATAAGGCCTTCCCAAAAAGTTTATTAATTAAAGTCAAGCTGAAGACAGGGCGCTATGGCGCTCATTAGGGGAGGCCTATGTCCAGCTGTGGACTAATATGGGCTGATGATGATGTTGATAGATACTCAAGCCTACCCAAAAAACTGCTACGGCAGCGCAGTATACCATTACAATAAATGTGTTTCATAAATATACTAAGCAGTCATGTGCAGTCTATCGAGGTGGTAAGTTGATAATTACATTATGCTCGGTACATTGACTGCCAGACTAATCTTTGGATATTTTGGGAATCTGTGGCAGCTAATATTTAATTTAATGTAATGGCAAAATATTATTTTTTATTTATTAATACTTCATTGGTTCCCTGTCATAGTTTATTAACAACGAAAATTACAAGCAAAGGAAAAGAAAAATTACAACTAGTATTTACAATTGAAATCACTTGCACCTTCCCATCTTTCAAGGACATCCACTAGGGCTGGTGCGGCGTCAGATCTGGCCGAGGATCTCAAGAGGCGCAAATATGCAGGTCTCGACAGAACCTACGCATTTGCTCCCCTTGGATTCGAGACCCTAGGTCCGTGGGGTACCGAGGCTCTCCGGGTTTTTAAAAAATTATCTGAGCGTCTGGTCGATGCGACGCGTGACCCGAGAGCTGGTTAATATCTGGCTCAGCGCATCAGCATTGCCATACAGCGTGGTAATGCAGCCAGTGTCTTGGGGACGCTTCCGACTGGTATTGACATGGATCAATTGAGCTACCTTTAGACTGTTTGTCATAGTTCAACTAAACCTAACTAATATATCTTTCAAATGTATTTTCTTTTTTATAACTAAATAATTTGTTGTTAAATTATTAGTATTAAGTACTTAGAATGTAAGAATCTATGAAATAAATTTATCTTATCTTATCCTAAACTAGGAATAACCTGTATCTTGGGGACCTCTTTTTTGAGTTCTTTATGGTATATGGTATTTATAAGAAATAATCGGCCAAGTACGAGTCGGCCTCGCGCAGGCAGTGTTCCGTACCATTGTAATGTATCTATATATTTATATTATTTGTCTATAAACTGCAAAATAATTATGTCTGTTGTATGGGAGGCCGCTTAAATGTATATTTTATTCGTTTTTTTTATTTGTTACAAGCGACCCGCCCCGACTTCGCATTGTTTTATTATACGTAGGTATAAACCTTCTTCTTGAATCACTCTATCTATTAAACAAAACCGCGTCAGAATCCGTTGCGTAGTTTTAAAGTTTTAAGCATTCAAAGGGACGTAGGGATATAGGGACAGAAAAAGCGACTTTGTTTTATACTATGTAGTGATTATAGTATCAACAGAAATAAGGTACATCCTTTGAAAATTTCAGCTGTCTAACTATCACGTTTCATGAGATACAGCCTGATAACAGACAGACAGACAGATGGACGGGTAGCGGACTCTTAGTAATAATCCCCTTTCACCCTTTGGATCACAGAACCCTAAAAACTACTAACCTTTAAATTCCCGTACAACCCACCACACCGCTTTGATCTAACTAGATTCGACACATAATTTCCCGTTAGACCCACCACCTGTGTTCTATTAGTAACAGATTTCACAAGCCACATCTGCTGAAAACCGAACCGTGAGCTATTCTCGGTAGAACAATGATTAATTAACCTAAACTAACATAATTAGAATTAGACTGGTTCTGATGAAGCAACTAGCAACAATGAAGATCAAAAGGAAGTATCGACTTCAAAGTCTTCGAGACAAGGTCAGGAAGACTCGGAAACTGGGGAAGGAAGTTACAAGTCCACTC
Source organism: Eupithecia centaureata (assembly GCA_944547425.1). Lineage (NCBI taxonomy): Eukaryota > Metazoa > Arthropoda > Insecta > Lepidoptera > Geometridae > Eupithecia > Eupithecia centaureata. The sequence goes on along the minus strand of OX155702.1, from coordinate 9,345,446 downwards.
CACTTTATTACTTTTTTAGGGTTCCGTACCTTAAGGGTAAAAACGGAACTCTATTACTATGACTTCGTTGTCTTTCCGTCTTTCTGTTACCAGGCTGTATCTCAAGAACCGCTATGGCTTGATAGAAATTTTCACAAATTATGTATTTCTGATGCCGCTAATAATTACTCCCTCCCAGATAAAAAACTAAATTTTTTGCTTTTTTTTGCTCGATTTCAATAAGTAACAGGCACTTGAAATATTCACAAAATACTTAATTGTATAAGTATTTACTTTAATATAAATAGTAAAATAAAAAAATAAGGCACAGAACCCTTCGTGCGTCAGTGCGACTCGCGATTGGCCGGTTTGTTTTTTGGGTCCTAAAGTCTCAATAGGTCATGGCTGAAAATCAGTGCTTTTCCTTTGAGCAAAATATCACACTCAGCCAAAGCTTTTTTGACGTACTGTAAGTAGGTACACAATTCACCTTGATTTGACTTTTATTATTGTTTGTTGTTCTTAGTTCAATGTATTTTATTATTATTTGTTTTACTAATGTACTGTTTGATTGTTTTATATTGTATTTGTTTATCTGAAATTCAAATCAAATTGTTACCCATATCTATATATATAAAAATCAATTGCTGTTCGTTAGTCTCGCTAAAACTCGAGAACGGCTGAACGGATTTATCTTATCTTGAAATGTTCGTGGAGGTCTAGGGAAGGTTTAAAAGGTGAAAAAAATCGAATTGCCGGGAAAACCCCATATGAGGCAGTACGAAGTCTGCCGGGTCAGCTAGTTGATTGATAAATTATATCGGTTACAGCCTTACAGGGTCCCTGTACTACCCTGTAGGTAAGCTAAACCATTTGAAGGAAGATTTGCCACAGATTTGGAATTAATCTAAGCTTGCTGAGCAATTTTTTCTTATACAAAAATTCTATTTTTTCGTGAATTTTGAAACTGCTTCAATTTACATTGCCACGATTAAGCAATTTACTTTGTTGGTTTTCTTTCTGAGTTGGCAGTAAAAGTCGGTAGCCTTACAAGCTTTCTTCTTCAGAAGAAACTTTTACCTGGGTTGTTTATTCTGGAAAGGAAACCCTTATAAATTAAAAATTAAATTGTTGGGCGCACAAATAACTGCACAAATAAGTAGAATAGCATTAGGCATTCGATTTTATCTCAAAAAAATTCCTACGAAGCTACTTGAAAAGCTTTAGCGATAAATAATGTCATCAAATCATAGCTACCATCATGGCTTACAAAGCTACTCAAATGTGTTTTATGTTCATTTCACCAGCAACAGCTGTTTCGTTTCAAAAATAGAACTTACTCACTATTGTTATTCGTATTCCGAATGCGCGCGCGCCTCATTCAGCGGATTCAGAAACAGTGATTCGTCGGAATGCGTTCATTGACAGTAGGACATTGTTTTAGCGGGAATCATTACGGTTCGAATTCGGGGAACACATTAATTTAAATGTAGTTGGGTGAATCTGTGCCGGTGTGGTCTAAAATAAAGAAGAAATCAGTGTTGGTTATTTCATACAAACTCTTGCCAGTACTATTATGTTATTATGGTTCTTTTATTGAATATAGTATTTGCAATTCAAACATTTAAGTTAATTGAAGACGGTTTTAAACAGTTTAGAGGTAGCTCAACTGATCCATATCAATACCAGTTGTCGCGTCCCCAAGAAACAGGCTACATTACCACGCTGTATAGTAATGCTGATGCGCTGCGTCAGATACTCACGACCTCTCAGGATATTTTATCCTTTTTTTACTCAAAAGTTTTCTATATATTCTGTTCGGTCCAGCCGACTCATCGGAAACAGCAAAAACTGACTTCGAACTAGATCGTAGATGAGCTTACATTGATAATGGACAAAAGCTAATTTGTGAATATTTTCCAATTCCCGTTGGATCCAAAAATAATTTTGTAGATTTTGGTTTGAGTACCTAGTGTAACCTAACAATAAATTACCGCTATTTTAGACCGATTTTGATTTTAGTTTAAGATAAAAATAGATATATGACAATTTGTTTGGCTTTACAATAAAAACAAGTGAAGGTATTTAATTGGAACGAAAAGATGGGACTAACTAATGTGACTTGTTTCCAAGCTATGAAAATTTAGGCAAAAATCGCTTCAGCCAATACCTTGCGCCAAAATATTCCTGCCAAATAATACTGGAGCACGCAAAAACGTTTCGTTCCGAGTAAGATACCTAAATTGGTCGGTAAGAATGTAAACCATGGCATGTGGAACATACGGTCCCACAAACCAATGAAGCACATTGTTTGAGCTTCGGAAATACCCCTGAAGGGTTAATATACAATGGATTGTTAAATGGATGTGGCTTTGTGGGTAATTTGAATTGATAATTTTGAATGGTAGAATAAATGGCTACCTAAAATAATATGTTATAATTGTAGTTGACGTATTTTAAGAAACTTAACTGTCTATTAAATAAAATAAATAAAAATAAAAATTTTCTTTATTCAGACATAATTTTGTCCACATACAAATAAAAATCACAATTAAAGAAAAATATTGGAAAGTAATTAAAAACACACAAGGCACAATTGTTATTTAAAGCAGTCATTCAACAGTCTCAATCTCAACCTATAGAGTCTAAAGAGTCAGGACTCTGTTGAAAGACTGCATGATCTAAGACAGCGAGGTTTTGGAGTAAACGAAAATATCGATGTAGGTATAGATTTTTTTATATAAACTTGCTTGGCTTAAGTAGGTATACTTGTTTTACATTATACAGGGTGTTAGTGTGAACACCGTTGTCCTTGAAACCAGAGGTTCAGCATCATGAGTAGAATCCAAAACCGATGATAAAAGCTTAACACCTATTTTAGTTTTGCAAGATTTTGATATTTCATGTCTTCGCTATCGTACACGATGCCATAGTCACTCTACATACTTTAAGTACCTACCTACGTAAGTACTTATACCCGCGCCTTACTTGGATCGTAACTTCATTACTTGTGCCCTTCAAAAGACGGGATATTCGCACAGAAGGTGATCCGACACTGAGGTGCACGCACATGCCACGTGTCGCCTGGTCGAAGTACTTGTGTCACGTGTTTGTGAGCACACTTTTAGTGTTTATAAAAATTTTCTTTAAAAAATGAGTAAAAAATAGAATAATTTTTTTTCATCCGTTTTGGATTCTACTCATGATGCTGAACCTCTGGTTTCAAGGACAACGGTGTTCACACTCACACCCTGTATACTTACTTATAATAAAGGCGAAAGTTTGTATGGATGCATGGATGTTTGTCCCTCTTTCACGCAAAAACTACTGAAATGATCGAGCTGAAATTTTGAATATCTACCTAGACGTGGTTCTGGCACTGGAACAACTATCTTAATCCCATAAATTAGTTCCATAAATTAATTTATATTGATGGATGGATGGATGTTCCTAAGTATATTAATAAGTAAGGAAGTTAGGATAAGGATTGTAACATTCTGTAATGAAATAAACATTTTGTATTTTGATTGTATCTACCTATTGTATATCTGCAGACTGTTTACAAGTGATTTTGAGGTAGCTCACTGATCATCGATACGTGAATAAATAAACACTAGGTATAAGAGTTTAACGAAATCTAGTTTCACCTGCTAACTCACGCTCGTTCAATAGTGTTGCCGTTCAACAAAATAAGAAGTCGCTAGTCAAATCTAAAAATTCCTCTAGATATGGAAAAAATCGTTCCATAAAAATCCGCTAGAAGTCGCTAACCAACCTCAGCAACGCTCAAACCGAAATATCGATTTTAGTAGTACCTAGGTAGTTGAATAGTTGTAGTTTTATTCCTCCGTAGTTTGTTGTGTTGTGATGTCTGTCAATGTCAAGGTCAACTATTTTTTTTTTCTTTATACTTTTATTAATTTTAAGGGAGTTTTGTCACACAATGACTATGCCACTTCCGTAGGAGATCCATTCTTTATAATATATACAACAAACTCAACAAAATAGAAATAAAATTAACATGACAGTGCATGGCCAAATCCTTAAGGAATGTGGATAACACTGTGCGGCTTACAAACCTACTTATAAAACTACCTTAGTCTCCGTCATCACAATTAATGAGGAGGATTGGAGATACCTACCTAAATATTTCGCAAATAAAGTTTGACTAGCATTTTGGCTTCCACGGAGTACGGGGAAGACAAAAACTATTACAAATACCTACGCTAGAATCATACGTAAACATCTAAGGTCTAGTCGTTGTGCCTCGTTACGGACACACTCCGTCAAAACATGATGTACATCTTCTATCATGTTGCACTCTGGGCAATTTGAACTCTGCAAAGTTTTTCCATTCTTTTCTACAATTTTGTAAGTATACTTTTTTTACCGGAATTTCCATAATTATCAAAATAATCTTGCAAAATCACTCAGTAACTACTAGAACACAACTCACACAATAAGAAATGATAACAACTTCCAAACAATGATAACTGAAAAAGAACTTCAACGGAACTGACGAAACAATGAATGAACTCCTACGAAACTGCCCACCCAATACGTACGTAATTCTCGATCTCACTCGAATGTTAATCGGGGAATTCCTGCATGCTCTGCTTCTATCGGAGTTGCCAGCGTAACATATTGAAAATGAGATACTTAATACTTGACGATCCACGGTGGTCCACGGTTGCCCTTGTAGCGACATATTGACCCGCCTAAAAGTCGCTAGAAGTCGCTATAAATTTTTTTCTCGCTAAATGTGGAATTTTGTCCGCTAAACATTCATAAAATCCCCTAGTTCTAGCGACAAAGTCGCTAGAACGGCAACACTCAATACCTATTCATTTAAAAAAACTCCGCGTGATAAATGGCGCGAAGTGCCACTTGGCAGGAAACACGTGTTCGTTCATCAATAAACGTCACATTGACATTGACAGGGAATCAAAGAAGTTTTAATTTATTCTACCGCGGTTGTTTATGTTTCCGAAACTCGTCGTGGTAGATAAAAATAATAATTTGTTTAATATTACAAACTTAATGACGGAAGAAAACGAATCAGGAATGAAGAGAATAAATAGGTAGCGGAAATAACAGGAAAAAGAACACAAATTTTTAACTCGATATTTCCACACAAATCAAATCACCAATCAATGTCCGGTCAAGTTGAAAGTTGCATTTAACTTGGAAAATGATTCCGCGGTGATCCCATTAAAGTTCTGTACCCGAATTTATATTAATTACCTATCTATATTATATAATATAATATATACTTAGTCCCAATAAACTTAGCAAACAGTTTATTTTAAATACATATTCAGATTTGACCTCTGTTTAATGTCTTTTGTAAAAACATCTGATTATCTCTATAAGTAGGTTTATTCTTTACCAAGAAAATTCATACGCATCTGATATCAAAACAGTTCAGGGCATTGATATTTACATAACCTTTTAAAATAATAAATCGTTAAAAACCCCAGCGTTATAAAATAAACAAGTCGTTTTCATCAGCCATTAAAAAGCTGGAGAGTTATTTAATCTGTGGTGAAATGTAATAATAAATCCGGCGCGGGAAATTACTGTCACTTGTCATGTCACTTTTGTTTTTGGCGGTAAAGATTAAGATAAAATATTATTTTAGGACTTTCCCTTTTGACGATTTTCTTCCCCCTGATGTCTCTCTTCCAACTTCTATGAAATGTATTTTATCTCTCGCTTCTCCTCCAGAATTAACTATGCCTTATGTAAATTTGTCTATAATAATTATATTAAGTTGTAATAGTAAGTCTGTTTCCTTTGTTTATTTATTGTATATATTTATTAATCTGCAGTTGTGAGTTACATAAGTTATATATTTAGTTTATTTCCTTTTAAGCATTCAATCCCTTTGGATGCTTAAAAAGAAATATCTTCTTGTAGTGATATCTTGTGTCCGTCAAGTTAGCAGCCACACCATGGAATTTTAAGATTATATATATGCCAATTAACTGTGCCGTCAATGCTGTATCCGGTGCCGCAAAGCATATAAATAGTGCTCCAGTACTTTAGGAGATATTGAGGGATTTCACTGTGGCTGCTATCTTGACGTCAAGCTGGCAGCCCCGCTTATTGTGAAGAAACCAAAGCTAGATTTGAATTGTGAACTATGCCAAATAACTGTTCCCATGTATATCTAGTTGTGCTGTAAAGCTCAGAAATAGAGACCCTGTGGTTTAAAAGATATTAGGCTCTAAACATCTACATAAATTTGAGAAAACAGATGAGTACAAAAGTGTTAAGATTACGATTGCAATCAATCGCTAGATGGCGTTTATTGCAGCTAAAGCATTTACTCGCCTAGAAATAATAATAGTCGTTTATTATTATTTCTGGACGAGCAAGTACTGCTGAAGCCACAAAAGACGATAATATATTATGGACAAACATACAAATCTTATTTGTATTTTATTCTTATTGATTGACAATTTCTTCTCATGAAAAACTGTAGTTAAGCCACCATAGACACTGGAATGTAAACAATCAGAAAGCATGACCAGTGTGGCCAGCAAGGTCTACCTACACAAAAAAAAAACATAGGTAAAAACACCTTTGCTGAAATAAATAGGTATGTAGAGTCTGTGCATTCATCTAAAACATTTTATACTTAGTGTCATGTTACATTATTATATATTATGTCCTCAGCCGAAAGGGGGTGATTATAACTCCGAGAGAATCAACTTGTGATGAAGGATGTTTTTAATAAATAATATTTTTGTGTTTTTATGTTTATTCTTACACTTTCATTGTTGCTTTCAATGGATCTTAGTTAGTGTTTTTTATTATGATTTTGCCAAAAATAAGCAACTAAGTATAGAATTAAGTTTAGTTTTACTGCTATTATAAGAAAAAAACATGTACATAACTACCGTTTATTCGCCAAATGTCAAAACCCTTTTTCTAAGACTTCGCTGTCTGTCCGTCCGTCTGTGTGTCACCAGGCTGTATCTATATGCTGTATAATGTATAGTATATGTATAACAGTTGTCGCTATAATAATAAACACTAAAAACAAAATAAAGTAAATATTTAAGTGGGCTTCTATACAACAAACGAGATTTTTTATTAGCAACATGTAGACACTTGAATGATTTCATATTGTAACTAAAAAAGAAAAGTAACCATATGAAATTTGTATAGGTAGGTACTTGCCTACTGTTGTTTACCTAGTCGCGACTCGCACTTGGCCTATTTACCTGACTTATTTTACATATTTTAGATTTATAGCGATAAAGTTCTTTGTACCATTTCAATTTACTATTTATTTACAATGCTTTTTTTTATTTTAGTTTGTCAGATTATAAGTCTAGGCGACGACGGCTGTCTTAGCTCGAGAAACTATAGGGGTTTTTGAACTCCGACAAAGAAATAGCGATAGTAAATCGGGACAAGCAAGATTCATTCTAGTACGTTTGGTATAGGTACAACATTTTTGGGGACAAGCCTGAGAATACGTAGGTCTAGGTACTATCCAAGAACTTTGCCGAAAACGATATTTACAAAACCAAAATTCTAAAATAGTTCAGAAAAAGCTCAATTGTCGCAGCGTAAACAGAATTGTTTCAATTGCCAGAGCAACTGGATAGAAATGTCAAATGGACACTCGCTCATACTACGGTTTGTCCCACAGAAGTAGGAATAATATAGAAATGTTATAGCACGCGGATTACGTACAAAACGCTTGTCGCCACCTGGCCTCCCACCCATGCTGTGACTACTACATACGCGTTTATTCAAACGAAAAGACACCCAAAGTATAATACACCGTGATTGGCGCTTTGGTTGTCTGTGAACTTACGAATACATTGAAAAAAGCACACATCTCTAGCTTACGATCATCACGAGCGGCCCTACCATGCGAGCAAGACGATATCGTAAGCTTCACATTAAATTACTACGTGCGCTTGTATCGCTCCAAATGTTGATTAACTAATACAGCAATGGTGTGCAAAATGTTGATAAACGGAATAAACTATGATTCTTATAGAACATAATTACTCTCTGACAATTTTATTAAAAAACAGCTAAAATATTTAAAAAAATTACTTACTGATGAAATTTTATCCCTCTAATTTTGTAATTGCAAGTTGTGGAAGCATTTCCACAATTGGTTACCACCATTTTTACACGTTCTTTCTCGTCCGCCGTTCGAGACAATACTAAAAATCAAAATGCCCTTTGGTGAAATTAGTCATCTTTGCGACGACAAGGTCACGCTAGTATGCGACTTCTAGTACCATATTATTCCTGCTTCTATGGTCTGTCCAGACAATTTTTGTTCAGAAGTCGGCCAAGTGTCACGTAACCGCTGACTTACTGGCTGGTATTAGAAGTTCATATTACAAAAATGGCGAGCAGTTAATATGGGACCCTGGCCCCCCCTGGAGAATATGCCTAGATACGCCAATGGTAGTAATTTTTAGGTATAATTTATTATAAGCTTTTAGGGGAAGTTTGGTTGAAAACTCAGCAAAAGAAATACTTATTAGTCGTAGGTAGGTATATTACATTTATGATATTATTAAATTAAAATTAAAAATAAATATATTAAAAATTTAATATATTTAAGTAGGTAATGCTATTTACGGTTGTTCTACCAATAAAAGCAGTAGGTATTTGGGTCATCGTCAGTGATGTACATAAACAAGCAATGTCTAACAAAGACGCCATCTAGCGAGTCTAGTTGCAATCTTTTTATACTTGTTAAAACTTTATTTATTAATCTTACTTGTAAATCTTACTACTAATCTTATTTGTTAATCTTATCTTTCACCAAGCATAATTATCGGACTGACGGACCGAGCCACAGATAAACTGACCTACAATATTAAATTAAAATAGTATTCAAACAAGATTTTAGTATTGAAATTTAAAAGTGTTAGTGTGTTGTAGTATAAGTAGTATCTAATAATAATTTTAGGCCTTTGTATTTATATTTTGAATTTATAATGTTTATTAAACTTGTCTTAAATAAATCATTTAATTTTACTGTATAAGTTACCTAGTATGTAAATATGTAGGACCTTTTTGTGTTTATTTTTGCGCCTCCAGATGGTCGTGACGTGACTAGGTTGGTTCCCGCTGAAAACCAGCGTTGGGTGCCTACACCAGTGTGTGTGTACCCAGCACAATGCTGAGCGGAGCCACGTTTGCCTTGCGCTCTGCTACGCACAAATCGTAATCAGGTAGAGCTTAGCATTAAATAAATTAGTTTAAGTTTGTATTGTAGTAGTTCGTAAGGTAAATAAAAAATTTTCTTTCTTTCTTTCTTTCTTTCAATCGTAACTTTGATTGATTGATGAATGCTTTTGTACTCATCTGTACTCTCCAATGTATGTAGATGTTTAGAGCCTAATATCTTATAAACCACAGGGTCTCTATTTCTGAGCTTTATAGCACAACTAGATGTACATGGGAACAGTTATTTGGCATAGTTCACAATTCAAATCTAGCTTTGGTTTCTTCACAATCAGCGGGGCTGCCAGCTTGACGTCAAGATAGCAGCCACAGTGAAATCCCTCAATATCTCCTAAAGTACTGGAGCACTATTTATATGCTTTGCGGCACCGGATACAGCATTGACGGCACAGTTAATTGGCATATTTATAATCTTAAAATTCCATGGTGTGGCTGCTAACTTGACGGACACGATATCTTTGTGGCAAACTTACTAGCACAGCAAGCCACAAACCAAAGAAGTTGAAGTTTATTATATGAACCGATTTTAAATTTAGAATTAGTAGGTAGTAAAGCTCAGCGTCTCTAAAGCAGATTCGTCTTGGTCTTTACATCACCTTTTACTGATATATTACTCGTATACAAACAAAAAGAAACACGGTAATTGGCTTTCAAATAAATAATAAATCAATAAATATTTCCGGGCAGTCGACACAGCATCATCTAGCCCCAAGCTAAGCAGGTGTTATGGGTACTAGATGACTGTTATACTTAATACAATACATCATAAATATATTTTTTTTATTGTACATAGAAAACACCCAGACCAACGGAACAAATTTCTTCAGATCGTACACAAATTTGTTCCAAAGCGGGAATCGAACCCGCAACCTCCTGCGTCGCAGGCGGACCTTCGCCCACCGCGCCACATCGGTCGTCATTTCAAAAACTGTTTCAGTAAAAGATCTAGCCCCGAGCAAAGTATAGCTTGTATTATGGATACTAAATGACTGATATACAACATACATACATATTTTGGGTGTTTTATCCTACTAATATTATAAACGCGAAAGTTTGTAAGTATGGATGGATGGATGTTCGTTACTCTTTCACGCAAAAACTACTGAACAGATATGGATGAAACACAGAGATAGATTATAGTCTGGAATAACACATAGGCTTTCTTTCTCCCGGAATTCCCACAGGAACCCGAAACCTCCGGAGTCGCAGGTGGAGCAAAGCACTCAGGAAATGCGTTCCAGTAAAGAGAAGTTACGGTGGACTCTGATTATTACTCACGTGCTAGTAATGAACTGTTTGGTTTATGGTTACAGTTTGAACACGTGTCGTAGTAAATGTTCGTAAACAGATTTTATTATCTCTCCTCTGAGACGCTGGTGGTCCGGGTTCGATTCCCGCTTTGGGACTAATGTACGATCTACATAATATTTAGCTAAGTTAATTCTCTAAGTCAATATTGAAGCCTTTATGGGTAGGTAATTCTAAAAAATCTTAGTTTCTTTTATCTATATATTTTTTACGACATAGACAAATTTAATGTACCAAACACGGAGTAGATATAGAGGTACTTACCTAATGTATTTAATTTAGTAGTAAGTGACATCAGTGACAATGTTAATATGTAATTAACTTTATGGTAAAATAAAATGAATTTACTGAATTCTGGCCTATATCCAGCAGAGGACTAATATACAGCTGACGATGATGATAAAAAAATTAAATTCCCGAACACTTTTTCTTATTGCTTTCTTTCCATTATTCGGAATCTCACCCCTGACCGGCGATGTAGCTTGTTTACCCCAATTTATCACAATAACGCTAGTTCCTTTGTCCATTTGAATTGATTTATAGATGCTTGTCGCTAAAAGAAAGTCTTGTAAATAAACTAATGGACTTCCAGGACTTCGAGGCTGTTAAATTGCGGATAAAAAAGAAATCGCCTAATGGTAAAATTTTTGGTGGACTATGTGGTAATTAAACTAAATAATTTTTTTTTCCGGGGTTCTGGATGTTTTCTATGTAAAATAAAAAATAAATATATCTATATATCTATGTATGTATATAGTATCAGTCATCTAGTAGTACCCCATAACACAAGGTCTGCTTAGCTTGGGGCTAGCTGATAGTGTGTGAGTTGTCCAGCATTATTATTCACGATTTATTAAGAATTGTTGTAAAAAACTTGTGTAAACAAACCACTATTTGACGGCGGCGATGCACGAACGAGCACTACTTTACACTGCTGACATCGAAATCGGCCACACTTTTATGGTATTTAATATACTTCAGGCCATTTAATTTGGGCATAGAAAGCAATTTTTGAAGATGAAACACGCGCGTCAGGAATGCTACACTGGCTACACTGCTGACAAAGACATTAGACACGTTGTCCCGGCCCTTAGTTTTTAAATGTAATGGCGATAAAGCTTTATTATTTCTCTATTAAGACAGCGCTATTTCGGGATAAGAAGAAGCCTATTTTATGTCCAATTGGTCTATTTTCATCTACAAAAAGATAGTCTAAATACGTTTAGAAGGATAAATCTTTTTCTGCTAAATATTTGTTGAGAAAAGATCTCAAGTTACATTGTGTCCGGCTTCATAAACTTTTTTTATAGATTGGTAGGTAGGTTTTATAGATAGGATAACGTTAATGATTGGCCAGATGTCGCCCAGTTCCACCCCGACAGTATTATTTAATCACTACATACTACATAGAATAAAACAAAGTCGCTTTCTCTGTCCCTATGTCCCTTTGTATGCTTAAATCTTTAAAAAAACGCAACAGATTTTGATGCGGTGTTTTTAATAGATAGAGTGATTCAAGAGGAACGTTTATACGTATAATAAAATCGGGTCGCTAGTTTAATAATAAAATTATCAGTGAGATTCTATCTGAGAGCACCTTTCCTGCACGGAAGTGTACCTAGTTTAGTTTAACAGAATGGAATGTTGATAGGTTAAAACGGGTTTATGTTTTTATACGAGACACGTGCTAGTTTACCGATTTGAAAACAATGAGGTTGTCATCGCTACTTTGATCCACGGCTTGCTGTGTTTCTTGTGAAATGGAAACACGTTTATTTATTTAAGATTGCTTTTATAGCTCGATTCATGTTGAGTAAATCCTACTAATATTATAAACGCGAAAGTTTGTAAGTATGGATGTTTGTTACTCTTTCACGCAAAAACTGCTGAACGAATCTGGATGAAATTTGACATAGAGATAGATTACAGTCTGGAATAACACATAGGCTATATTTTAACCCGGAATCCCACGGGAACGGGAATTACGTGTGTGAAATCGCGAGACGCTGCTTGTATAATAAAATACAAAATCTTTATTCATAAACTTAAAATACATTATATAACAGTGTTCGAGACTCCCTTTTAAGTAAAGTATTTTACCTATGTTAGGGGAATCTTGCTCTGCCGAAAACAATAGAATTTTAAACGTACATTACATTAAGCTCGTAGGTATATAATGTATGTTCCTTACCTCTTATATCGTCTGCTGAACCGAAGAACACTATTCCCCAGGTCCATGCGTCTACTACTTCAGCACTAGCAGGAAGGAATAGCTAGCCATAGTCTAGGTTAAAAGGAAAAAGGAACCATATGGAAGAAAGGAAGTAACTGCCTAGGGTAGGCCAATGCGTAACTAAGGGGAGGTTAGGTTATTGTAGCCTATTCGAGGATGTATAAGAAACTAGCTTTTGGAAGGAAATAAACTGTATTTTAAGGTAGGAAAGTAAGAAATTGTAATCTAGGGTAGGAATAGTATAATTTGTAAAGGTGGGTAGTTTATTTTTTAGTCGCTGTCGCCGGTAAATGTTGGTCCCCTGAAACAAGGAAATGGAATTTATAGCTTATAACGTTATCATTATAATCACCCTAAATCAGTCCACAACTGGACATAGGCCATAGCGCCCCGTCTTCAGCTTGCCGCATCCAGCATCTGCCAGCAGTCTTTCGCAGATCGTCATCCTACCTGGGACGATACATTATTTTATTTGTAATGTAAGAATATAAGAAACTAATTAATACTTGTATATACGACCGACGTCGCGCGGTGGGCAAAGGTCCGCCTGCGACGCAGGAGGTTGCGGGTTCGATTCCCGCCTCGGAACAAATTTGTGCACGATCTGCAGAAATTTGTTTCGTTGGTCTGGGTGTTTAATATGTATAATAAAAAATATCTATCTATATATCTATAATGTATTAAATATATTAGATATCTAGTACCCATAACACAAGCTTTGAGTAGCTTACTTTGGGGCTAGATAGTGCTGTGTGGATTGTCCAGCATTATTTATTATTTATTTATTTACAATTGCAACGATAGAACTAATTGCAGACGATTTTAAACAGTCTAGGGATAGCTAAACAGATCCATATCAATACCAGTCGTCGCGTTCCCAAGGCATTGTCTTCATTACAACGTTATTAAAATTTAAAAATCGATCTTTACGAGAGGTTTTTATATATTGACTAGTGACCAGCCCCGGTTTCGCACGGTTTTATTATACGTATAAACCTTCCTCTTGAATCAATCTATCTATTGAAAAAACCGCATCAAAATCCTTTGCGTAGTTTTAAATATTTAAGCATAACAAGGGATATAGGGGCAGAGAAAGCGACTTTGTTTTATACTATGTAGTGATAGTGATGTTTTGCTTTATATGCCAAATCGCAAACGAATCATTTCTATTCGGTTTCTACAATCGCTAACACTTTAGCGAAAGTGATTATAGAAAACCAATGTTGGTAGCCAAGTTGACGCGTTTATGTGTATCGCTCGTCCTATAACTCGTAAAGAATAGATTATTGTTTTACATTTTTCTATATATGTATAATGATAGCGTACTCAAATGAAAAGACGATGTTCTTTAGTCGACAAAAAAAGGGGACATTATTGAAATTATAGTCAGTGAAGTGGCACAAAGACTTCAGAACTCAGAAGCAAAGAGATCTCAGAAGTGCGACGAGACTTTCTCCGCATTTAATTAAATTAATTTAAAGTAATACCGCGGTACTCATAACACAAGCTCTGCTTCTTTTGTGGCTATATTTTCTGTGTTAAAATGTGCTGAATTATTTACTTATTTAATTTAGTTTACTCTCGTTTGTAAGCATCATCTGTTTTATTAATTTATTAAAGACTTATGGTGAGTCAGTTAAGTTTTGAATTTGTTATTTAGTTTGAAAGAAAGAAATAAAATATATTAATCTTAACTAAGTACAACTCAGTTAAACAAATACTTAAACATTAACATTAGGTAGGTTTATTATGAGGATTGTAGTAAATAAATCATAAAATAATTTATTTCAGGCAACTTAAGAAAAGTATAGGTGGTAAATACTAATTCAAAGGCTAATTAAATCAATACTCTACAGTCCAACATACATAAAAAATATCAAAACAAAATTACGAAAATTACAAGCAAGGAATAGAAAAATTACAACTAGTATTTACAATTGAAACCATTGAGCTAAATGCAGACGGTTGCAAACAATCTAAAAGTTGCTCAATTGATCCATGTCAATACCAGTCGTCGCGTCCCCAAGACACTGGCTGCATTACCACGCTGTATGGCAATGCTGATGCGCTGAGACAGATATTCACCAGCTCTCGGGTCACGCGTCACATCGACCAGACGCTCAGATAATTATTTAAAAACCCGGAGAGCCTCGGTACCCCACGGACCTAGGGTCTCGGGGGAGCAAAATAGAATAGAAGTAGGTACACGTTTAGTAGATGTAGTTGTAGTAGTTTAGTATTAGCATGAATACTACCAGTAGACCAAGTGAATACAGTTGCCCATTCTTTTTATTCGGTTGAACCCACACCTGCCCATTTAAAGGTGACCTACAATTAGATAGGATTTGAATGGTTTGCAACGTGGCCAATCTGGTGGAAACTCACACGTCGCTGCCACGCCAACTTCAACCTTATTACAAGCCTTTTGCAGCGTCTATTGTAATTTCATTTGCCACATAACATTTTTGAAACTATCATAGTGGTTACTAATATTTAATTTGAACATAAGAATGCAGTTAAAATTATTTTATTTTATATTGTATTAAGTATATCAGTCATCTAGCATCCATAACACAAGCTCTGCTTAGCTTGGGGCTAGATGATGCTGTGTGGACTGTCCGGAATTATTTATTTATTATTTATTTATTTATCTATTAATTATTTTAATTATAAGTATTTCAAAATACGTTATGAAAATATTTACTAACCATTTACTATGAGGCTCTAGAAATAGAGCCTCATAGTACATGGTCGAACGGTAGCTTTTAGGGTTATCTTCTTAGTCGAGTGGTATTTTGTTGACCTTTCATAGAAAACGTTTTTGCTATCATAGATAAAGCAAGAAAATATAAAAAGTTGCTTTTATTTGTAGAGCCTACAAATTGCTTCGGTTTCGTAGACCGTCTACGAAAACTGCTACGACTTAGCAAATTTTGTAGAGGCTCTACGACAGTGCCTACAAAGCATTTACGGCGCCGTAGGGCTGGTCCACCATCTCAGAACAACACAACCGGCTATGGAAAGAGCTATGTGAGGAGTTTCTCTGAAGGATAGTATTCGTAATGAATACATCAGAAAGAACCAAAGTTATCGACATAGAATTAATAAGTAGTTAGTAAGTTCTTTGAGATAATTCTTGGCAGTGGGCTGGTTATGTCTCACGAAAAACCGTCAACTGGTGAGGTAAACGATTTTTCAAGTGGAGACCGCGACTCGGTAAGCCTCTGGCCAGATGGGACTATCTTCAACAAACAAATGCTGGATGCGGTAAGCTGAAGGCAGGGCGCTATGGCACTCGTTAGGGTAATGCTGGACAATCCACGCAGTCAAAGTAAAAAACATGATCGGCGCCATAAGGGCTTCACTTGTCTCCTGCTGTCACTTAAGACACATTAGTTTCCGTGCTATATATAAGTAGTTATAAGTAACTATATAATATTTATATACAATTTTTATTTTCTGTCTAAATTTTAGTACCTTTATGTAATAGTATGTTAAAATTATTTACCTTGAGTCTGAAAGGCATTTCCCAAATCTAGCTCGTTTACCAATCCGAATAAGATTCATGTCTTCTTGTAAAATAATAGCTTCTATTTAAGTCGGCAGTTAGTATTACAAACCAAAAATACCCTCGCTTTATTAACCTATTGCACCGTTGGAAGCATAAACAGCTGAGCACAATATCTAATTGTACGATAGGTACAATGCGACGACCTATTTGCAGCACAAAAATAGTGCGTCGGTGCACCGCTCTATCGGGATCTATATTTATGGGTTGCTACACGAATGTATTGCACTTGCATGCTGCAAGCCGATATGTTTTACTAGCTTTTAAACGTGGTTTTAATCGCTACTATAAAAATTACTATTATAAGAACATTCTAATAATATAATAAATAACGCTACCAGACATAGTATACTATTCTGTTAGTGAATGTATGTTTGAAATAATGTTATTTAATTTATGCAGTGTTATGATTTTACTAAACTACACACTGCATATTATTATATTTGAACTAATCTAAGAGCATTAGTACATGTATGCCTATTGAATTTAGAATTGGAAAGAGGCACAAATATGCATGTCTCGATAGAGCCTACGTATTTGTTCTCCTTGGAGTCGAGACCCTACGGGTACCGAAGTTCTCTTAATGTATTACAAAAAAATATCTGAGCGTCTGGTCGATGCGAAGCGTGACCCGCGAGCTGGTGAGTATCTAGCGTAGCGCATCAACATTTCTATGCAGCCAGCGTCTTAGGGACGCTTCCGACTGGTACAGTTGAGCTACCTCTGGAGGCTTTGCTACGGTCTGTAGTTAGCTCAATTGTTTCAATTTTTATACTAGTTTTAATGTGTTTCTTTTCCTTGATTGTAATTTTCTTTGTTAACGAAGATACGGAAATTGAAACAGGTACCGTTGTTGAGTACTATGTTTTATCTAGGTGGATAAATCGTTGCACTCGGGGAAACTGAGACTCATCATTGGAAACAACTGAGTTGTTTGTCGTTGGTCTTTGTTCCTACTTGTACCCTACGTACCTACCGATGCGAAAGTGCTCTAAATAAAAAAAAACATAATACATTCGGACACTCGGTGAACGCTTCATTAAAACGTAGTCAGGTTTTAGTTCACAACAATATTTTTTAAATTATTAATGAGTAACTAACTCATTGACAACAACGCACGTGAAGTTATCGCTGCGTGAAAAAATCCTTAAACTGCTGGTCTCGAAATTTGGCGTGCTTGCTTATTCCTTTTACCATAGAGAGGTAAAGTTAGAAAGGAATTTTGGAAATTCGTTTGAAAATAGGGTAACCTAAATGCGAATAAGAAATGCTATGTATTTCAAGAACCGTTAGTAGTACCTAGATCGAAAAATTAAGCAAGCAGGTTCCCCTTGCAAAATAAATAAACACAGGTTTCAGCGTTTTAAGAAAATTTGTTTCCCATAAAATAAATTATAACTTTCCAGCATGAGTAAAAATAATATTTTTTGAGGTAAGAACTCTTGCTACAAACCGCCCGAAGGTCAAATAAACAGCTCATCGGTCGATTATGTAAATACTTGCAATAAAACACGACCTCACACGACGGAATATTGCCATCGGCTCAAAAGTTGTGTCTATTTTTCTCATACTAACTTCTGCCCTCGGTTTAGCTTGTTTTATGAGCGGACTTGATTGATATACTTACATCTGTCGCTAGATAATACCATTGCTTAGATTCTCTAACTTTGTAACTTTTTCTGTGTAATGTTATTGTTTTTTTGATGCTAGCGAGGACTTTCCATAAAATTATTTCTAGGGTTCCGTAAATCTTAGTTAAATTAACTCTGATATCGTTTTCAGGCTTGGCCTGATACAACGAGCTCAGTTCTTACTTTCGTACCTAGTGATATTTTTTTATTTTATTTTCATAAATAAAAGTGTCTGTTTTAAGTTTGAAATAAGTAATGTAATCGTACATCTCGGCAATCACCGACCGTCTGCCAAAAGTGGTGATTATAGCAAAAACCCCCGTATTTTGGAAAAAGAAAGAAAACACATTTGTATGATCCATAATAATAACATCACACTTTGAAATATAATGTTAATGCAAGAAGCATTATATATACAATTATTATTAAAAAAGTCTATAATATTCAACAGTGTATTTTTGCTTATGAGAAAGTTAGATCAAAAATAATCATTATTCTAATTTAATAAAATACACCCCGTAGTTAACGTATTCCCTAGAGACGTCGAAACTTTTCGAGCCCATTAGAATTCACGACTTTGTTTACGTGTCGTTATCATTTTACCGGAAATTAAAGAGCCATAAAGTAAAGTACAATCGGCTGTACTTTATTAAACAAGCACATTGAAATTAAAATGAACCTTGTTTTAATCAAATTAAATGCCTGGACTTGTTTGCGACCGCGTTTGAGTATCGCGTTTGATATAGTTTTCCTGCAAAAAAATTAAGATTCATATACCTACTATTTAAAATCTTTTAATTTTACTTTTACTATGTAGAATTACCTACTGGAGGTTCGGCTTTAACGTAAGAAACATATTTAATGAAAGGAATTGGTCGTAAATTTTTAACGCTGCTTTTTAACGCACGCTTTTTAAAACGCTAAATTTATTTATTTACTTAATTAATACGGTATATAACTTTTAAAACTATCATGATTTTTAACACTAAAGTCATTGTATACGGGATATTTACCATGATTTGTTTTCTTTGGAGTTGGACCTCAGTTCTTTCGTGATCATGGCGCTTGAAACGGTGCCGAAATATCGAAAAACTCCAAAGAAAACAAATCATGGTAAATATCCCTTTAATACGGTATACACCAATTACATTAATTAGAACAATTGAAAGGTACACAATGAGATCATTAAATTATACAATTTGAAGATAAAATTAAACAATAAGTACCGTACTTATCTAATAAGAACATATATATTTTTTAAATAAATAGATTTTTTAAACACACACATTCATACATCGCGCTCGCAAAACCGCATACATTCTATCATTATTGCCCTGAAAGTATCCGCGAATAGGTCGCAGTGCGGGCTGATGTTCAGGAGGGAGTTGAGTGCGGTGAGGATGCGCGGGAGGGGTGAGGCGGAACGCGATGATAAAACACTTGTTCATTTATTTTGTAAAAGGAACTTGAATGTCTTAAATATCTAAAATACTTTTATAGACCCCTCGGGCATCGAAGTTCGAAAATTCCTCTTCTCCTACGTCCAACAAGGACATCGCGACATCTACATTGCGAAAATTATTGAAGTTAATGAAATCAAAGCGAGCACTTAATTTCCTAGTTTTTATATAATGGTTCTATACATTAGAACTTTCTGACATGTCCAAGTGTCCTCTGAGGTCTAAAATAAATAAGCACTTTGAATATGAAGGAATTAATTTCAAAAAGTTTACGCGTATTTTTTTCCATTCTCCCATATTCAAAATTCCTGTACCTTGCCAACTGGAACATAATATGATAAAACCGTGGTGTTATCGACTGTACCCAAGTAAATAAATGCTAACTCAACTACATAGTATAAAACAAAGTCGCTTTCTCTGTCCCTATATCCCTATGTATGCTTAAATATTTAAAACTACGCAACGGATTGATGCGGTTTTTTAAATAGATAAAGTGATTCAAGAGGAAGTTTTATACGTATAATAAAGCCGTGCAAAGCTAGGGCGGGTCGCTAGTTAATAATAATCTGTAGCCGTAAAGACGATTGGACCATAAAACTTCAGGTTTCATTTAGATACTCTGAGCTTTGAGATGAGACTCGCGCAAACAGTATTATTCTACCCGACGCTTTGTCAATCTTATGAATAATACAATGACTCGTAAATTAGAAGACAGACGGACAGAAGTACCTATCTACTCCAGGGTCAGTTGAATTGGTTGCTGTATTTTAAAGAACAATGAAAGTTACAATAGAAGTTATAAAACAAATAGAACTAATATTTACAATAGAAACAGTTGTGCTAAATGCATACTCTTGCAATGTGTGAGCTCAATTGATCCATATCGTTATTTATATTTATCCATTACTGAACCGGTACTATGCAATGGGCCGGCCATATCTCGCGAAGAACCGACAACCGTTGGGGTAAACGTGTTCTTGAGTGGAGACCGCGACTCGGTAAACGTAGCGTAGGACGCCCTCCGGCCAGGTGGGATGACGATCTGCGAAAGACTGCTGGCAGATGCTGGATGCGTCAAGCTGAAGACAGGGCGCTATGGCGCTCATTGGGGGAGGCCTATGTCCAGCAGTGGACTAATATTGGTTGATGATGATGATGATGAACCGGTACTATTGCTTAAACCAGTGTAAAGTTAAAACATCGAATATTATTTATTACACCGTTCGACGTTTTAACTGAGTTTCGAGGCTTGATCGGCTTTAAGGTGATCCGATTGTCATACGTTTGTATTTTCCCAAATATGAGCGATGTGGACATAATTTAACAAATAAATAACTGTTTTTGGCTTTGTTATTGGTCATTATTTGCGGCAAATTGTGTTTGATTCATGAAAACACTCGGTATAATTAGAAATAACGTGAAAATTTTAGGGCATTTTTATCAATGTGTGAGTGAACACGGATAATGTTGTACGCCCGCTTACTTGAACTTGTGAGTGTGACGGCGGCGACGGAATCGCCATCTCTGTGCTATCTAAAGAATCATCTAATAATACCATAGTCTACCGTTCTCAAAGGGTTTTTCCATCGTCCAAGTATTTATTCCTATCTATTTTTGCTACATGTCAAATAAGATCTAGGAAGCCTACGTTCCGTTTCCATGACAACAATAAATGACACTATGTAAACAGATAAAATGTTTGCTTATAGATACCAGTTTAGAGAGTTTTACGCTGGGGCCACACTACCTTACCGTCTACCGGGCTGTTACCGCAATAATTATGACATTAAATTACCGTTTAAATTACTGCATGACCTGGTGTGGTTACACTAGAGTTTACCTAGATATGTCAATAAATAAGGCGGTAAAAATATCACGTGCGTCGCCGGTGAGCTCATATTGCACACTGGACAAACGGTAGTGGCCACAAACGCATTAATTACTGCGGTAATCTTCTTTGATGTGCGAAAAAAGACCGCCGCCGGAGCTATTGTCTACCGCCATTTGCCATATTGATTGGCATTGTAAAATTATGGCCATAAATCGTGGTTACACCTAGGTGTTGTATAAGTTATAATTAAAATAATTATCGGCATATCACGGTAGTGTGGCCCCAGCATCAGACGTGTCAGATTGTATGCAAAGCATTTCGATCATTCATCAGCGACGACCGATGTGGCGCAGTGGGCGAAGATCCGCCTGCGACCGGTTGTGGGTTCGATTCCCGTGTCGGAAAAAATTGTGTACGATCTACAGAAATTGAACATGAAATTGTTCCGTTGGTCTGGGTGTTTTCTATGTATTTATAAAAAAAATATCTATCTATGTAATGTATTGTATTAAGTTTATCAGTCAACTAGTACCCATAATACGAGCTTTGCTCACCTTGGGGCTAGATGATGCTGTGTGGACTGTCCGGAATTATATATATATATTTTTTATTGGACTAATCGTAACTTTTTACAGAGAGCCAAAACAAAATTTTGAACATGATTTTTTTGAAAAGTTAAAGTTTTTCTTTTTTAATATTAAAACATCATTGTTTTCGTAATTTTTTTGCTCTATTTTTTAAAATAATGGTCGCTGTTATAGCTATCACCCAACTTGATAAAAACTACAAAAGCCCATTTTGCATTAAAATTTTGAAGCAAAGTTAAGATAATTATCCCAATAAAAAGAAATCAATATTTAAATTAAACTAGCTTTATGAAATGTTCTCAAGAGAAAATATACTTTATCAGAAATAAAACCATTTTCTAAATTTTTGAAATGTGGCCGTTTTGCATTCAATGAGCGATTTGTAAAAATGCCTGAACTTAGCTGGCGTAAGAGCTAAAATAAAATAAAAATCAGTTGGTGTTGATAGTACATAATTGTTTCTTTTTATTTTTGTCATACCGTTAGAAACGAGGTCAGGACCCTTTGTGGGATGTACCTACGCAGAACAGTCTACCAAAGTTTTATATAACAATCAAATAGACTTAGCAAGGCTTACAATAAGTAATTTATGACAAATATGAATTTGTTTGTACTAGGTCTATGACATTGTTCAAAATATAAAGAATAAAAATGATAAAAATTTTGGTAGTGTTGAAGGGATTCGAGCCCGTACTAACGGGATGTATCAAAATTTTGTGGATATTTCATTTTCAAAAAGCAAAAAGTAAATTAAATTTTCGGTGGTTTCGAACCCAGGTACGACTATACATCGTCGCACCCACCCAACTGTTCAAACCGCTAGTCCAAAGTGAGTTATTGAAATACTGTGAAAATTTGTATTACTTTTAATCTTTTATAAGTGGTCGTAAAATCGGAGCTAAAATACCTAAGTACACAAAGAACAGAGTCAAAAAAAGTGGAGACTTCCTTACGCTAATAATTTTAATGTAATTTTATTATAAAATTGGAACAACTTTCACAGTGAGTACATTTAAAATTAATGATTGTTATTGTGAACTTATTCAATTTATTTGTCAATTCCAATGATTTAACGAAATTAATAAATAGCATGAAAAGTATTTTTTTTTTCCTATGATTTGTAAGATATTCTTTAGCTAATAAGCTAGTTTGTAAATAACATTACCCTCTGCGCCTTTTTACTTAAATTGTTCAAAACGATAAAAGAAAATGACCTCCAATTTTTTTTTTAAATGTAAATAGAGCCTGTTTTTATTCTTAAAAAAAAACAAGAGTCGAAAATTAGTTCGTTAACTAGTGGTTTTATTGAATTAATTTTAGATGTAATTTAGTAATGTCCCGAAAACGGAAATATTGGTCCGAAAAATATTTAGTCCTAAGGCGTCTCCAATTATCTCTGTTATTTTTCGAACAGTAGTTATTTTAGTTCCACTGAATTTATAGGGTTTGCCTGTGTGAGTGACTCGTAGCGGCCGATCACTCACACAGGCAAGATCTTTTTTTGTGTGAGTGACTCGTAGCGGCCGATCACTCACACAGGCAAGATCTTTTTTGCTCTTCCCAAATACAAGCTCCCTAAATGCTTTCAACACTTGAAAAATTGCTTGGTACATAAAAAACAACATACCATTTGCGGCAAATACATTACCATTAAACAATTATGAACAATTTAATTAGAAAATAGTGAAAAACATCAAAATTGAAAATCATCGCCATCTAGTAGCGGAGCTATGCTTAGTCCTGGACGCGAAATCACCTTAAGTGCTTTGGTAAAACCTTTTACTGATAAATTCAGAGCTGGCTAGCTAGCTAGCGATATACAGGAAACGCACCTATCCTATCAGCCTCCTGATTCATGACAAAAGCTATTTATTTCCTTTCCATATTTCAATAAGATCGCTTAGCCGTTGAGTAGTGATAGGTTAGAGAGACGAAGTTTCAAAATATTATTTTATTTATTTATTTTAGGGAAACCATCAGCACATTAAACTTAAGTTACCGATACAGTAGAAATTGATAGGCTATTTAAAGGAATCCACTGATAGATTCATAGTAATTTTACTTAAAGGTACTAAATGAAATAAAGAACATAATGAAACTAGTTATCACTACTTGCTATAAAGTTGTTACGTAATTATCTATTATAGTATATTCTATTCTATTCTAATTACGATGACGCATTATATTCAACAAAAAAAATAGAAATCGAGGCAAGATAAGATGTCACTCACATTCACATTATATTTACTAGATGTGCCCCGTGGCTTCACCCGCGTAAAAGTAGCTTATATCTTATAGGCCTAGGACTACTTCCATTCAAAATATTCCAAATCGTTTGGTAGTTCAGTCGTGGAAGAGGTAACAAACAATCATCCATCCATGTATCCAAAATATCGCATTTATAATATTAGTGTGATTTAAACCATGTATTTATGGCAATGACCTTTAAAGCTAAAATTTTACATGATGTTTTGTAAAATTTACGTATCGCTAACTTACCTAATCATGTAGTGTCTGTCATCGCTACCTTTTGTTACCGTTGCATTAGCCAACTACGTTGTCATATATATCTCTATGTCTATGTACACCACATACATGCAAAGTTTGTAATATTTCCAAAGGCACCACCAATACATGCCCCTAGGGGTCAACGACCGCCACGCACGACCTACCGACCTACATTTCTAGGGCTGTCACTAGACGTCGATTAGGATTTGTCGATGCTTCTCCACCAGATTAGTAGATATTACAAATATTATAAACGCGAAAGTTTGTACATTATTTATTTATTTATTTGGGGGGAAAAAAGCTTACTTATATTTAAGTAACAATAGGTCCGTGCGCTAGAACAAATGAAGCTAGGACAGTTTCCACTCAAAGTAAAATTAAATAACTGAACTTAAATTATCTAAAAATAAATTATTTATACAAATACTACTCACGAAACTTTGATGAATAGAGCGAACATATTAGTTAGTACCCAATATTATGGATGTTTGTTCCTCTTTAAAGACGGAATAAATACTTCTAGACCTGGAAAATTTATAGGCTAGTTTTCATGCCCTAAATCAGTTCCCTTGGGATAGAAATAATCTTGAAACGTTTCCATAGAAACAACGAGTTCGAAGCCGCGGCAATTACCTTAGACAAAAATATGTCTATATATCCTCGAAGCATCCAAACGGCTAAAGCCATTTTGATAAAAGGTACTACTAGCTCTCAACTGTTCGTCAAAAAAGTGAAAAGCCTACCGAGTTGGGCCGAGACGGGTTTTAATATTTTTCAATTATCTAATTTGTATAATAAAATCGAGAAAATTAATCAATTTTAACCCAAAACCACATCCGATTGCAGATCCAAACCCAAACTGGTCAAATGGCTTTACGGCTTGATGAGGGTTCTAATACCGGTATCAATGATATACCGGTACAATACCGGTATTGTGCGGCATCTTCCATAATTAATTTTTCGTCTCCATTATCTCGGAAGCCTTTGTTTTACCCTTGTCGTGATTTATGAAGCGAGTGATAAAGTTTGCGTTGCGGTTTAGATTATTTCGACTTATCCGTAGAACATAGTTCCATGTGATCATAGACCAAAAATGACTTTAATAGCGAAACGAGATAAGAAGAACAAGCTCTACAGAAGTACGTTTTTAAAATTTTTGTATCTTAATTAGTTTCGGAGATATAAAATCGAACAACGTCCTAACTGATATCAACTCCGCCCAACAACGTTCTAAGTGATCATGCAACGGCGCGCGGGTGCGGCGCACGGCGCGTTCGCTCGGTCCGTTCGTCAGTTCGGACGTTGTTCGTAGGAGATAGGAAAAGAGAAAGTCTTTCTATGTGTTTTTTATAGGTTTAATATACATTAAATTCAAATATAAATATTGCTTTTTTATCTCGGTTTTAGGTAGCAGGCGTTCAATGTTTAAATAGGACGTTTTTTGATGGAGAGCTCGTGCAACGCATTTTTTGTCCAGAAATCCTTTGGCGTAGTGCATATTCAAAGGAATAATCATTTTTTCTTTAATAATTAACAGTAAAAAATTTAAGTCATATGATACGTTAGGACCATTTTATGCGAACACTATTGAGCTTCTTAGGATTTCATATGACTATAGGACGTTTTCCTTCGGAATCTGTTAGACGATTTGTCGGTTCGATGTTAAGATAGAACATTTTTTGTGGGATAATGAAATCATTTAGGACGTTGTTCATCACAAAACATCATTAAATATTGAGATTTTTTTATTTCTAATTAGTGTAATAAATTGCTAAGTACATTATTTTTCAGTATATATAAAATATGAACGTATTTTATACATAGCTACAAAAATAATTAGTTTTTTCTTCAATTCCAGTTAGAATGTTGATAACAGCCGCATGATACCAAAAAACGTCGCCTTTGCTTCCAGGTGCAGGAAAAACTAGCTAATATGATCAGAATTAAATTCTGCATGAGATAGTGGACCGATGAAATTACCTGCGATAGCTCAATACCGAATGTTGTGTCTAATACCTCAGCCATGAACGTTTACATCAACGAAGCTAGTTTATTTTCTTCGAAAATTCATTCTAGTTACGAAAATTCACCATAAATATAGCATTAAGAGTTAGAAGTTTCTCACCACAGATGTACCCCAGTTCAAAATTAACCAGGGTGGATCTGTGGTGATAAAATTTTAACTCATCGAGCTGTATTAATTATGAATTTTCTTAACTAGATGGTTTTTCCAACAACATGTCTATGCCGTCTTATATTAATGTCCATTCGGTCTGCTACCTGCGTATTCCGTCCTAATCATGTGGATAATCAATGTGATTAAAAAGTGCGCAAGTGCTTGTGAAGTAATCAGTGATTACTACACCAGCATTTGCGGTACAGTTTTACTAAAAACTTTTGCGGGCATCATCGAATTCCAATAGTCATTTTAACCTATGTACCTACTTGTTCCGATATAAATTACTTTGATTGACACCATGAATTCGCCTGCATCTTCACAATGATATCCTGATCGCAACGTGACTCCTACAAACAGACAGACATTGAATGCTAATGCCTTGAAATAAGGTAAAAATTTGTTAGGAGAAAAAAAAAGTCGTAGATGATGAAAACCATCAGGCCAACATACAAATGCCGCTGACAAATTCCCTGTGTTGAAAGCTAACAGCGGTTGGCTTTATAATTTTTTTTGGCAACTATGAGACTGATCCATGAAGCGGAATTTCATCAAGATAAAGAAAAGAAGACTGGGATGATGACCTAACCAAACAAGCAATATTATGTTTTGCTGATCAATTTATGATCTAAATTCCGAAACAATGTTCAATTATAGTAGTAAGTGCTTAATTTGGTTTTTAATTGTTTTTCTAAATTATATTTCAGTATAAATAAGTGATTAAATAATATAATATAAGTTTTGCTATTTTTGTATGTGTTTTGAATTAAGTAACTAAAGTGCGAAGTTTACACAACTATCTTCATGTTTTGTCAAATATTTACTTAGATTATTTATAATATTACGAATCAGTATCGTTTCGCCCTGTTTTGAAACTTAATTGAACTACACGTTAACCGAAAACTGACTTGTTGGCGTAATAGTTAAAACTTAAAATACTATATCGTATGATAAAATGGTAACCAGGTCAGAAACAGGTAACATGTCTAAAAATAAATGTAGAAGGACAATTCTTCACACAAAATCATCTAGCCCCAAGCATTGCTTGTAATTATGGGTACTTGATAACTGATATACTCAAAGAATTATACTACTTACATAGGTAGATTTTATTACTTTATCTATATTTTATATATAGAAAATAGCCTGAACAAATATCATATATGACCCAAGGTGGAAATCGAACCCGCAACCTCGAGCGTCGCAGGGAGACCTTCGCCAGCTGACCCACAGAGTTTGTCATAAACTTATCGGCGTACGTAGTCTTAGGTAAACTGATAAATCCACGTAAATATTTATCACCACATGAAGATATTAACATTTCGCACCTTGATCTAAAATTTATTCATGCGCATCTTCAGCATTTTTCTAATAGGGAGATGATATTAGCCGTTCAAATATTCTATGAGCTGAATTTTAAATGACGTGTCTGTCGTTCTAAATCTTGCCATATATTGGCTAAATTACTTCTGTTGATGATTTTTTAACTTAGTTAACGATTTTAGTACTTAGAAGTTATAATTTTATAACAATATTTTAAGGTAGTTATCCACATAGGACTCTTACAGAATAGATAACTCCAACAAAAAACGACCCATATTAATATAAAACGTCATTTTGCTAAGACGTTTCCGTAAAACAACGTTCTATCTTCACAACAGACCACCGCTGTTCCGCCGTAAAACGTCCTACGTTAATATAGGACTCACTATCTCCAGAAATAAAAGGAAAATAAATATACACTAAAAAGCATTTAACTAGGCTAGGGCATTGTAACAACATACCAAAAAGTCTCAATGAGAAGTCTCACCGTTTAAGAGTTACACAAGTCAACAACTTCTCTAACGTCTACTGAAAACCATCAACTCTGCAGATAGGACTTTGTTCTACGGATGAGTCGATTTGGTCTGTTGTGTTCGTTGCTTATATTTGTTTAGGTTATTCAGTTTGTATTAGTTTAAATTGTCGTACCTAGTATTAGGATAATAAATGGTTGGTATTATATTCGTAAAATAGTCTAGGTATCTGTACGTAATAAAAAAAATATTAATTTTATTTTGAAAATTTTGAAGATTTCTTTGCTGAGTGATTTGATAATTTTTGTTTATTTTGAGCTTTTTAAATCCTGTTTATACGTCATTTTAATAAACCTTTCTTATAAGAACATTTTACCTTCTTAAATTAGGTATCTTAAATTTACCTTTATGAATATACAATTTTTTGCTTTGTTAGTTGGTAATTTTTGCCACCACTCGAAGCTTATCAAGCGCGTCAACCCTGAAAAAACACCGCCCTGCCTGACACCTAGTGCTCTCCAGTTCCGCGGAACAAAGCGAAAACACGAGGAAAACGAATTCAATTTAATCAAACTAGATAGCGACGAGCAAAAAACGCATTTATGACCGCGTACTAGAACGTAGTTCGTGTAGTCATTGTAATAGAGTGAGTGGGGGGAAGATGAAAAAAGGGGTAAGACAAAAAGTCTTCCATAACACCAGATTTATAGTACTTATTGTAGTGCTGGCTACATCGTTAGGGCCACAAATTCAATACGTTACACACCTCAGTCAGCGGTTGCCGATGAGAACGCCTGGTTGTGTGTAAAGTGCAATTTTCTACCACAGTGTTTTTTTCAGAAGCCACTCAAGTGATTTCATCTTGCCCCGTGTCTTGTAAATTGAATTACAAGGCAGGTACGAGTGTTTAATTGAAACATCTGCCTATTATTTTTTGTAGACATTTATGTAATTACTTCTAAATCTATCTATTTCTCGTATTTTAGAATTTATTTCAACTTTTTATCTTTCCCCATTTACATTTAACGGGGTAAGACCAACATATCTAAGTTTTCTTCTTGACCCTTTTTCAGGTTTCAAACTAAAAGCCAGAGATCCTCAAACTGTATCTTTGTGTAGGTTTCAGCAAGAAAAATATGAAATAAGAAAAAAATGCTGAAAGTAGTAAAACAAAAAAAAAATAGGAATAGGTAGGTATGCTAAGAAATGTGAAATAAAAATAGAAATCAAATAGAAAAAGAAAATACGTGAAAAATTACAAAAGTAAAAAATAAACAATTATTTTATGGTGATGAAAAAGAATATTCATATAGGTTTCATGTGAAATAAAAAAAGTGTTCAGTTTTTATTTT
This sequence comes from Eupithecia centaureata, assembly GCA_944547425.1. NCBI lineage: Eukaryota > Metazoa > Arthropoda > Insecta > Lepidoptera > Geometridae > Eupithecia > Eupithecia centaureata. The sequence goes on along the minus strand of OX155702.1, from coordinate 9,315,783 downwards.
ATTTTTCATTACAAGATAATATTTTTTTCTTCAGTCAAATCTTATGCAAATTGGTTGCTAAGTTTGAAAATCTCTGCTTCAATCTTCCCCCAGTGGGGTAAGTTCGGAATACATTTTTTTTAAAATTTGCTATAACTTTGTAAAAAATAGGTATTTTGGCACTACAGTCAGTTACAACTTTTTAAATTACTTAACACTATAGACTAAGGACCATAAACTTTGCCTAAGACCTACCTAAGAAACGTTTTAACGATTTTAGATTTTAATTCGATCTTACCCCCTCACCTTTTCATCTTCCCCCTGTTTCAATTAAGTAAAAATAATATTATATCTATGAATGTTTTGTATTAAATACTAGCTGACCCGACATACGTGGTCCTGTCTTAATTATGAATATTGAAATTGATATTTCCGCGCAATTTTCTTATTTTTTTCTATCATACAAACCATCTCGTGACATTAACAAACACAACAAAAAAGAATTATAGCGATATCGGTCCAGCCGTGATGGCGTGACCAAGGGAAATATGGATTCATCACTACATAGTATAAAACAAAGTCGCTTTTTCTGTCCCTATGTCCCTATATCCCTATGTTTCTTTGTATGCTTAAATCTTTAAAACTACGCAACGGACTTTGATGCGGTTTTTTTAATAGATAGAGTGATTCAAGAGGAAGGTTTATACGTATAATAAAACCGTGCGAAGCCGGGGCGGGTCGCCAGTTTTTATATAAAGAGATATCAGTAATCTATTACCCATAACAAAAGCTCTACTTAGCTTGGGGCTAGATGATGCTGTGTGGATTTTCCAGCATCATTTATTTGTTTAATACTAGCGACCCGCCTCGGCTTCGCACGGTTTTATTATACGTATAAACCTTCCTCTTGAATCACTTTAAAAAAACTGCATCAAAATCCGTTGCGTAGTTTTAAAGATTTAAGCATTCAAAGGGACATAGGGATATAGGGACATAAGGACAGAAAAAGTGACTTTGTTTTATACTATGTAGTGGTAAGGAAAGGTATGTTCTACACGGAGTGGTACAAATAACTCATCTCGTGGTATAGAGGTCACACTCCCTATCAGTTCAGCAGATCGCATCGTTGAGCACGCCGCCGGTTGGATTGTGGACTCACGGAAGGGAATCCTTAACGTTTTAGAATAAACATACAGCGTACAATACGTAAAATATTATAAAATAAATCCATGTATAACATCATAAAGTTCGAAACACACAGAAGCCGGAGGCGTGGCGGATGCGAAGGCGTGGCGATTTTTCCTATGGCACCGCGCCGCCACCGCCTGCGGTGTGTGTGTAGGCTTTCATAGGATTCCATAGAATACCTACAACTCGTACGCCTTCGTCTCCGCTCCACCTCCGGCTTCTGTGTGTTTCGTACTTAAAAGTTGTTCCTACTCTCAGAGGTATCAAGATAGAAAAAATAACTCCAACAACGATGTTAAGATCGCAACTGTTTTTTAAATTAGATTTAGTCTAACATGAAGATAAAATACGAAACGTGAAAAGCACGTAAAACAATAATAAACATCACATATTACACGTACGGCATTGTTAAGCTAAAATAAAGGAATTTAATTGAACTAGCCTCGCACGTAACTTAGCTCTGAATAATATTTTACTTTGTAGATCTTACCCACCAGAAAAAGGAAAACAATGTAATGTGTCCCGGCACTTGTATTTCTAGAAAACATACAGATTATAATTCAAGAAAACAAGAATCCAGAAACAACAAAGATTCTTCCCGACAATCATCACTATATTGTAGGTACATTGTACCTCGTACGTTGTACCTTGAATAATTATTTGTAGAATTATTTCATTAATCTGTGTTCGGTTCTTAGTTCATACAACTATAGATAAAGGGCGGACGGCGAGTGGTTTTATTCTCATTCAGGGGGGTAAAAGTTACTGTTGGCAGCACCGTACACAATGCTGCCAATTTCCAAGCCAGGGGACATCTTAAAGTGAAAGGACTGTAGGAACACTAGGAACATATATTGTTTCTCATTATCGCTCTTTTATATTTATTATATATATTTCTGCTATGTATGTATGTACCTTCTTACTAGTTGAGTTAATCTTGTATGTACTTAAGCTGTTACTTAACTTTGTTAACTGTTACTTTGCTTGTTCACACTTTTTATGTTTCGACTGTTAATTCTATTCGTGAAAACCTTTTAATAGCCTTCTGTTTCTATTTCACTTATTTTTTAATTTGTTGTATGTGCTGATGGTTTTCCTTAAATAAATAAATACTTAAACATTATTCTCCCGTGTGTTGCCAACTCGCGGGTTCTCGTTGTCGTCTGCACTTCCTACAACGATGACATCACTGCTGAAGACGCGGATGCCTTTGAAAGTTTGGAGCTGATTGGAAGCTTTGTGCTTTGTTTTCAAAGAAGCCTTTTTAAGAAAGAATAAGGATGTATTTAAGGTTTAAATTAGTAAGAAAGTAATAACGTTGAATGAAGCACCACACTCAAGTCGCTGACTTTAATAATTATATATATATATTTATTTTTTAATATGTCTACTGTTTTAAAATTTCATCCATTTTCCAAAAACTACTGGTCAAATCTAGATCAATATCATATGCAACCACACAGAACCATAATTTAAATTAAAAAAAAATCAGCAAAAAGTTTTAGCACGCATTGAAATAAAATACAGCCGAATTGAAAATAATATGGCCGTTCCGGGCCATGAAAAATGAAATTTAATAATAATAATATGCAGTCGAATCACAATCTTTATCGCATAAACAATTTAAAGTATAAGTCTTGCTAAATTTGCCATGTACCACGGTTAATTATTGAAAAACGTAATAAAGTAGCTTTCATATACGTAATTTCACGTGCGAAATCTACATCCAAATAGAATACTCAGTTCTCAAACCTAGAATTAAGATCCACAATCGCCTGAGCTCGTAAGTGATCAATCAACTAGCGCGGATTCGATTCCCGACAACAAAAGGCTTTTATTACTTCGAATGTGAGAAATCGCCGAGTGAAGCAAACAAGAAATAATTCGTTTATCTTCGATCTTAGTCAGTTGTGATAGAGTTGCATTTGCGAGGGCGATTGCTTCGGTTGATAGATATAGACCAAATAGGCTGAGATACTTTGTCTATTTTATTATGTACTGTCGAGTCGACATGAGTCGATCGCATTTTGGGAGATCGGAACAAAACTTGCAAAAGATAAATGGAATATTATACATTATTTCTGCATGTGAAACTTATTCGTAGGAAGAATCATAGGGTTTACAAAATAAACACTAAGAAAAAATAAATTTATCTAAAACTAATATCTGCTTGCGGCTTCACACGCTTTTTTTATGGTAATGTTTCAAGTTATTTCTATCCAATAGAAAATGAGTAATGGGATGAAATGTAATCTATGTTTTATACCAGGGCTAGAACTACGTTTATTGAAAATTTCATCCTGATTCGTTCAATAGTTTTCGCGAGAAAGAGGAACTAACATCCGTACATTCATACTTACATAATAATAATACTAAATCTATAATAATAATACTATACATCCAAACAAACTTACAATCGCATTTATAATAATAATCTTAGATAATAATAAGTATAGTTGCCCCTGTGGATATTTCACTACCTCCAAGAAGTTCATCTTATTTGTATAATTAATTTAAAAGTTTTGCGCTTTTTGCAAGCGTTAGACTTAACCTTTAGTTTTGATTCTCCCTAAAACGAAGGCTACAGGGGTCCAAGATAATATATACAATGGGTTGATGTTCACTAATTTCAAACACCACCATTCAAATTCCACTAATTTCAAAACAAAGGTCTCAATAGCGCCATACATTAAGATGGCTGATATGACGTTAGTAGTGCATTTGGTATTCTCCTATTTTTTGTGATTGAAGAGACTTTCATTAATAGAGTACGAGAACTGTAAAATTGGTACATAGTCATAAACGTAATCGTCACTGCTATGAACGAATCTCAAAAAGTTTATGCCAGTAGAATACCAAAAGGAGTTACACTGTCATTTTGACACGATACTATTGAAATGATCTAGTCCTCAGAAATAAATTACTCCAGAGATACTTCAAAAGTCGATTGCTTGGAGATCAAAGAACCCACCTGTTTCTTGTACAGACAGACAGACTAAACACTGACACGCAAATATATCTTTGATTTCCACACAATGAAATCGGAATCAGTAAACAGGATAAATGCTAATTGTTACCAAGGTCTTAGGAGATTGAACTCTTTGTTTTTATAATTAACGTTCGAAATCATTTGAATATACTTCTTCTTTCTTCTCATGGTTTTAAAAAAAAAATATCTGAGCATCTGGTCGATGCGCCGAGAGCTGGTGAGTATTTGGTTCAGCCATCAGCATTGCCATTCAATAATTCAATGTGGTCATTTAGCCCTGGGGCTGAGTTAGGTTTGGGCTCAGTTAAGATTTTCAAAGGGGTTCAAATCGGGCTGAGTTGACTATTAAAAAAATAAATTAAGTTACGTAGTGGACGTTTCGGCCCGCGGGCTAATTCATGTGAGGGCTGAGTTGACCAATAAGTCTTCACGCCGTAGGTATAGGTAATACAGCCAGTGTCTTCATAGACGATGTATTTATTTTGCTGCTATAACAAAAACTACTAAAAACAGAATAAAATAAATATTCGGGACTCCCATACAACAGACATCATTTTTAAGCCATTGAAACCCTTCGTGCGCAAGTCGGACTCGCGCTTAGCCGGTTTTATTTATATTTAGACCTAAGTATAATTATCTGATGTAATTATAAATTTACTTCAAACTTCACTCACACGTTATTATAGACAACAACTTGACAGATTTGGATCAAATTTATGTGAACCCATAGGGAAACAGCTCCCAAATACAAAAATAAAATATATTTTATTTGGACAAGTATAGTCTGAATGACTTTAAATATATACAGATAGACTTTAAATGTTACGAATCAATCTCCATTATAAGCTCTATTTTATGCTTTATAGCATTTTGCGAAAATACTAATGTTGGATGATGTTAACTTGTGGGTTATTGTATTTTTTTTGTTTTTATTGTTTATTTTTTGTCATAGATTGATGTCATAGATAGTGTTTTCCAATTAAGTACTATTTGTGTCGTTTCTAATAAAGTATTTCGTTCAATATGGCAGCGGTGCGGTGCAGTGGTGCGACAACATTAATGCCGCTGACAAACGGGCGGCGGCGTGACGTGTTACTGTCAGCGGCAAGACACTATGCTTACAGTTACTTGCAGCTGACAGCGACCCGTCGACGCGCCATCCCGCCGGGCTGTGTCAGTACGGTTGACAGTATAGTACCTCGAGTCAATTAGAGACGGTGAGAGTGAATCAAATTAAGGCTATAAAATAACATAAGGCAATCAATTAGGAAGAGATACGAAAACAGAGTTTTGTGGCCACAAAAGGCAACTTCGTATCTCTTCCTGAACTAGACAAAATGAAACTACTACAGATGCATTAAAAAAAGCTTATGATAACAAACTGTACGTGTGAGTTTTTGACATTCCTTTGTTTAGCGAAATTATATGATAAAATAAGTGAGGGCGCCACTTTAGGTTGTGTTTGCGCCTTTACTAAAACTTCGCTTGCTTTCTACCAAAAAGACGTGTTAGCAACCAAAAGAATAGGAACTTACGTAGTTTGACAATGATTGCAAGGTAATGTAAGCGATACTTATACTAATGAGTCTAGAATCTAGAACCGCACTCACCCTGTAGAAGTCCCTTGTTAAGGGATGAAACGTGGGTATTCTTTCAACACAAACTAGGTTCGTAGATAACCCACTTACAGTCATAATCAGCTCATGTGACGTGACGCATGTAAGACTGTTTTTAGGTGACTTCGAAAAGAAGAAAGGAAAGAGTTCTCAATACGACTGTACTTTAATTACATCATAACTATTTTCAAGGTGTACCGAATCTATCTCATATATAGTTTTTGAGTGATGCTTAATAATGCGTATTATATTGATTTTGCCTACATTGGTGAATGATTTATGTATTTTAACCATACCTAGACATTTAAATTTTTCACTCCATACACTATCCTCAGTCTATGATTTTAACCCATACAGACACGCTTCAATATTGACTTATAGACCAGGTACTAAGTCTAAAATTTACACGAAAAACATTCAAAAAAAAATATTGGTCATAAAAAAGTAAAAGGGACCTTGCCACAGCATTGTGTAGTATTTGACCGGGTTGAATGCTACGCTACTAGATACTGGCCCTACAGAGCTCTTAAAATATTTTGTAATTTAACAGAACATAGGACTGACCTTAGTTGACACTGGTTTAATTTAGTTTGATTAAACTCAGAGCTTGTGTTCTAGAAAGCATCGACGACGAAACAAGACTCCATTGTTGTTTGCTCTAAACGTTAAGTTGTAAATATTTTACAGAAACGTGGAAAATACTAAACGCAACATCCACGAGATTGTTATTGCGAAAGAACTATTTTCTGTTTCTTTGGAATTTAATTTGCGCACAAAATAGCAGAGAACCCTTAGTCTACTAACTGGAAAAGTGTCCAAAACAATTTGTGCGACAAATACTCAGTATGTAATACCAGCTCCGCATATTGATGTCAACAGCGAACTTTCTTATTTATGAGCATTCACGGCGATGCTTTATTTATGGATCCAGAGTTCGCTAGGGATGTCGGACGTGAAGAATAAGATCGATTTTTAAAAACATCAATATCGACCACGATATATCGAGTAAAAAATATCGATATATCGGTCTTCTTTCAGGTACGATAAATTTTCAAATTTTAAAAAACAATGTATTCTTTAAGCATAGCTCAATAGTATTAAGAACTTATAATGTTTAATACAACGACCATTGTATTAATTTATGAAAATTTTAATAAAACGAAGGTATTTTATTATCATAATTATCTTGATTTAAAAAATCTTCAAGGAAGTTTTTTCACTTCACTTCTTTTGCTCAAAGTGTGTGATATTGTCGCTTTGACAATTCGATTTTAAGCCTAAATTGTATGAGCGAATAATTTATGGCTACAAATGCTAGTGACTATATTTTGATAGTGACTGAAGTTTGAATAAAATTTGAAAAATAGTATCGTTTTTAATACGACACTATTGGATATATTTTATAGAAATATCGATATTTCGGACCAAAATATATCGGCCAAAAATATCGATATATCGATACATCTATATGTTTTCAACATCTCTAGTTCGCCCGCGACTTTGTATTCAATAGCCTACTTCATTTTACACGTCTAGATACATTTAAAGTTACGGAAACTATAACCTCTTCACGCGAAAGCTACTGAACGTTTCGAGTTCTAATTTGGAGTAGACGTAGTTCTAGGCCGGGAATAAAACATAGGCATCAATCACTACATAGTATAAAAAAAGTCGCTTTCTCTGTCCCTATGTCCCTTTATACCTATGCTTAAATCTTTAAAACTACGCAACGGTTTTTTTGCGGTTTTTTTAAGTAGATGATTCAAGAGGAAGGTATATATATAATACGTATAATAAAACAGTGCTAAGCCGGGGCGTATAGCTAGTCTAAATATGAAACATAATCATCTTCAATTTCACGCGGGCGAAGCCCGGCGCGTAGTATGTAAGTATGTTTCTTGTCTAGTACATAAGCTCTGCTCAGTTTGGGGCTAAATGATGCTGTGTAAATTGTCTAGCATTCTCTAGATTTTTAGAGGTATATTCTGAGGCTAGACTAAAACTTTTTAGAAATAACATCGGTTTTTCCCTTTTGAATGCCACAACACGGTAAACTTGTAAATTTATTTGCGGCTGAAAAACTGATATAATTCAGTATCAGATATGCAACATACGGCCAATGCAACAAATACGTAATTTAAGAAATGGGTTTAATCAACCGTAACTTGACTCTCTTACAATGATGTTTGCTCCAAGAGAACTCTTTTTAGGGTTAACCTCCCTTTCAAGTCCCCCCTGAAGTCATTTTTAGTTTCACATGTATTATTTTTATTAAAAAACAAAGAATTAAAAATTAATACTGTCGATAAATATTACTTTTTAGAATACAATCGACTTTTCATCGTACCACAAGTATTGAAATTATAATTTCACTTCAAGTTTTTGGCATCAAACTTTTCGAATAAACCTCTGTGAAAGCTTTGCCAATGGCTCAAGCGACTAGCCGCGGGGTCTTTCTTGGCTTTTCAAACTGCTTTTAAACGAATAAGGTTTATGATTTTCAAGCGTATCTCTGACTAAATTAAACATTGGTAATATTTGGAAGTTTTCATAGCTGTAATAGTACATTGTTACCCAAGGGTTGAAAGTAACTTATTTAGACGAGGGCGCCAATAGTCGAGGGACTACATAAGTTACTTTCACCCGAGGTAAACACTGTGCTTTTCATTACGAATACAAGGAAATATAAATAAAAAACATGAGAAAACAAATTAATCAAATTGCCGCTATTTTTTTTTATTTATTAGTCCATCTAGGACAGGCGAAAGCCATAAAGCCATACCGCCTTGTTTTTCGTATTTTTTGAATTCAGTGAATTGTCGCTAAGGCGATTTCTTTTTTTAGCTTCAGCATTTATTCTGCCTCTACCATGGTTCCGTAGTAACGTTATAGCTGTCAGTTGAAAATGATTCTCCCTAGGGCGGAAAAGTATCACTTTCAACCCGCTCTTCAGGCATGTTCAGACCTACTTTCCAAGCAATGAAAAATGATATTCAGCCCTTATGCTTTGATTGTAAGTAGGAGTATCTATTCTTGAAAACATTTATTGTAAAACACGCTCTGATGTCACAGCGGAAGGAATTTTCGTCAAATATTGATTTTTCAGGGAAAAAAAGTTCAAGGACTTTATGTAAGAACAGTCTTATGAAAACGAATATGTGTTAGTTTAAAAACATAAAGCAACTTCAGTGATTCGTATCCAAATAGGAAAATGAGACATTTTTGTCGCATTTTTTTTCTTCACTTTGTTTGTGTAGGTACAAATATTTATTTTTTTCATACGGTTGTAGACAATATTCCAGAGCTACATTTTGTTGTATTCGGCTCTTTGGAATGAAGAACTATGCTCGTAGAGTATTCGAATCGGATTTGGTTCTTCTCTTAGAGGAATAAGCGTAATTATTCTAAGGTTCTTTTTATAAATATTGACTTGTATTGACGTTATTAAAATAGTTTATTCACGATGACATGAATGTTTATACTGTTTTTCTTAAGTTTTACGTAATATTTAAGTAATTGGTAATAAGTATTTATTTCATGGGGCCACCTAGGTTATATTTTCTGTATTTATAAAAAAAAAATGTTACTTGCAAAATTGCACAACCAATTAGCGAAGACACCATAGACAAAAAAAACATCGTTTTTGTCAATTAAAATACAAAGTATTTGTGAAAAAAAAATGGTATTAAGGTAGGTAAGGTACTTTATTTATATTAAATTAATGGGTCGATCTTCTTTGACGATGTTGAAAAGGATCATTATTTTTAATTCTAAGAAGGAAAATGAAAACCATTAGGTAAAAAAACCACGTAGATCGTGGTTTAGTTACAAACAAACTAAAGGTTAACTTAAGTTAACCAGTTAAGTGCTTGGATTAATTGAAGTTAAGATCCAAATCAATTACTATCCAAAGCGTCTTATCAAATCATTTTCAGTACATCCGAGTTTTACAGATACTAACAAAGGGTCAATATACAGCACTCTAATATTTTTTGTCCACTGTTTCTTTAAACTTTACATTCGTTAATGTCTAATTACTGACATGATTCTAGATACTTTCACCTCACATTAGTTTCATAGGTAGTTGAAGTGAGACAACGATAGTTATTAGACAATATTAATGATGTAAGTAGGTACCTAACATCAACTGTTCTCTCGCTTCGGGGACAAGCGTGGGAGGCAGTTACTTATATTAAACTAGCTTCTTACTTACTGCTTCAAAGAGATTCAAAGAATTACTTTGTAGATAGATTTGTGACTGTTTCATTCATGAACTTAAAGGACAAGGGGAATAAGGAGATTGATTATTTGGAACTTGGGTGTTGAAATTTGAGCGTGAAATTTTGTGGTGTTGTTGGTAGTGGTACTTACATAGGGCAGTCGAAGCTAAGTCACACACACAACACACACAAATGACACAGGACAAAACACTATTATTCAATAATTAAGTCCCGAACTTAGCTCGCAGCATATTGTTACTATTAACTTTTCACAATGTCCTTTTTATCGTTGCCGCGGCCATGTTTCTTCGATATCAAAAGGGTACATCAAAGTTTGATGGTATTTTTTGTTTTTTAACGTGATTTTTGGTATTTTTTTGTAATTGTGGTTTTGGCTTAGATTGCAGAGCTGAGCGGCAGGGCGGCGGCGCGCGCATTGGCGGCTGACTTCAGGGCGATGCGCGGGGTTCGGCGACGAAGTTCAGGCCGGTGGGTGACCTCATTTCAGCGCACTGAATTATTTTCGAAATGGCATCTGAAGATGCAGCTTTTTATTGTGTCCTGATGCACAATGTGGTTTATTGGAGCTGGCATTGTTCTTGGGTGATTCTACGAAAACTCGTTTTTTGTCTGACTTCTGTGGCACATTTTTTTTTGTTGAAATTGCACATCATGATAGTATATTCTAAATAAAGATTTAATTTTGAATTTTTTGGTAGTGAAGGGAACTTTATTGGCTTTATGGTTACGGAGTTATTCAATTTTAAAAATATGGTGTCCACGGAAATCAGAATTTATATCATCAAAATCAAATATGGGTTGGTTTATCGATAAAAATATGTGTTTTCGGTAGTAAGTAGATTATTAAGCTAAGGACCAATTATTTGACGTTTGTAGTTTTAATCAGTTTTTACAAAAACACCTTTAAATCATTACTGTAAATACAAGTAACTTTTTACAAAAATCACACTAACAATGTTTATCTTTGTATTAAAAATATTATAATTATTCATTTTGTATTTATTATAAACTTTTATCCTAAAAAACATCATAAAAACTGTAAAAAAATATTATTGAGATGTGAATGAACCCGCAAAATCCACGGAAATCACACCACGGAAGTCAAAAAAATTACAAAATCTTAGAAATTTTCTTAATTTGCTGGTTTATTTTACATTGAAATATGCAGTCGAAATTAGGAACACAAAAGGCATTAATTATAATCATTAATAAAACAATAGGATTAGCATAAACAAATTTATAGTCAACATGGTAATCAGAATTTCTAGATACCAAGCCACGGAAAGTGATTACGTACTGAAATAACAGAGTGACGTGGAGACTTACACACTTGTTGTACACACCACTTGATGGGGCGTGACTGATAGTTTCTTTCGATCTAACAACAATTAACGCAGATGTTAAAGTACAGCATTTATGAATGAATTAGTGCGCACCAGGGGAATCAGAGCTAAACGACGGACGCGAAGTTATCTCGTTGTAACTTGTCAACTAAAGCTTAGTTTTGCGTAGTAATAGCGTCAAATAAGCAAGTAACTATCTGGGTTATTGTGAACCTATGTAAATTAGTACTAGTGTTTTCAGAAAATGATATAAAAATGTATTGACACAGGAACATGAGGTCCGGACGCACCACGGAAGTCATAATTTCCAAGGATTTTATTTATTTTTACTTATTTAAAATAAGATTATTAAAAAACTAAAAAAGGCCTCCCCTATTATCTTTGTCTAATCTACTATCATAAAAAAAATCAAAGGGCTAGGGATACTTTTTGTATGATTTTTCGAGCCGGACATGTATTTTTGAAACCCGGGAGAATCACCCTCTTAGGCTAATTTTAGGAACTAGAAACAATATGTTCCTATGGCTTTTTCAACATACCTACTTAACTACATCTTAAAAATTAACTTAATAAAAGTAAAGTAAGAAGTAAAAATGAACGTACTCAACTACATCTTAAACATGGTTGCGAACACAGGCCCTATTATTTTTCTATCTGAAAACTCGTATGAAGATCCGGATAGAGTTTTTCCTCCATTACTTACAAAAATATACTACGACAGGTACTTATCGATAAAGCTTGTATTCTACGGCAGCTATTGAGTTTAGCTGGAAGATAACGCTTTTAGGGTTGAACTCGCCTGTGCTTTAACTTATCTAGTTTTTTGATTTTCTTGTCTTTGTTTTTATTTGTGCAATTCTGAACTAAAAAGTAAGTACTATACTATGAGTTTCGATAACTCAATGTGCAGAGTTGATCAGAAAACCATACTCGTGATCTACGGACCATATTATTATCTTCTTTATAGATAAGCTAACTTCTTACCGTGGCTTGGTTTATAGAATACTAGCGACCCGCCCCGGCTTCGCACGGTTTTATTATACATATAAACCTTCCCCTTGAATCACTTTACCTATTAAAAATTGCATCAAAATCCGTTGCGTAGTTTTAAAGATTTAAGCATTCAAAGGGACATAGGGATATAGGGACAAAGGGACAGAAAAAGCGACTTTGTTTTATACTATATAGTGATAGTGAAGTTATTGTAAGCTAGCGACTTGCGCCGGCTTCGCACGGTTGTATACATATAATATTTCCTTTTGTATCTATCAATATTAAATAGTCTTATCATGACCGCTGTGATACGAAGCCACCTCGCGCAAATAAAAGAGAGAGAGCAATATAAGTGCCGATTGCGCAAAAAAACGTGATGAGGCCATCACGCATTTGTCCACTGCTGAACATACCTACACACAAGGAGAAAGGAGGAACATACAAAGGAGGTTTTGCCATGTTTATCACGGTTGGTAGCCTGATTGACGATCGCAAAGAGGTTATACAGGAAAATGCTGCCTTTCCTGTAGTGGGCTCCCTTAGTTGACTCTTAGGACATCCAAGGGCTGAGTCATCATCATCATCAGCATAATTAGTCCACTGCTGGACATAAGCCTCCCATAATGAGCGCCATAGCGCCCTGTCTTCATCTTGCCGCATCCGCTAGCAGTATTTCGCAAATCGTCAACCTACCTGACTGGAGGGCGTCCTACACTACGTTTGCCAAGACGCGGTCTCCACTCAAGAATACCTAGGGCATCTAATACAAGGGCTGAGTACGAGGGGTCAATTCTTACGCCACAAAGAGCATGGCAATGGCGTGAACCTTCCTTTTTAGCTCAAAAACCTTTTAGACATTGTTACGTGCTCAAATATTAATGTAGACTAACAAAGTTTTGAGTCCCCGGGGTCTCGTAGAGGTGCTACGGTGCTACGGCGTAGAGCCTTCGTAGCAGTGCTACGAAAACTGGTTTTGAGGAAAAAGACTTCCTACTTTTCTGTAATTAGAAACTGCCTTTCATTAATTATGCATTTCGGGATAAATGGTTGGTTTTTCTACGGTAAACAAAATAATTAGGAATGGCTTTGTTCTAAATTGCCTCCAAATGTAAAACTGTTTCTCATTTTTCTAGTTTAGGTAAATATTTATTGAATAGAAAGGCCTATCTCTTGTTTATTCATCGTCCTAGGGTTTAAACGAAATATGTCCATTCATACTTTCTTTAGACTAGGTAGATTGGCAGACATTGACTTGCGAAAGTTTAAGGCTGGGATTTTTTTTGTCCTCTTTTTTATAATAAAGCTCTCTTTGCTTCTTATCGTTTTTTTATGAAAACTTAATGTTAATTTTTAGCTAATATATTCATTTTGTGTTGTGTTATATCAATTGCGCTATCGTTAATTTCAAATGATCTTGGTTACTATTCTAAGGCTTTCGAGTTTTTTTAAAGTTCTCGTTCTTTAACATATTATTTGATGGTGTAGCAACTTTAAGTTAGAGTTAAAAAATTAATTTTATTATTCTAAATGGTCTTAGGCTTTTTGCTAAAATAGCACCACCTAACTTTGTACTTGCATCTTTAATGAAAAAAAATTAAAGGCAAACTTTGTCGCATGACGTTCTTTCAAGGTTGCGTCGCACTTAAATTTGAAGAACATGACGTGTTAGTTCATTTCGAAAACTATAAAATTCCGCGCTCGCTTTTGCCCGTAACGCACCCGGCAGTCAGACAAACACGCCACCATCGTGTATATTAATATATAATGATGTAGTTACACCTATGTGTAATGGTGGTAAGTGTCGGTCCCTTCGTCAGGGCTGTTGACGGTAAATGTTTATCATCGCGCCTCTGCGGCGACGATGTGGGGCCATCGAAGTAGCGAGTGGAAAGGGCCAAGTCTTATTAAAGCTTGAAACTTATGAATCACTACATAGAATAAAACAAAGTCGCTTTCTCTGTCGCTATGTATGCTTAAATCTTTAAAACTACGCAACAGATTTTGATGCGGTTTTTTTAATAGATAGAATGATTCAAGAGGAAGGTTTATACGTATAATAAAACCGTGCGAAGCCGGGGCGCGTCGCTAGTAAATAATAAGGCCTTGGCACACTATTGTGTCATATGTAACGATCGTCCGTGACGCATCGGAAGCGCATCGTTTTCATTCATTAATTACTGGCTGTAGAAGAACTAAACACTAGGTTAAATATTTGGAAAGGTAAAATAAATCACTGTACTATAATGTTTATTAGATGTCTTTGCTTCTGTGTCAGAGTATTTTCTTAGTTGGTAATTACGTATTACTGGTTTGGTTACAGTAGCCGTGACAAGAGTTGCTGGGTGCTTTGTTATAAGATTTAGAATTATGTATAAAAACACGGATAATAAAGGCAAAGTTAATTTACGTCAACTAACCTAACAATAGTCTATACTCAAAATGCTTTATTTCTTTAAGACCTTACAGGACACTTGGACACGTCATAAAATTCATTTTACAAATAATTAAAACAAGGAAATAAATTGCTTTCTTTGATTTTTGTTCACTTTTTTCTCTTTAGGTAAGTAAAGAAGTGAACAAGAAACCTTTACCTTGTTAGGTTGTTAGTTTTCGATGTGGAGCAAAACTAGTCCCAAGCTTTTTTATCATCTAGATAATCAGATATTTTATAGTAGGTAAGCCTTTTTACAACTAATGTACAATTCTCATATAACATCGCTAGTTTCATAGCCCCACGTCCGCCCTGATAACGTCACTTACCTCACACGAAGAACTTTTGTTAGCGAATGTACATTGCCTGTCGGATGCCACAACCATTCTGTGTGCGACTGTACAATAATCTTACTATTATAATAAATTGAAAATTCTGTGTGAATTTTTGTTAAAAGTAATCTCCGTAATTATATGTATAGTTATTTAAATGAAATATGATATTTAGATAGCTTAAGACCTAGAATAACACATAGATTATTAAAATGTGGAAGTTTTAATCTCTGAGGGGGTTAAATAATATGTGGTAAAATTTGTATGAAATTTTTTTTTCCTTGGATTTACTCAAAACTCGGTATATTAAAACTTTAAAGTAAATAATTAAACGTACTTTTTAATTTTACTAAACTACCCCAGGGAGGCGTGCAATAAATTTCTGAAATTTGACAAATAAATTTATATGCGGGCGAAGCCGCGGTGCGCAACTAGTATATGAATATTGTAGTGATAAGATAATTATGTAATGTACAGGTATCTACAGAATTTTATTGAACTGAGTTACAAATAATTGCCATAACACGTATTATAAACTAGCGACCCGCCCCGGCTTCGCACGGTTTTATTATACGTATAAACCTTAGGATGTTTGTTCTAAATAAAATTTTAATTTTCTTTCAAATATCGAAATGTTTTTAAAGAGATATACCGTGTTCAATAGAGTCTGTTGCTTACACAATCTTGACCTAAGATCATCAAAAACCAATCGAGAACTTGTCACGTCGTCTCTCTTGGGTAAATTGAAAAATCTTTTGAAATACTTGTTCATTTCTGAATCCAATGTCACTGACCCGCCAGTTCGTATCTGTTCACAGAAATTTAATAAATCACTTTCTACATTTTCTCGACACATCGCTAAGAGCTTTTCTTAAAAATTGGAGTGTTTTGATCTTTGGACAGAAGGTTCCGGTGTTTAATGGGGTATTTATTTACCTTGCAAACTTTTTAATTGGAATTTTCCGAGAAGAGTTAAAACTTCTTCTAGGTTAAATATTTCCGTTCAAATGTATATACTTACGTAAAAAGAAATAAGGTTTAAACATTGTTAAAAAGCAATGTTCTAGTTTCAGTGTCTCACTTATTGTTTTGTATATCGTTGTCAAAAATATTTTTAAATGAGTATTTCAAAGTTTTGAATAAAAATAATCAAATCAAGAGGCAGAAAACTAGACTTTATCGATCATCGTGATTGATTACTCAAAGATAAGCAAACAAAAGAGCCATGAATGTACAAATGGAAAAACTCATGAGAGAATTTGAGAAATCACTGTTTTTACCAACGACTTATATCAGTACATTAAAAAATAATTTACCTGTCTAAAAAGTTCTATGATTGTATCCACAAAAATCACTATAGCTAAAATAGTTTTAAAGGTATGTTACGTATTTTTATTTGAGTTAGAACACACTTGAAGCGTTGTTCAAGCTAATAAATATGTCAGAATAATTACAAAACTCTGACGCGGCTCATATTTGTGGCTATGAAGAAATGCGTTAGGAACATTTTTACACGTGTTGATAAAAGTATTATATACAATTTGAATAATTGAAATGCCTTTTGGTTTATCACTTTGTTTGACGGATGTTCAGTTTCAACGAATATTTTTCCGTAATTTTATTAGGCGACATGAACAATCAAAAAGATTTATAGTTACATGTCAACATACCTTGAAAATGTGGTGTTTATATCTTCACTCCATCATCAAAAGCTTACACAAAACTGATCATAAAACACTTGCACATTAAAATATTGAAAACCGCAAGACTTTATTATTTTTATTACACGATATAAACAAATTCAACGACTTTTCTCAGCCAAAACTCGTTACTGACTGAAAAACGAAAGCTGAAATAAGCCATAACATTTGTTATGATTCACGAAGTAGGTAGGTACTCCTTAAAACATATTCCAAGAACTTACCTCTCAAATATGCATCATCCTATACCGAAACATTCCTTTGGGCACTGTCACTTCACTGTCACACATAACTTACATATTAGCGCGCGGTATTTTTATATTATTGATAAAAAAGTTTGGTCGATCGGAAGTTTCGCTATAAATAACCGTTGCTCGCGGACGACCGCTCGCATGCGCTACGCATGATCTAATGCAGGAATTTCTCCAGAAATATCGATATTTTCATCGATGGGAAAGCTCCGATCCATATATCAATATTTTGATATCTTCTACACCGTTATGGTCAGTTCTATGAAAATTTTGTAGATATGAATAATTTTATAACACTGCCTAATAACTAGTAGAAGAGAAAGATCTCATTAATACCTTTGAACTATAATAACTGTAAAAACTTGTGTGTAAGTGTTGAGAAACTTATAGAAAATAAACAAGTAAACTGTAACTTTAATTCCTAACTTAACCTAGTGAAAATAGAGATATAGATAGTTTTATTTAACTGTAAGTAAAATGTGTTCATCTACAACCTTTACTGGTCCACTGCTGGACGCAGGCCTTCCCATGATTTGCGCCTCATTGGCATTCATCATATGGGAGTAATGCCCATAATCCCCACGCTGGGCATGCGGGTTGGGGATCGCAGTTCAGTAAAATGTGTAACCTTTAAATTTAAAACAATTTTCTGTAACATTACTTTGTAAAATATGATATAGTTAAGTAGTACTCTATATGATTTAAGCTGTTTTTTCGCCTGAAACGCAGAGCTTCCTAGTTTAGACTAAATTATTACATTAGCTATATTTAGACAACAAGTACCTCTTGTTTTATAGTTCTGCAAGTTTCATGATTTGTAGATACAATATTTTTTTTTATTGTAAGTACTGTAATTACATAAACATGAAAATTATAAATAGGTACTAAAACGTCTTTATCGATCAGACTTAATTTACGTCTGACATCACTAGCGAATTAAGTCGCGAGTTAAGTTTCACTTATTTTGAGAACTTCGACGTCACGATTACAATTTTAACTTAATTGTATTCTCTCGTTTAAAGTGATGATGACTAACCTTGAAACCTCAGAATGTTTACGATGTATCGTGCTCTATTCCTGGCCATTTGGAGCGATGCCGTAATAAAGCACTTCACAACCGGTTTATAATGATGCCCTTAGTGCTAGTTCAACTACACAGTTTATGATTGGGTTGCTGGGGCTGAACTGCTTTTCAGCATATTCGATCGAAACAGCATGCGTTTTGGTTTTGTTTATTTTCTAACCTTGAGAGGTTCTATTGGAGTTCTACGGTAATTTTGCGACCGGCTATTTACAAAGTTCAATTTCATCTAAATGTGATTTCAGTAAAGATCTTATGAACACGTTCTGTCGGGTAGATACGAGTAATTAATGTAAGTAAAGGTTGCCTGGAATAAATCGCTTTTAGCGATAAGTCCACCCATTGTGCAACTGTCTTAGTGTCAGTATTTTTTTTTTCTTTACTGTGGTGTGCAATAATGAGTATTTGTATTGTATTGTAGCATTTTTTTTACCAAGAATGGTACATACAAAAAAAAGTATTTATTTTATTTAGGAACAAGTAGAGAAAATATGTTTATTATTTATGGTAATTTTATCACATTTATTTTGAAATTTAACGATAACATCACTGAAAGGGCCACAATGTTCGTAATTTTCACAACAAGAAATATCTACATTGCGCTAAGATTCTATTACTACGTCCCGTAGCATTTCAGTGATTCGTCCGTAATTTATGGTAGAGCAAAAAAACCTACTACTTTGAATTAAAAGATTTTACTAAAACCAAGAGAAGGCCACAAACTGTGACCTCAGCCTAAGCTTTCAAACGTATCATAAAGTTTTGAACAGAACTCAACGAAACTCCATGCAGATCCATGACTGGCCAATTAAAACTTCTCACACAATTTCAAATCCATTCTATCTGACATCCAGCCAAACTTCTCGTCTTTCAGATCCAGCAACGGAAATGTGAAATTTCAAAAGTTACTACTAAATTCCAGTTTTATAAAAAATATGAAAAGCTTCCGCAAGGTACGTTGCGCACGTAAATAGTCTGTATAATGTATTATTTGAATCTAACTTGAAATGTATTTAGATGATAGGGAATTTGACCCAAACCGTTACGGCGCCGCGCTGCATTAATTTCCATTTGCGAACAGCTTCAATTGAGAACCAAAACAACAGTTCTATCATTTCGCGCCCCCTGCAAGCGCTAAAACCGGTTTCAGGTGGTGAAACATGATCCATGACATGTCGTAGACATGAGCCTGCTGAGTCGAGCCCTGATTATTCTTTCAACCCTCTTCCTCCTGCTCAACGTTGTCCAGGGCTGCACTCGGAAAGTCTACATCGCCTGCCGCTCACCAGAGACTTGTGATAACCTCAAGGCTAAGTGAAGCTTTAGGTAAACATTATTCCATTTGTATACAATTCATGCATCCATTTTTCTTTTTACCATCTTGCGATGAAGACCAGCTTTATTTGGTGCAAAAATGTTATTAATTGATTCCCTTTTTGGCTTGCATTGCTCTCATCGAATCGTCGTTGTGGTCTTCAGATACTTTCTCATTGTTACAGCAAGCAAGCATGGGATTTGACTTGAGCAAGCTTTACATCTTACTGTTTACCATAATCTCTGTTATCCTCACGGGCTGCTCCGGCTGCTGCAAAAAGAGCATTCCCTGTTCTGGGAAGGGAGGGAAGGGCTCTCCCTGCCACCGCGGACCATACAAGTATTAGGCAAGCTACTGTTTACCACCTCCTCTCTGGTCGCCTCTGGTCGCGCTGTGACAGGAGCGCTCTGGAACATCTTGACGACATTGTATTGGATGGAAAAGGATTGCGTGGAGCGACAAAACCCGGATTTGACTATAATGACAGATTTCGGACTTATCTTTACCTACATTTATGAATACTATCTACTCTTAAAATAAATAAACGTAAACCAGTCATTTATTTTAATTTTTGCGGTTCCTGGAGCTTTAAAGTATTGGTTTGGGTCAAATTCCACCTAGTTTTATTTGTAGATTTGTTGAGTAGATCTTAGTTAGTTTTAGTGTTTGGTGGATGGACTCAAATCGATTCTTTTTCGTTACAGGAATATGCAAGACTGAAATGAGTGGCGTGGTAAAACCGTCAGTATCGCTCTTGGTAAGCCTTATTTTAACTTTTTAAACCATTTTGTTTGTACAATAACTTTTTCGACATAGCTGTAAGAATTAGTAACCTAATGTAGCAGGAGTGCCGGCCATATATCTCGCGAAGAACCGACAGCCGCTGGAGTAAACATGTTCTTTGAGTGGAGATCGCGACTTGGCAAACGTAGGTCGCCCTGCGGCCTGGTCGGATGATGATCTGCGAAAGACTGCTGGCAGAATCTGGATGCGGCAAGCTGAAAACAGGACGCTATGGCGCTCGTTAGGGGAGGCCTATGTCCAGCAGTAGACTAATATAGGCTGACACATGAACATCGTGGCATCAAAAACCCGAGTACCGAACACTGTCATTTGTTACAGGTGTAGCTATGTTTTTATCGTTGGACCGACGAGTATTCTTTATAATTTGCCTTCTGACTATCTGGTGCCTGGAGGTCTCTGGCTGCACCAAGAAAATAGTCTGCGACCCGGTCACCGTGCCCTGCAAGCAAGGCGGCGGAGGCGGCCCGGGGGCTCAAAACTGAATAAGGTACCTATCACCATCAGCCTATATAAGTCTACTGCTGGACATAGGTCTCCCCTAATGAGCTCCATAGCGCCCTACGACGCTATAGCGTCTTCAGCTTGCCGCATCCAGCATCTGCCAGCAGTCTTTCGCAAATCGTCATCCCACCTGGCCGGAGGGCGTTATACGTTTGCCAAGTCGCCCACTGCCAATTCAGCTTGCTAATTCTTTGAGCTATGTCGATAACTTTGGTTCTTTGTCGGATGCATTCGTTACGAATCCTGTCCTTCAGAGAAACTCCTCACGTAGCTCTTTCCATAGCTCGCTGTGCGACTTTGAACTGGTGGACCAGCCCAACCGTAAATGTCCACATCTCAGCTCCGTAGGTCATTGCGTAAGGTATCTAGATCTACATATAGGTACCTACCGTGATTCAGAAAACATATTTTTTGTTTTATCAGCCTTCATTCATCATTCCTTTGGTGTCTCATTTATTATCGAACTCTAAAGTTGCTTCTCCTTCACTGTGCAATTATGCATTGTTGACCCTTAACAAAATAATTATATAGCCGTAGTGGAGACCTTCATTTGAGTAAAAATACTTATGTTAGAAGGTCTCGCTCTTCTATATCAGACATCCTACTAATATTATAAACGCAAAAGTGTGCAAGTTCGGATGGATGGATGGATGTTTGTTACTCTTTCACGCAAAAACTACTAAACGGATCTGAATGAAATTTGGCACAGAGATAGATTATAGTCTGGAATAACACATAGGCTATATTTCATCCCGAAATTCCCACGGGAACGGGAACTACGCGGGTAAAACCGTGAGGCGCTGCTAATCAAAAACTACTGAAAGGATCTGGCTGAAATTTGGCTCAGAGATAGATTGTATTCTGGAATAGCACATAGGCTATATTTTATCCCGGAATTCCCACGAGAACGGGAATAACTCTGGTGAAACCGCTAGGCGCTGCTAGTTACATATAAATGTTTTGAAATGATGTTTGGTGCGCAGCAAGGCGATGGACCTAGCAACATCCCAGGAGTTGGTAGTTCTGCTGGTGACGCTGCTGCTTTCGTACCTCGAGTCCTGCTGGGCGTGCTACAAGACCTCCTACGTCACCTGCACCGATGACAACCAGTTCTGCAAGTCGGACCAGTTTAGGCAGAGATCTAGGAAATAACAGGTCAGTGTGTCACAAGCTAAGTACACGCAGAAGGTTCATTCAACTTTAAATATTTCAGCTTCGCTTGCATTGACCGTAAGGCTGTGTCCCCAGTAGGCAAACTGTGAGCAGCCGACTGAGTTTGCGGCGTATCGATTTAGTACGCTCTTCCATATATTTGAAATGGAGTGGACACTCCAGTTTGCTAGTTTTGCGCTCAATGTATGCAGTTTGCAGCGTTTCGCGCGCCGACTATCTCAGTGAGCGGCTAACTCAAAACAGTTTGCTTACGACGCACAAAAATTGATCTTAGTTTGCAGCTAACTCAATAAAAACTCAAACTGTTCGCCACAAATTTGCGGCTCACTCAGTCGGCCGCTAATAGCTTGCCTACTGGGGACACAGCCTTAGTCTGTGCGACACCGAAAGAGGGGTGAGAGGCATAAAATAATGTAAAAAATGGGTCTCTTAGTTTGGGTACGTTCCCTAATGAATGGATCTCAATAAAATGTATTTTCCACCAGTACAGTGCGATGCCACTCGTAAACGAGTTTCTACTTTTATTCCTGCACATCGCTGTCTGTCTCTTCGAATACTCGCACGCCTGCAAGAAGAGGATCATGAAGTCGGAACGTCGCGTCACTGCGGTCTCCAGCGTCGACAGAGTCAAGGTGGTCGTCAACAAATATTAGAATTACAACGGTGAGTGACTCGCAAACGTAGTGTAGGACGCCCTCCGGATAGGTGAGAACAATCTGCGTAAGACTGCAGATAGAGACTGGATGCGGCAAGCTGAAGATAGGATTATGCCGCGAGTAAGGGGAGGTCTATGTCCAGAAGTGGACAAGTATAGGTTTATGATGATACTAGCGACCTGCCCCGACTTTGCACGGTTTTATTTTACGTATAAAACGTCCTCTTGAATCACTATCTATTAAAAAAAACCGCATCAAAATCCGTTGCGTAGTTTTAAAGATTTAAGCAGTCAAAGGGACATAGGGAAATAGGGACAGAAAAAGCGACTTTATTTTATACTATGTAGTGATTAACCATAACATCATAGTAGGTTTCTTTTTTTAACCCTAAAACGATGCTATATCTAGACTACATTACAATAAAAAACCGTGCGAATCCGGGGCGGGTCGCTAATAAATAAATAAACAAATATTTAAACTCATGCACAGCAGAGGACTGACAATGGCGGTTGGTGATGTCTTTCGTTAAGATGTGAAATGACGTGATTAGACTATCGATGTAATATTTGCTTCCAGTATCAAAACGTGAATGATGAAGCTAGCACAAGTGTTTCTCTTTCTCTTCCTGGCTGCCGTTTGGGTCCTCCAAGTGTCTGGCTGCGGTCCTAAGAAAGTTACCTGCACCAAGACTAATATGCCATGTCGAAAATGACCGTGTATTTGCCTCATTGGTGCGTATGTTACATATTTTAATAACCGGGAATCAGAAGCATAGCGTGCCTTGGCGGGGCCCCGTATAATTTTTTTTGGGGTCCCTTAGAATGGTATTCTCACAAAAGACAATATTTTTTTTGCATAAAATTAGATAAACATGATGAGTATCTCTTTTTTCTCCCATTCTAATATTTCGAACATACTACTCAGGTTGCAAAGGCTCTGAAATCTGTGTATTTCGAGTAATTAATTAATATAACTAAACAGAAAAAGAATTGGGAAGTTTTTATTAATTTTTGTTTACGCACGTTGGGGGCCCCCGTGGCACGGGGCCCCGTATAATTGATACGGCAGATACGGCGGTAGCTACGCCACTGCCGGGAATGTAGCTTTGTTCTCAAATGCTTGCTATACTTATATTGTAAACGTGAAAGTTTGTGTGGGTGTTCGATCCTCTTTCACGCAAAAACTGCGGCACGGATCAGACTGAAATTTTGATTTAAGGTAGAAATAGCCTCGAAATGTTTCAATAGAAACAAAGCGTGCGAAACCGCGAGCAGATATTAATTATAAATATATTAGTCCGGTCAATTTAGACATCCAAGGTTACAAAAATCGCGAAAAACCCGTTTTTGTGACAGAATTTTTGTAACCTTACCCCTATTTTTTAGTCTAATTTGACCGGACTATATTATTAATGCGAAAGTTAATTTATATGGATACATCTTTGTGATTTCTTAATGCTGAATTTACTGAACTTTAAAACGTTATTATGGAATCTAAAGTTTACAGTCTTTATTTCTGATCGTTCTGATAATGTTGATTTTCGCGCAAGTTTCGAAATCATTCAATTCATGTGTCTTAGCGCGAATGTACCAGAAGTGCTTATACATGTATCCTTACTGATATAACAAATGCGAAAGTTTGTAAACATGTATGGATGGATGTTTGTTCCTCTTTCACGCAAAAACTAACGGATTGGGCTGAAATTTTGAATAACCCTATTTCTAGCCCTGGAATATCACGGCGTTGTCCTAATTGGCGAAGATCGCACGATGACATGATGCGTTCTCGTCGTGCGATGATGTTCAAACTTACAGATTTCATCAGAGTGTCCTATTTTAACCTCGCAAGTAATCGTGCGAGCACGCGAAATGCTTAGTAACGATCGTACGATGCGTTTGATCGTGCGATCATGTCAATTCGTCATGGGTTTTTTAAATTACTCACAGACACTCTATGATTACAATCGCTACGTATTCCATTGCAGATGTAGTCAAATGTTACTTTTGACATGGACAAATCGTTAGTCTTCTTCGTTATTTCGTTCATTAAAATAAAGGTTGAAAAATTCACCGACAGATTCCGGGATCTATTAAATATATAATATATATAATACGTTGTCTACGTTTCCTTTTTTCAATGTCATTTGCAACTTTTAAAGCAACATTACCGGACAGCGAAAACTGTGCATCTCTGTAAAGAGCCATCGTCAAAGCGGCGTGAGCGCGACGCCAGCCATCGAGTGAGGCATCAAACGATGGCCATCGCGCGATCTATTAGGACACTTGTTGGTCATCGCACGACCACTCTGATCGTGAGATGAAAAAAGCATCGCGCCATCGTACAATCGCTCCCAATTAGGACGACGACGCCTTAGACGGCGTCCTAATTAGCGCGTCCAAGGGCATCGTGCGATGTCCATCGTGTGATGCCGTCGACGATGATGACGCCCCTCGCACGTCAACGCATCGCGTAGGTAACCGATTAGGACACTCAAAAGAGATCTGTTACTTTGATTACATGATCGCACGGTCAAAGGCATCGTACGCAATACGAACGTTAAGCATGTTATGTGCTCGCACGATTACTAGCGAGGTTCAAATAGGACAGTCTGATGAAATCTGTATGTTTGAACTCATCGCACGACGAGAACGCATCGTGTCATCGTACGATCGCTCCCAATTAGGACGACGTATTAGGCTACTTTTCTTCCCATACATCAGTTCTTACGGGATAGAAACATTTCTTAATTATACTTGTTCTCATCAAAATTTTTCTTTCTAGAATCCTTTGAAAACGTTCTCAATGTATCGCCTTCTGCTTATTTTGCTAACCGAACTACTGCCGTGGGCCTTCGGCTGCACTAGATTCAAAAAGAACTTAACTAAAGAAATGTATCCATGCCAGTACAAAGGACCTACCTTTGAAGTCGTTTATCCTAAACAAGTAAGTCTTCTCGTATCTCTTTCCAGGTCTCCACACACAGAAGCCAGAGGCGGAGCGGAGGCGAAGGCGTGCGAGTTGTATTCTTTTGAATCATATGAAAGCCTACACACACACCGCAGGCGGTGGCGGCGCGGTGCCGCCATAGGAAAAACCGGCACGCCTTCGCCTCCGCTCCGCCTCCGACTTCAGTGTGTGGAGTGGAGACTTTCAACGATGGTATTAAGGGAATAGTTAGGAAAAAAAATTACGGTGTGGGCGTAATATGCAAAGTACGGGGATGGTCATAGATACAACACGAGGTACGCCAAGGAGCATAATTATAAAGAGTTGTTGTAATACATAACTTTATTAACAACGAAAAATACAATAAAGGTTTAGAAACAAATTAAAACTAGTTTATACATAGAATTGGAACAACTGAGCTAACTGCGCACAGTTGCAAACAGTCAGAGGTGGCTCAACTGATCCATGTCAATACTCGGAAGCGTCCCCAAGACACTCGCTGCATTACACGCGTATGGCAATGCTGATGCGCTGAGCCAGATACTCACTCATGACCAGACGCTCAGATATTTTTTAAACTTTGACTATTATGTGCCTACACCATGACTTTAAAATTATTTATTGATAAAATAATGCAAATGTTTATTTTTTCAGAAAAATAAGATTATATTCCATGGATAATTGATTCACAGGGACAAGATACATCGAATACGATTCCGTCAAATTGAAATAGGTACGTTTGAAATTTTTAACACTATCATGGTTACTAACACAAGTCACTTAAAACGGGATATTTACCATGATTTTATTTGTTTTGAGTTTTCCGATATTCCGGCAAAGTGATCATACGCCATGATCACGAAAGTACAAAGATCTTTCGTGATCATGGCGCATGAAACTGGTATGTTTGGCACGAGCTTTATGGACCAGCTGTGCGACTTCACCCAACATACAAAGTGACATATATCGATATTATAGGGTAATTTTGATGTATTGTGTATTTATTTTTGCCTGTATGTATGTATATGCCACGTAGCATGTGTCCTAAGCCGGGGGTGATTTCGGAGCTCTAGGGGAACAACTGTTAGGAAAAAAAGGATTCTCTTGAATTGTATATAGATAATGTATTATATATATCAGTTATCTAGTATACCCATAACACAAGCTTTGAGAAGCTTACTTTGGGGCTAGAGGGTGCTGTGTGGATTTTCCAACATTATTATTATTATATTTCAAATTGTTTTTCATTCTATTCGTGTTTTACATGCATTTTTGCATTAATTGACAGTTTAAAATATTTAACATAATTTTTGCTTGTTTGAACAAAACCACTTTTTAAAAAAAAAAATTGTACGTGGCGGCTCTTTATTTTCTTAGAATTTGATTTTTACCTATTCTTGTTTCTAGAATATTGGAACTAAATGGCAATTTACAGTGCCTTAATGATGCTCCTGTCCCAGGCGGTCCTGCTGGCCGCTGGATGCTGCCGGAAGAGAGAACCTTCCGTATATAACTTTATGGAAGACTGTCCCTTTCACCCCATCAGGTAAGTCAGCCTACTCGATTATCCGATGATTATTTAGATGATGATAAGAGAACCTTCCGTCTATAACTTTATGGAAGACTGTCCCTTTCACCCCATCAAGTGAGTCAGCCTACTCGATTATCCGATGATTATTTAGATGATGATAAGAGAACCTTCCGTCTATAACTTTATGGAAGACTGTCCCTTTCACCCCATCAAGTAAGTCAGCCTACTCGATTATCCGATGATTATTTAGATGATGATAAGAGAACCTTCCGTCTATAACTTTATGGAAGACTGTCCCTTTCACCCCATCAAGTGAGTCAGCCTACTCGATTATCCGATGATTATTTAGATGATGATAAGAGAACCTTCCGTCTATAACTTTATGGAAGACTGTCCCTTTCACCCCATTAAGTGAGTCAGCCTACTCGATTATCCGATGATTATTTAGATGATGATAAGAGAACCTTCCGTCTATAACTTTATGGAAGACTGGCCCTTTCACCCCATCAAGTGAGTCAGCCTACTCGATTATCCGATGATTATTTAGATTATTTTAGATGATAAAAAGCTTGGGACGAGTTTGGCTCCAACTCGAAAACTACTACTTTGATAGTTCTATCGTCTGAGCTTTACTTTAAAAAAGATAATGTGAACAAAAATCAAGGTGAGCTCTTTTCCTAATTTTAATTATTGATATGTTTTTGTGACTTGAATTTTGATGATATAAAAACTGTTAGCTGGGCAACCATTGAGGTCGAAAATATGATAATAGAACGATTTATACAGGTTGTAAAAAGACTATCGAAAAATGAAGGGTTGCAATCAGACCCTGACTCTAAAACCATTTATCAAAAAAAATGTTTTTATTAATAATAATAGTTTATTTATCAAATATCATATTTTTATACTTACCTATCCTCCTCCCGACGAAGACAAATCCAAATACTTACACAAAAATCATAAAAATCGGAGAAAAATCCAGCAAGTCATTTAAAAAAAAAATATTAACCGTGGAAAGAAAGAAGAGGAAAGATTTGGATTTTTTGTTTGCAATAGTCAAGAGTTTAAGTTACATTAAAGTTATATTTATCTAAATCTATAAATATTATCTGTTTATATAACAAAAATAACTTTGTTTTAGAGACTCACCCTCAGAATGAACTCATTGCATGTTGTACTGCTGTGTCGACTGGCCGGGAGGCTCACCGGATGGACATTTAATTACTATGTAAGTCATTTGTTACAAATCAATAACTTAATTTTAACTTAATTGTAAAGTTTACAAAATAAACACTTAGGCAAGATTATTTTTTAACTATAAATAATTATCATCCTACTAATATTATAAAGCCGAAAGTTTGTAAGTATGGTTGGATTTTTGTTACACTGTCACTCAAAAACTACCGAATATGGATGAAATTTAGCACAGAGATAGATTTTAGTCTGGAAGAACACATAGGCTTTATTTTAGCCCGGAATTCCCACGGGAACGGGAAATACCGCGGGTGAAACCGCGAGGCGCTGCTAGTAGGTACATATAAAAGCTTTCTAGCTTGAATCATACATAGGGGCAGAGAGAGACAGACAACTTTTTTCAACAATTTTTTGTGTTCTGATCGCGTAAGTTTAAGAAACTTAAGTGAAAATTTATAATTATTTTCCAGGAGCTGTTTTTCTTCGTGTACGGTGTACTCATGATTGTACTGACTCGGCACGTCTTGTGGCCCACCCGCAACGCGCCGGTGCATCGCACGGACTGCACGGCCCCATCAGCTGCAACAGTGGGTAAAATATGCAGTAATCCAATAGGCTAAAAAATAGTCCGTCAGATTTTGCGAAAAATATTGGACACGTATTTTTTCTTTTGTCAAACAAACCGAAAATGACCAAGATAAAGCGCATTAACTTTTATATAACTACTAATATAACTACTCATATCAGCAGCTTCTCGGGGATAGATTTGTTGCTTTGGAACCCACTGATGACGCTGACGAGAACCTACACAATCTGGTCGAAACGTTGAGGGACGAGGGCATTAAATTCTGCAGAAAACAAGGTACTGGCAGGAAGTCCAAACTCTCGACTGAGACTCTGGATCTGATGACAAGAAGACGGGAAACCACCCAAGCGACTTCGTCAGAGAGGTCAGACCTGAACAAGCGAATCGCGAAGATGGTACGGCGCGACCTTCGGAGCTCCAACACACGCCTCATTGAAGAGGCGATAGAGCGCAACCGAGGGTCCAAAGTATTCACTCAGCAGCTTGGCAGGAGCAACCTGACGAAGCTTAAAACGCACGATGGGAGGACCGCTTTGTCGAAGCCTGAGATCTTGGCCGAGATAGAGGATTTCTATGGCCGTTTGTACACTGCACATGCCCCTCGTTCCCGGCGAGATGACCATGATTCTAGAGCCACCCTGACACGCCACTATACCGACGAACTGCCAGATATCAGTCAAGATGAAATCGTGTTAGCTCTGAGGCAGCTTAAAAATGGAAAAGCCCCGGGTGAGGACGGTATTACTTCAGAGCTTCTGAAGGCAGGAGGAGCCCCCGTTATACAGGAGCTACAGAGCCTCTTTAATACCGTCCTTCACAGTGGGAGAACTCCTAAGGCGTGGAGCGGGGGTTTGGTGGTGCTCTTTTTTAAGAAGGGCGATAAAACGCTCCTTAAAAACTATAGACCCATCACACTCCTGAGCCACGTCTATAAGATGTTCTCGCGAGTGGTCACGAATCGTCTCGCCAGGAGACTCGACGAGTTTCAGCCACCGGAACAGGCCGGGTTCCGCGGAGGATATGGCACCATAGACCACATTCACACAGTGCGGCAGATTATACAGAAGTCCGAAGAGTATAATCAGCCCCTGTGTCTCGCCTTTGTGGACTATGAGAAAGCCTTTGACTCTGTCGAAACCTGGGCTGTTCTGGAATCCTTACAGCGATGCCAAGTAGACTATCGTTATATCGAGGTGCTGAGATGTCTCTACGATGCCGCCACTATGAGTGTCCAAGTACAGGACCAGCAGTCTAAACCCATCCAATTGCGCAGAGGAGTGACACAGGGGGATGTCATATCCCCGAAACTGTTCACGAGCGCATTGGAAGATATGTTTAAGACGCTGGACTGGAAAGGTAAGGGCATAAACATAAACGGCAATTACATCTCACACCTACGATTCGCTGATGACATAGTCTTAATGGCGGAGTCGCTAGAGGAGCTGACCCACATGCTGGACGGCCTAGCCTCAGCCTCACGACGCATCGGTCTTGGCATGAATTTGGATAAAACCAAAGTCATGACCAATAACCACATTAATCCAGGACCGGTCATCGTAGAAGGCCACCTTCTCGAAATTGTTTCCGAGTACACTTACCTTGGGCAGATTGTGCAGCTAGGTAAAAACAATTTTGAGAAGGAGGCCAAGAAGAGGATTCAGCTGGGCTGGGCAGCGTTTGGAAAACTACGTCGAGTCTTCTCGTCATCCATACCGCAATGTTTGAAAACAAAAGTTTTCAATCAGTGCGTCCTACCCGTAATGACCTACGGAGCTGAGACGTGGACACTCACGGTAGGGCTGGTCCACCAGTTTAAAGTCGCTCAGCGAGCTATGGAAAGAGCTATGCTCGGAGTTTCTCTGAAGGATAGGATTCGTAATGAATACATCCGACAGAGAACCAAAGTAATCGACATAGCTCAAAGAATTAGCAAGTTGAAGTGGCAGTGGGCCGGCCATATCGCGCGAAGAACCGACAACCGTTGGGGTAAACGTGTTCTAGAGTGGAGACCGCGACTCGGCAAACGTAGTGTAGGACGCCCTCCGGCCAGGTGGGATGACGATCTGCGAAGGACTGCTGGCAGATGCTGGATGCGGCAAGCTGAAGACAGGGCGCTATGGCGCTCATTAGGGGAGGCCTATGTCCAGCAGTGGACTAATATAGGCTGATGATGATGATGAATATAACTACTATCTGGACGTCTGGCAACGCTGGTGGGCAGGTCCCACCAGCGTTGCCAGACGTCCCGATTTAAAGTACGAAACACACAGAAACCGGAGGCGGAGCGGAGGCGAAGGCGTGCGACTTGTAGGTATTCTATTGAATCATATGAAAGCCTACACACACACCGCAAGCGGAGATGGCGTGGCGGCGCGGTGCCATAGGAAAAACCGGCACGCCTTCGCCTCCGCTCCGCCTCCGGCTTCTGTGTGTTTCAAACTTTAGGGGGATTTTTGTCCCAAAATTGAACGTCCCGCGCGGGACAGGTTCAGTCCCGCTGTTCGGGGATAACACGACGACGGTTGGCAAGCACGGAGGAGGCTTAGGTAAATTGGGGGAAATTGAAACTCGGAGTTAACTTATGACACAAAAAATTCGTCGAAAAATCAACATCACCGTCTCTTCATCAACATCTTTGTAAACTTAGTTCGAATCTTAGTTAAAAGCATAACTACTTACTAAAAAACGGATAATTTAATATGTCCCGCTTTCGTTGAAAAAATCTCGCTTTTATAGGTACTCAAAATGTTTATAAATCCCCCTTTGCCCGAAAAAAACTGACAACACTGATTTCGACTCCTCGAGTGTAGTATTATCATTTGAATTATCATTCAAATTCGTATGGTAAGTAGGTAAATCAATAGGTAATCAAATACCTATATTTCTTTAGGCATTTCAATTGACTAGGATTTTGGCAAATTGAAATTTCGAAAATTCAAACAATTTTTATTTCATTTCAAACATATGAATTAAGCTACAGAAGTCTAGCACGACACACAAATTATCCAAAAATAAATTTAGTTTAGCCTCCACGCGTAATAAAAAATAGAAAACAATAATTTTATGAAATCCGAGGCAATTTGTTTTGCGTAGAACGGAACGTAATAGAGTTGAGGCAAATAAATATTATTCCAGCATATCTATAAATCGATTATCGCAAATTAAAATGGTAACTTTCTACATCATCATTTTAAAATTTTATCATGGAAGTACATACCTATGATTATTGTTGATTATTTGTTAATTATTTTCAATTACCTACCTATCTGCTGATATTATTACTGTCCTATTTCTTGGTTATGACGCATTACCTATTGAAAATGCAGATTTTTCCTATTGTTTTTATTTATATACACCTAATTTAATGTGTTACTTTGTTAAAGTCATTTAAAATCACTGAAAATATTTTACAAATAATCGATTTTCGTTATTAAATCAAGTCAAAAATCGAATCAAATTTTTACGATTACACTAGCTCATTTCTATAACTGTCAAACTGAAACGTCACGGAACGCTTCCTATGTGAAAAAGACTATAGTGGAAGAAGCGAAACAGAAACTACTAGCACGTGTATAACTTGTGTCTAATACATGTTTGTTTTATAAATAACTAGTGACCCGCCCCGGCTTCGCATGGTTTTATTATACGTATACCCCTTCCTCTTGAATCACTATCTATTAAAAAAAACCGCATCAAAATCCGTTGCGCAGTTTTAAAGATTTAAGCATACAAAGGGATATAGAGACAGAGAAAGCGACTTTGTTTTATACTATGTAGTGATTAGATACTACTATCGGTGTGGAACTGAGCGACATCTGGCCAAGCATTAACGTCATACGTCGGTCCAACCCGCACGGCGTCGCATTTGGCCGCCCAGCCATGGTTTCCGTGTGTGGCGGCTTTTAAATAAGGCTGGAGAATCTACACAACATCATCTAGCTCCAAGCTAAAGAAGAGCTTGTGTTATGGATACAGTCATCTAGCTAGACCGATATACATAAAAGTATCATGGTTATGAACACAAGCGGGAATCGAACTCGCAACCTCTTGCGGCGCAGGCAAACCTTCGTCCGCTCCGCCGCAGGGTTGTCAGAACTTAAAAGAAAACATTGTTTTATTCCAGCTAGCGACCTGGTATCAGTTGTATCGATTGGAGTTCAAAAACCTGACCAGGTCAGAAAGACACCGTTTGAAGATGTACCTCATTGGTCGTTTCTACGCGAAACCTTCAAGTATTTGGACCGAAAACAAGAAATGTTTCAAGTAGAAATATCCTTGAATCAAATTAAAGGATATTTCTATTCTGCATTCGGAATTTGTTCACGAGTGAATGTAGATGTGTTCTCTTTCCTGATGATGAGCAGAATAGTTGTACTGGCTTAGAGGTGGCCTCTAAATCTATGGGTAAGTTGTCAATTTTGCTGCTGCTTATTTTGTCTCCAAATATCGAAATATCAAAGATATCCAGAATATCGAAAGCTTTTCTTAATGAAACAAACGTTTATAAATAGGTTTACAGAATAGCCCCCTTATAAAAGTCTACTAAGATAAGAAAGTTAACGCGAAAGTTTGTAAGTATGGATGAATGGATGGATGGATGGGTGGATGTTTGTTACTCTTTCAACGCAAAAGCTACTGAACGGATATTGATGCACAGATATAGATTATAGTCTGGAATAACACATACTTATACAGACGCTATATTTTATCCCGGAATTCGCATGGCAACGGGAGTAACTGCGGGTGAAACCGATAAAATTAGATCTAGAAAATAGACTAGCTTAGTTCGAATTATTTTGTAAAAGAAGTCAAGAAAAAAATATTAAGACATCAACTAAGTCTTAAATTATTTTCTCTTCAGTTCGATTTCAAAAACTTATTAGATAATTGTTTTACGTAATAGGATAAAATAGGGGACGTTGCTTGATTAAGGTTGTTTCTGGTCCAGGACTAAGCATAGCTCCGCTATAAGATGGCGCTGATTTTCTATGTTGAAGTTTTTCACTATTTTCTTATTAAATTGTGCATAATTGTTTAATTGTAATATATTTGCCGCAAATGGGATGTTGTTTTTTATGTACCAAGCAATTTTTCAAGTGTTGAAAGCATCTATGGAGCTTGTATTTGGGAAGAGCAAAAAAGATTTTGCCTGTGTGAGTGATCGGCCGCTACGAGTCACTCACACAAAAAAAGATCTTGCCCGTGTGAGTGATCGGCCGCTACGAGTCACTCACACAGGCAAACCCTATAAATTCAGTGGAACTAAAATAACTACTGTTCGAAAAATAACAGAGATAATTGGAGACGCCTTAGGACTAAATATTTTTCGGACCAATAGTTCCGTTTTCGGGACATAACTAAATTACATCTAAAATTAATTCAATAAAACCACTAGTTAACGAACTAATTTTCGACTCTTGTTTTTTTTAAGAATAAAAACAGGCTCTATTTACATTTAAAAAAAAATTGGAGGTAATTTTCTTTTATCGTTTTGAACAATTTAAGTACAAAGGCGCAGAGGGTAATGTTATTTACAAACTAGCTTATAAGCTAAGGAATATCTTACAAATTATAGGTAAAAAAAATACTTTTCACACTATTTATTAATTTCGTTAAATCATTGGAATTGACAAATAATTTGAATGAGTTCACAATAACAATCATTAATTTTAAATGTACTCACTGTGAAAGTTGTTCCAATATTATAATAAAATTACAATAAAATTGTTGGCGTAAGGAAGTCTCCACTTTTTTTGACTCTGTTCTTTGTGTACTTAGGTATTTTAGCTCCGATTTTACGACCACTTATAATAGATTAAAAGTAATACAAATTTTCACCGTATTTCAATAAGTCACGTTGGACTAGCGGTTCGAACAGTCGGGTGGGTGCGACGATGTATAGTCGTACCTGGGTTCGAGACCACTGAAAATTTGATTTACTTTTTGCTTTTTGATGATAAAATATCCACAAAATTTTGATACATCCCGTTAGTACGGGCTCGAATCCCTTCAACACTACCAAAATTTTTGATTTTTATCATTTTTATTCTTTATGTTTTGAACAATGTCATAGACCTAGTACAAACAAATTCATGTTTGTCATAAATAAGTCTATTTTATTGTAATATAAAACTTTGGTAGACTGTTCTGCGTACATCCCACAAAGGGTCCTGACCTCGTTTCTAACGGTATGACAAAAATAAAATGAAACAATTATGTACTATCAACACCAACTGATTTTTATTTTATTTTAGCTCTTTACGCCAGCTAATGTTCAGGCATTTTTACAAATCGCTCATTGAATGCAAAACGGCCACATTTCAAAAAATTTAGAAAATGTTTTATTTCTCATAAAGTATATCTTCTTTTGAAAACATTTCATTTCAATATTTATTTCTTTTTATTGGGATTATTATCTTAACTTTGCTTCAAAATTTGAATGCAAAAAGGGCTTTTGTAGTTTTTATCAAGTTGGGTGATAGATATAACAGCGACCATTATTTTAAAATAGAGCAAAAAATTACGAAAACAATGATGAATGTGATGAATGAAAGAAAAACATTTTTTCAAAAAAATCATGTTCAAAATTTTGTTTTGGCTCCTGTAAAAAGTGACGATTAGTCCAATAAAATAAAAAAAAATATATAATTCCGCACAGTCCACACAGCATCATCTAGCCCCAAGTTGAGCAAAGCTTGTATTATGGGTACTAGTTGACTGATAAACTTAATACAATACATTACATAGATAGATATTTTTTTTCTAAATACATAGAAAACACCCAGACCAACGGAACAAATTTCTGCAGATTGTACACAATTTTTTTCCGACACGGGAATTGAACCCGCAACCGGTCGCAGGCGGACCTTCGCCCACTGCGCCACATCGGTCGTCGCTGATGAATGAGCGAAATGCTTTGCATACACTCTGACACGTCTAATGCTGGGGCCACACTATCGTGATATGCCGATAATTATTGCCATAAGTTATACAACACCTAGGTGTAACCACGATTTATGGCCATAATTTTACAATGCCAATCAATATGGCAAATGGCGGTAGGCAATAGCTCCGGCGGCGGTCTTGTTTCGCACATCAAAGAAGATTACCGCAGTAATTAATGCGTTTGTGGCCACTACCGTTTGTCCAGTGTGCAATATGAGCTCACCGGCGCGGCGACGCACGTGATATTTTTACCGCCTTATTTATTGACATATCTAGGTAAACTCTAGTGTAACCACACCAGTTCATGCAGTAATTTAAACGGTAATTTAATGTCATAATTATTGCGGTAACAGCCCGGTAGACGGTAAGGTAGTGTGGCCCCAGCGTAAAACTCTCTAAACTGGTATCTATAAGCAAACATTTTATCTGTTTACATAGTGTCATTTATTGTTGTCATGGGAACGGCACGTAGGCTTCCTAGATCTTATTTGACATGCAACAAAAATAGAAGGGAATAAATACTTGGACGATGGAAAAACCCTTTGAGAACGGTAGACTATGGTATTATTAGATGATTCTTTAGATAGCACAGAGATGGCGATTCCGTCGCCGCCGTCACACTCACAAGTTCAAGTAAGCGGGCGTACAACATTATCCGTGTTCACTCACACATTGATAAAAATGGCCTAAAATTTTCACGTTATTTCTAATTATACCGAGTGTTTTCATGAATCAAACACAATTTGCCGCAAATAATGACCAATAACAAAGCCAAAAACAGTTATTTATTTGTTAAATTATGTCCACATCGCTCATATTTGGGAAAATACAAACGTATGGAACTCGGATCACCTTAAATACTTACCTCGCTTTATACGCTAGATACTTCAATCAAGAAATACAAAATCAATTGAGCTACATTTTGACTGTGTGCAACCGTCTGCAGTTAGCTCAATGGTTTCAATTGTATATTGTATACTAGATGTAATTTTTTCTGTACTAATTTATCTTTATTCTGTTTTAGATAAAATAATATGAGTCTTCATCTAAACCAACTGAACCATTGGATTGAGATAGTCTATGAATTAAGTGCTCCAAGAGAACAATTACCTAAGAATAGGTTTTCGCTGGTAATGATCGGTCTCTACATGGTGGTGTTACACCGCTTGGGTTCTTGGGTCGTCAGTTGCAAGAAAAGAGCTCCCTTGAGAAACACAGACAAAGTTTCTCATTATAGTTATAAGTAAATAAATAGAATTTAGTCATAACCTAGCCGAAGATAGCCGTTTTAGAAAACCAATTTGAAACTACGGCGCCTAAAATAACAAATTTGTCGGTAATAATTAAAATTTAAACAGTTGCTTGTATGATGATTAGCTATCGACAAAGGGATTGTATCATTATAAAAGGTCAGTTTTCATGTAATTTTCTATCTGTAGAAGAACTTCAAATTCTTTCAATTACACTTAGGAATAGTGTAGGTCTGAATTTGAAGTTCTTAACCTAATCACAAACACGAATTTCCTACATTTATGACCAAGTAATGTAGGTTTTTTAATAAATGTAGTTTTAGTTTAGAAAAGAGAATCTAAATTTCCCACAAAAAATCAGCAAAAAACAACTTCACTAATTCACACTATGGCTGTGTCCCCAGTAGGCAAACTGAGCGGCCGACTGAGTGAGCCGCAAATTTGTGGCGAACAGCTACAAACTCAGATCAGTTTGCGTGCGTATCGCAAGCATTGGAACCTGCGAGTCGGCCGCTAACTGACTGAGACAGTCGGCGCATCACGTATCGCTACAAACTGCGTGCAAACTGTCAGTGTCAGTGACAGTGAGCGCAAACTAGCAAACTGAACACTCAATTTAAAATATATGGAAGGGCGTACTGAACTAATACGCCGCAAACTCATTCGGCTGCTCACCGTTTAGCGGCCGACTGAGTGAGCAAATTTGTGGCGAACTGAAATTTGATTTAGCTGCAAACTAAAATCAATTTTCGTGCGTCGTAAGCAAACTGTATGAGTTTTTTGAAGGTTTTGGTGTGAGTCGGCCGCTCACTGAGATAGTCGGCGCGCGTAACGCTGCAAACTGCATACAGTGAGCCCAAAACTAGCAAACTGTGGACACTCAATTTCAAATATATGGAAGGGCGTACTAAATCGATACGCCGCAAACTCAGTCGGCCGCTAACAATTTGCCTACTGGGGGGGGACACAGCCTAAGGGTAACAAATCTAAATCGAGCTGTGCTGCGCTGTACTGCGCTGTGCTGTGTTTGGTCAATAGAAACAGAGCGTAGCCTCACACAGCGCGCAGCACAGCATGGTTAGTTTGTATCCTCATTAAAATATTAGACGAGCGAGTTGACCATACATAGCACAGCGCAGTACAGCACAGCACAGCTCGATTTAGATTTGTCACCCTAATTCAGTTAAGTATATACAGGGTGTCCCAAAACTCAACGTCAATCCAAAAACAGAGGACAGGTGGGTTCACGACGACCCAGAAAAACCACAAAATCATAGTCTATCTTCAATGGTTTCCTAGTTATGGGCTTAGTATTCTGTGTTAGTAAGTACTGAAAATCAAAAATTCTCGGTCAGACGTCAAACTTTTTCGATGTTGTGACCAGATGTCAATATTTTGTGATACAGCATCAAAAAGTTTGGCACCGACAGAGAATTTTTGATTTTCAGTGAAACGCCTATAACTTGGAAACCATTGAGGATTTTGTGATTTTTCTGGGCGGTCATCGCGTCATGAACCAAATTGTCCTCGTTTTGCGGCATGACGTTGAGTTTCGGGTCACCCTTTATAACAGAAGTTAGTTAAAATCCAGATGCTCAGAACCTTTTCCAAGTGTACCAATGTATCTATTTGGAATAAATGAATACAAAATAATACAATACAACCATAATCTTCTTCCAGCCGTTGATAATTGATCGGATATGTATTTCCTCGCTCTGGTCCTGTTGGTGAACCTGGTCTCAGAAATCTTTGCTTGCAAGAAAACCCTGCCTTTTAGCCAGAAGCACCCTCCATTCTGCGCTCAAGCCCAATTTTATTGTCCGGTTTGTACCTTAAACTTAAGGCGGTGTCCCCAGTAGGCAAACTGTGAGCAGCCGACTGAGTTTGCAGCGTATCAGTTCAGTACGCCCTTCCATATATTTTAAATTGAGTGTCCACAGTTCGCTATTTGCGCTCACTGTTCGCAGTTTGCAGCGATACGTGCGCCGACTGTCTCAGTTAGCGGCCGACTCGCAGGTTCCAGTGCTTGCGATACGCACGCGAACTGATCTGAGTTCTTCGCTGTTCGCCAAAAATTTGCGGCTCACTCAGTCGGCCGCTCACAGTTTGCCTACTGGGGACTCAGCCTAAGGCGGTACCCCAAGCAAGACACACTAGCGCCGCCAACTTTTTTATCTTGTTAGTACTTTAAATAGAAGATAAAATTATCTAATAATTATTTATTTAAGGTAAAATTGGTTAGGTGGCTTAATGACAATGACATGAATTTTTATAATATCAATGATTTTTTTAATGCTAAATCCTAGTTACCTTTAGCTATAGTTATAATTATTATTGCATGCTAGCATATAGTGAGACATGAGTACATTATTCAGTTATACCACCCATATACCATGTTTGATGCAAAAATTAAAAAAAAAACAATACAGGATTCTTCTCATGAAACTAACTCTGATCCAAGGATAAGACTGTTCACACTAACACCCTATCAAATTGGCAGTTTGTTATACCTTTTATAAGCTGTTTTTAATGCCTCTGTAATGGTTTTGTTTTGTATATTATACTAGCGACCTGCCCCGGCTTCGCACGGTTTTATTATACGTATAAACCTTCCTCTTGAATCACTATCTATTAATAAAAACCGCATTAAAATCCGTTGCGTAGTTTTAAAGATTTAAGCAGTCAAAGGGACATAGGGACAGAAAAAGCGACTTTGTTTTGTACTATGTAGTGAAGAAGAGATTAGAAGTTGCTCTTGGTGGCCACAAAACTCTGTTTTCATATCAAAGTAAAATGAAATACAAAACATTTACGAAATAAAGCCCTAAATATACTACCTATTACAGAGTTATTAAAATATAGCAATATAGGGATAATAAACAGCTTATTTGATATGTTCTACGCGGCTCATGCTTAAACACTCGATAAATGTTTGTTCTATTACCAAAAAAAAAAAAAAAATTTTTCAGTAAAAAGTTGACCAGTAGATCTGCATCTGAGAGCATAGATAGATCTATGATGAACATTTTTCCATGATCATCACGCGTGGCCAATTCTCAATGAATTGGCATCAAATTAGAATTACACAACACAATTAACTTGCTACTTACTCAAGGCAAA
Source organism: Eupithecia centaureata (assembly GCA_944547425.1). Classification (NCBI taxonomy): domain Eukaryota; kingdom Metazoa; phylum Arthropoda; class Insecta; order Lepidoptera; family Geometridae; genus Eupithecia; species Eupithecia centaureata. Next base: position 9,275,618 of record OX155702.1, on the reverse strand, counting down.
TAACTGATGGATATAATAAATAAAGTTTTAACTGATTTTTATCTTCACCTTTTTATACCCTGGTGGAAGAAGTAAACAAGAAACGACTAGCACATTAAATCAATCAGTGATGACCAGAGATAGGCCGATTTTATTTACTGTAAGTTGTTGATAATCTTGCATTTAGTTCTTAACTAAACTCATATATATCCAATGGCTGCTTTATCGTTTAATTAAAGCGATTTAGATTAGAGTCACCATTAGGTGTTAGGATTTATAAACTAACTGGCTGACCCGACAGACTTTGTCCTATCTTAATATGAAAATTTAATTCGAATTTTTCGCGCAATTTCCTTAATTTTTTCTTTCATAAGGACCTCCTGATAATAACGAACAGAACAAAAAAAGAATTAGCGAAATCGGTCCAGCCGTTCAGGCGTGATGCCTTGACCAAGGGAAATAGGGATTCATTTTTATATACAATGTGATTTTTCGAACCTTGATCAAAAGAAATGTGCCGATACACGACACATATTTATTGGTAAAAATCGGGATAAAAAAAATTATATGTTATTTATCTCAAAAACAAAGCAGTTTTAATATTTTTTTAAATGAAGACTACTTCATCTGGTTTTTTCTTCGTTTCTTTTTGAGTAAATGGTGTATTTTATTCGAAGTAGTCTCATTTGAAAGCTAGATAGTTTACCTAGCTAATAAAATAAATAAAAAATACAAATACGATACATAAGCGTAGTAAAAACAGATTTTTTTTAGAAATAAGACAAAAAAAACGATTTTTATTTTATTTTTTCTCTGTAACTTTAAAACTGGGTAATTAAGGTGTACTTTTTTGCACGTTGTATTAAACTTCATAATTTATTCTACAAATCCTTCAAAAACTGGGGGTCTATCTCTTTCCGTTGTCATGTTATTCACCATTTAAATTAGGTACTTTCTGCCATTTAGATTAAATCAGTTGAGATTCCTGTACTTGACTTGTGTTTAAGAGGCGGTTCACAAATCTACGTTATGCTGATTTAGGTATTTCGACACCGAGTGGGCGGGGCATCGTGCTACGCAAGCGAGTATTGCTATAAAATCTTGATCCACCAGTAATTTTTACAAAGTTTTCTTAGGACTGATTTCGGTAGATGATTTTTTTATGTGAATCAAATATCGCTTCCATAGATTTATAAATAATTTAATAGTATCTGTTTGTCTTATAGTTTTTATGTAGGTAATTTTATTTATACTTACTATGTTACTATTACATTAAAAGTGAAAGTCTGTGTGAATGTTTGTTATAATTATTGCAGTAACTACTAATTTATTTTACCTAGAATAACACATGTGAAGTATTATTTTGAAAATTAACCTTTGAAGGGGTTAAATAGGGTGGTAAATTTTGTACACAGTGCAAATAAATTTTGAAGTGAATAATTAAATACGTATTTTTATGTTTTACAATATAACCCCTAGGGCTTTTGCAATAAATTTTTAGGAAAAGAAAAATAACTTTTCCTTTTTCTCTCATTCACTCAAAACATGATACCATTACCTGAAAACCATTACGTATGTAAATAATAGATAAGCGCATCCGCTCTCCGCGTCGGCTCTAAATTCCAAAACGTGGCCTACCCACCAAAGAATAAAACGTAGTGATTATTCTCAGCCTTGGACATCGGTATAGTTCTCAATTTGACAAATAAATTTACAAGCGGGCGAAGCCGTGGGGCGCATCTAGTAATATTATAATGTGAAAGATTTGTATGTATGTAACGAATAAACTCACAAAGTGACCGATTTCGAAGACTCTTTCACCATTAGAATGCTACTTATCCTTCAGCAACATAGACTATATTTATAAGTAAAAAAAAAGTATCCCTACTAAAACTTAAATTATCTAAAACAAGGTGTAAAAAAGTTAGTCACAAAATGTCTTTCGGCGCGTGCGCTACGAAAACTATTGATGATAGAACAAAACAATGTACTACGACTTTGCAGAACACATTATTATCTACAAAAAATATCGCTACAATATATGTCTAACTATTACAGTGACGTCATAATAAATATTCATTTAAAAAACGCCATCATTAACGCCGTCGTCGCAAGAAAAGGCTCTTTATTTGTACCCTGGTATTAATAATAATGCAGGACAATCCACACAGCACCATCTAGTCCCAAAATTAGCTAGTCAAAGCTTGTGTTATGGGAACTAGAAAACTATTATAATTATATAGGTAATACAATATGTATATGGATAGATTTTTTTTTATTACAATAAAAAACGTATGCGACTAATTATTATTTTTTTAAAAATGTATTGAATGAAATACATGTTGAATTGATTAATTGATTCCAAACAATAAACTTGTTTTAATTTAAATATTGTTATTAATAAAATAAGTTTAACGATACCAAAGATTAATTTTAGGGACATGAATAAGGCGTATTGGATTAAAAATAATTAAGTAATTTATATCCTCAGTTTATACGAAAACTCAAAAGGCCATCAAATTTGTCTGGGTGTTTTTATAATAAAAAACTAATTTTTAGCTGCAAGCAGCTCGCGTCGGTTGTGTAGGCTGTTTTTTTATTTAGAACCCCTTTTCGTAACCTACACTCCTGAATTGGTCGAAATCGAAACCCATGACAATATTTTGCGATAAAAAATGTCGAGGAGGGGCTCGATTTTTTTTCTTCCTATTAAAGATTATACCCTCTATACGATCCCGCCATCCGAAATTATCTATCGGTACGCTATCCGGTAGCAATTCAAAAGCGGGGGGTCTTGGGGGTAAAATAAATTTCACCCCCCACAACGATTTGGAACCTTCCACACGACCCCACAAAAATCTGACCCACCCCCTTACACTGCCGAAGAACTCCAGGGGAGGGGGTCGAGGGGGTTGTCCTGGGGGTCGTGGGGGGAACGCAGCTCAGCGAGCGAAGCGAGCCGTACTGGTCCCGGTGTCGCTCCACCTTAACCCTAGAGACCTAACCTTCGTCGAATCGACGAGTACGCAACAGAAATATTGCGATATTTTTTTTGTTCGTGTGCCAATCTTTATGTTGTTTCTTGTCAACTCGGTATTCGTTGAGCTTTTTCGGGAGGCGTTTGTGTTTGTCGTGTAAGTACCTTAGTTTTGGACATATTACCAAAGTAGTCATCGTTTCGACGAATGGTTAGGCTTTGCATATAATTTTTTCACAGCTCATGCATATTTTTTTTGCATCTATTACCATGGCTTCTGAATGTTTGTTATCTGATGACCGTATAACGCGTTTATTATTCAGAGTGGAAGACGGTAGTGCTTTGTATGAATTGACTGATAATGAAAAATAAGATGATCTCGAGGTGGATTATGCTAAAAGTGATACTCAAGATGAACCTTTCGATCAGGAGGATAGCCAGGATACCATGGCTGTACCAAGTTATGATAAGTCGTGATATTACGTAGAAAATGTATATTATGCATTATCTTTATAAAATTACGCCTATTCTGTATATACAGTTAGAAGAACTAGGCTCAAAATCATGCTGAAAATACGTACTATGCCTGTACAACCCATGTAAAGACAAGTCTAGGAGCCGAGTCTGATTTAGATCAAGGTGAAGGTCAGTCATCATCCCGTTATGACTTCCAACCAGACTAGCCTCCAAATATAAAGAATCACTAAGTCTGTGGTATAATCATCATCATCCGCATTACGACTACACCCCCTGCTGAGTAAAACTTCAAACTTTTGTGCCTCCACGCGGTCCTGCGCCAGTCTCATCCAGTTTTGCCCTGCGATTTTCATAATATCGTGGTATAATATTCATATAAAAAGGCGCATAACTAACTTGTATTGCTAAAAATACAACAGTAATTTGTGTTGAACACAAAGTAGTTTTTTGCATAAAATGCGCTTCTAAGTAATAGGTTTTATGTGTTATTCAGGATGAAAAGAGCGTTATAATTTAAGTTCGTCAAAGAAATCAGGGTTATTAAGTGTTGTTTTTATGAAAAAAAATTTTTTATGTAAGCGTCTCATTTGGTCTTTAAAAACTGGTGCTCTACAAAACATGGTGTAAAAGAAATATTTTCGCATTATAATACAAATTTATTGTTTTATTTAGTACAATAATACTAGGTTCCTATAATCAATTGATAAAACTAACTGAAACTTTAAGTATTTATAAAATATTTAAGCTCAAAATATACTCGTCGAATCGACTAATGGTTAGGTTTTAGGGGTATTTGCGAAGGTTAGGTCTCTAGGGTTAAAAAAACCTCAAAAACGGGGCAAAAAATAGTTTTTTAAAAAAAAGGGGGTCTGGGGGTGCAAATGGGTCTATTTTTTTTTGGTTTCCGCAACTATTCGTCCTCCTCTACGTGACTACGAAAAGATTTTTTTTCCATCGCAAGCCGTTCGGGAGATATGAAAGGGGGTTCTAAAAAGGGGTCATGGGGGGGGTCGATTTTTTTTCTTCCTATTAAAGATTATACCCTCTATACGATCCCGCCATCCGAAATTATCTATCGGTACGCTATCCGGTAGCAATTCAAAAGTGGGGGTCTTGGGGGGTCTTAGGGGTAAAAAAATGTAACCCCCCAAAACGATTTTGAACCCTCCACACGACCCCACAAAAAAATCTGACCCACCCCCTACACGGCCGAAGAACCCCAGGGGGGTTCGACGGGGTTGTCCTGGGGGTAGTGGGGGGAATGCAGCACGGCTCGCTTCGCTCGCCGTGCTGGTTCCCAGTGTCGCATCTCGGCTCGCTTCGCTCGCCTCGATGCTCCACCCTAAAAAAAACCCTTAAAATTGGCCAAAAAACGGTTTTTTTTTTAAAAAGAGGGTCTGGGGGTGCAAAGGGGTCAAACTTTTTTTGGCTTCCGCAAATATTCGACCTCCTCTACGCGACTGCGAAAAGATTTTTTTTCCATCGCGAGCCGTTCGGGAGATACGAAGATGGGTTCTAAAAAGGGGTCATGAGAGGGGGTCGATTTTTTTTTCCTTCCTATTAAGGACTTAACCCTCTATACGATCCCGCCATCCAAAATCCTCTATCGGTACGCTATCCGGTAGCAAGTCAAAAGCGGGGGGTGTTGGGGGGTCTTGGGGGTCAAAAAAATTTCACCCCCCAAAACGAATTCTAACCCTCCAGACGACCCCACAAAAAAATCTGACCCACCCCCCCACACGGCCGAAGAACCCCCGGGGGGTCCTAGAGGGGGTTCGAAATTTAAAAAAGTCGAAATTTTCCCAAACTCCCCCCCACCCCCCCTACACATTTACGAAAAAATACCTCCCCCTCCACCAACAGGGAGAACAATCATGACATGATTGTTCTCCCTGTTGTGACATTGTCAGTCAGTGAGTGAGTGAGTGAGTCAGTGAGTGGTAAACCAATTTTATATAAAGGGTAAAATAAAATAATACCATACCTTGCTTTCTTCAACGATAGAATATTTAGTTTTTTTTTTGTTTAGTAACGCATTTCTATTTATTTTTCCCCATTTCAGCTTGTGATAAACCTCAGTTATAATAAAAATAACTATTTGGTGTAATATGTAATAATAATATACGAATTTAAAAATTATTGAAATATACTATGCGAATGTAAATATTTACAACGATCAAAACGTTCTAACTCGCTCATAAACGCAGCATTTTTTGGGCGTTTCGTCCGACGGAGAGTGCGAGCAAAAGTGACATAGGTCCACCTTCGACAAGCGCTCGCGCGGTACTGAGGGCAGATTGCTGGCACAATGAAATATATACCTTTTTTAATAAATTCATTAAAAAAAATTAGTTGGGATTTAAAACGTAAAATTAATATTGTAGTTTAAGAAAACAATGAAGATTATTTTGGTATAATTTTTATGTCAAAATGATGTAAAACTTTGGAGATATTAGGGTTTGTTTCGAAGCCTTTTCGATCGAAAGTTAACCTCGGTTCAGATTTTTTTCCCTTCATATAAAGGCATATAACGAAAATGTATTTAATTATTATCGAAGAATGGGATATTTGTTACCTTAAAAAAAATAGTTTTATGGTCTATATTCAATGGAATCTTCAAATTAGAGCTCCCAAAACAGGTCTCCGAGCGTTTTTGCCTAAACTTGCATGGGGAGAATGATTATAACTAAATAAAAAAATAAGTTATCAAAAATCTGTTTAATTATTATTGAAGTTAAGGAAACAATCTACTATTAACAAGAAACTGTTATTTCAAGCAACGAACGAAAGTCATAGAATTTGGACGATGAAAAAGTGCATTTCCGCGTTTTTACGTAATAGGGGCCTTAAAAACATAACATTAATTTTTTTTTATCTCGGTTTTAATCGATAAATATGTGTCGTGTATCCGCACATTTCGTTTGATCAAGGTTTGAAAAATCACATTGTATATAGATAGACAAAATGTACCAAGTAGTATATTATAACTTTATTTAGATATGTATCAGACCTTTTTTTTTTTGTTTCAGCCGAGAAGCTACCCGTGCAAACGACGCTGCTGGTGAACAGATGTCAAGGTAATTTGTATTATTTATTTATTTTCTAGCAAAATATTAAAAACAATTTCACTAGTAAATCATAAAAATCATTTATTAAAATTATACAGTTCTAAATAAATGATACACAAATTCAAATAGTATAAAAGTTACAATAATAGAACAGTTAGGTATATAACGTAAAACGTGATACGCTATAGCCGCGTACCGTACAAAAGACCTCCTTTTTACAACACGCTATTATTAATTACTAGCGACCCGCCCCGGCTTCGCACGGTTATTATACGTATAAACCTTCCCCTTGAATCACTATCTATTAAAAAAATCGCATCAAAATCATTTGCGTAGTTTAAAAGATTTAAGCATTCAAAGGGACAAAGGGATATAGGGACATAGGGACAGAAAAAGCGACTTTGTTTTATACTATGTAGTGAACTCGTTACCGACACAGAATAAATAAATAAATAAATAAAAAAATGCTGGACAATCCAGTCAGCATCATCTAGCCCCAAGCTAACTCTACTTAGCTTAGCTTGTGTTATGGGTCCTAGACCTAGATGACTAATATACACTTAATACACATATTTTTATTGTACATAGAAGACAGATATAGGTTATAGATACAGGTTTTAGAGAGCTTGTATCTGTATCTGACATTAAACGCAAAAGTATCAACGTTTGTGCCCTAAAAATTATCGACATAGCTCAAAGAAATAGCAAGCTGAAGTGGCAGTGGCCAGCTTTATCTCGAACCGACAACCGTTGTGTTATGTTCTTGTGTGGAGACCGCGTCGTAAACGTAGTGTAGGACGCCCTCCGGCCAGGGGATGACGATCTGCGAAAGATGCGGGACGCGGCAAGCTGAAGACAGGGCGCTATGACGCTCATTAGGGGAGGCCTATGTCCAGCTATGGACTAAAATAGGCTGATGATGATGTTGTTGCAGATGTTTAGCGGTCTCCTGTTCGTATTGATCGAGCTGCTGTGGATGGTAGTCGCCTGCAGTAAAAAGGCGAAGAACCAAACCGTCGCGCCCAAAGTACCTTGCTATGAAACCGCAGGAGAAAACTCTTGTTGTGTGAGTATATTTTGGAAACATACATTTGTCGGTACGTATATATGAATTGTCATGTCACAAAGGTACGTCTGACTGAGGTAAGAAACGCCACAGTAACTTAGATAAATGGAAACATTTAGATAGGTGCACATAACACATTGTTTTGAGTCTCGTTCTGCTTGCTCTCATAAGTCATGGCTAAAAATCTGTGCTTTTGCTTCCTTGGCAAAATATCACACTGAGCCAAGGCCTTTTTGACGTACACACACAGCACACATACACAAACCTTCATTTGAATTACCTGTATTGTTAAATAATTTATTATTGTCTATTTTTACTACTGCAATGTTTATCTGTTGTACTTATTTTGTAGGTGTGTGTCAGAAGGTTATTATAAACAATTAATACTAATATTATCTTGTCATGCCGTTTTCTCTCCGTCTGTATTACTCACTTTTTCCTCACAATCATAACAATAAATATAAATAAATATATAATATTTATATTTTTTTAGAATGTTAATATTAATAAATATTTACACAGACCCACACCACAATTCTAGGTACATTACATAAACGACACACAAATCACTCGCACTCAGACCTTTCCAAAATCCTCAATTTAATTAACTACCATTTGCTATCATCAACCTATATAATATTTGTCCAGCATTAGTTATTTATTTAATTTAAAATAGAAGAGAAAGCATGACAAGTTGTCTATTATAGAATAATATAATATAGAATAGATTTATCTGTTATAGAATAGAAGGAGGCCCCCCACTAGTATAAAGTGCGTAGTTCCCGGCGAAGGGGCGAGAAGGTGCTGATCTGACGACGTAGAGGTAAGGGCGGCCGTACGCGGACTGCTTCAAGCAGTAGAGACCAAGGAACTTATACCCAATCTGGAATGTGCACAAGCTGCCGATACGCGGTCCGAGCGAGATGGCTTTGCGAGAGCCCTCTGTCCCTTTCAACATTTGTTGTGAATGGATCACCATTCATAACAAAATATGAATATGGCTGACGGGCTGCCAGTTTAACTTATATTATATTCTACTTATAAGTAACCTTTTCTTTTTTTATTGACATTTCAATAGTGTCCAAATTATTGCTAAAAAATGTTATCATTCTAACAGATACTTGGAAAATATTAGGAAATATAAAGAACGAAAATTTATGTTTTTTAGTAAGACATTATCTAATTTATTTGTTCCTACCACTTCTACTAAATTCGGGAATAATCCGCCTGGCAACACTTTAGAAAGGGACACAGGGCTCTCCAAGCGGTTTCTCCCTCGGACCGGAGTTCTCTCTGACTAAGTGATTGTCTGTAATAGACTATTACCCCCTTATTACAAATCGTGGTTTAACTTAGTCCATGGTTTGAATGATATCCACAGATTAAAACAAAAACTTTGTTAAAAAAGTTCGTTCATTTCGATTCGAAGCTCTGAGTACAGAAACCATGGAGATGGCATAAAAACTAAATAAACGTGTACCTAAACTTATTAGGAAACAAAAATGGAACCCTTCCATAGAGCTGCCCTATTTTTATCGATATATTTATCAACAAGTATTTTTGTGACAATATTTTTGCTTTCTTTCACATAATAATATTAAATAAGGTATTCACAAGAATAAGTCACGAATTCTAATATCTTGTGCAAATATAACTCGCGTTTTCAGCTAGCATATCTATTACAATGAGAACCTAAAATGGCAAACCAGCCTCAAACATGCATTGCTATGACTTTACTTAGGCCAGGTCCATGGTTTCTGTACTCAGAGATACGAAGGCCATGTCTGGTCAAAAATGTCAGTTGATGGTCTGTGTCAGCTTGTAACACTGACGCGCGAAGGTTGAATTTGCAAAATTGAGGCTCGCCCGCAGCCTCAAAAATTGCCTACCAAAAAGAACCACTTGATTTGTATTGTTGAAATCGGAGTAAAATAGTTTAATCTAAGTAATTCTTTTTCGCCAAAGCGTTTTGTTAAACCTAGATATTATTGTTATCAGTATCACACAGACAGCACAGAAAAATAACAAGCTATATATTTTGTATTTGAAGTCTTCGCCACTCATATCAAACGGATTGACTCGATGATGAAGCATATTTATATATTTTTAATTCAATTTTCATTATTTTTAAATCAAGTAAATGAATAATGTCAATATCCATTTCTGTTCAAAATTTGTCATAACCTACGGAGCTGAGACGATGACGCTCACGTTAGGACTGGTCTACCAGTTCAAAGGCGCGCAGCATGCTATGGAAAGAGCTATGTGAGGAGTTTTTCTGAAGGATAGGGATTCGTCTTCATGAATACATCCGACAGAGAACCAAAGTTACCGACATAGCTCAAATAATTAGCAAGGGAAGTGGCAGTGGGCCTGCCATATCTCGCGAAGAACCGACAACTGTTGGGGTAAACGTGTTCTTGAGTGGAGACCGCGACTTGCAAACGTAGTGTAGGGCACCCTCCAGCCAGGTGAAATGACGATCACGAAAGACTGCAGGCAAATGCTGGATGCGTCCAGCTGAAGACAGGGTCATGGTTTCATGATTATGATGATTCAAAGTTTGTTAGACAAACATAAAAAAAAGCATTCGGAACATAATTATAACCTTCATAAAACATTGATTGAAGTTTGTTTAATTTTGAGGTTAGTACCTAAAGATAAACCTCCGAAGTTAGTACCTAAGATAAACTAGGGGTCTCGGAGGTTTATCTTTAAACCAGACGTCAGTCAATGTTTTGTTTGTTTTGTGAAGGTTTTATGTTCGGAATGTTTTTTTTTTGTCTTTCAAATTTTTAATCATTATCAACATCATCAGCCTATATTAGTCCGCTGCTAGACATAGGCCTCCCCTAATGAGTGCCATAGCCTGCAGTCTTTCGCGATCGTCATTCCACCTGGCTGGAGGGCGCCTTACACTACGTTTGCATTCGTGGTCCTATCCTTCAGAAAAACTCCTCACATAGCTATTTCTATAGCATGTTGCGCGCCTTTGAACTGGTAGACCAGTCCTACAGTGAGTGTCCTCGTCTCAGCTCCGTAGGTTATGACAAATTTTGAATAGAAATGGATAATGTCATTATTGATTTAATTGATTTAAAAAGAATGAAAATTGAATTAAAAATATAAAACCATTTTACCGCTATATGAAGTCCTATGAGAGCTAAAACAGGACTTTAGACTAACATGAATATTCCGCAATCCCAACAATATTACATACAAGCGCTCTTTGGTATCGGGTAGGAGCGCGGGCGCGCGGCGGGACTCGGCGGGAGGCACGTGGCTCCGCCCTAATATTCAATGTCGTTCGGTTATAATCTGTGGATATCATTCAAACCATGGACGATCTCTGATTAAGAAAAACCTTGGTTAGACCACGTTTTGTAATAAGACCCTTAGGGTCATACCCCCTTATTACAAATCGTGGTTTAACTTAGTCCATGGTTTGAATGATATCCACAGATTAAAACAAAAACTTTGTTAAACAAGTTCGTTCATTTCGATTCGAAGCTCTGAGTACAGAAACCATGGAGATGGCATAAAAACGAAATAAACGTGTACCTAAACTTATTAGGAAACAAAAATGGAACCCTTCCATAGAGCTGCCCTATTTTTATCGATATATTTATCAACGAGTATTTTTGTGACAATATTTTTGCTTTCTTTCACATAATAATATTAAATAAGGTATTCACAAGAATAAGTCACGAATTCTAATATCTTGTGCAAAAAACACTGCAAATATAACTCGCGTTTACAGCTTACATATCTATTACAATGAGAACCTAAAATGGCAAACCAGCCTCAAACATGCATTGCTATGACTTCACTTAGGCCAGGTCCATGGTTTCTGTACTCAGAGATACGAAGGCCATGTCTTGTCAAAAATGTCAGTTGATGGTCTGTGTCAGATTGTAACACTGACGCGCGAAGGTCGAATTTGCAAAATTGAGGCTCGCCCGCAGCCTCAAAAATTGCCTACCAAAAAGAACCACTTGATTTGTATTGTTGAAATCGGAGTAAAATAGTTTAATCTAAGTAATTCTTTTTCGCCAAAGCGTTTTGTTAAACCTAGATATTATTGTTATCAGTATCACACAGACAGCACAGAAAGTAACAAGCTATATATTTTGTATTTGAAGTCTTCGCCACTCATATCAAACGGATTGACTCGATGATGAAGCATATTTATATATAATATTTTTAATTCAATTTTCATTATTTTAAAATCAAGTAAATGAATAATGTCAATATCCATTTCTGTTCAAAATTTGTCATAACCTACGGAGCTGAGACAAGGACGCTCACGTTAGGACTGGTCTACCAGTTCAAAGGCACGCAGCATGCTATGGAAAGAGCTATATGAGGAGTTTTTCTGAAGGATAGGGATTCGTCTTCATGAATTCATCCGATAGAGAACCAAAGTTATCGACATAGCTCAAATAATTAGCAAGGGCAGTGGGCCTGCCATATCTCGCGAAGAACCGACAACTGTTGGGGTAAACGTGTTCTTGAGTGGAGACCGTGACTTGCAAACGTAGTGTAGGGCACCCTCCAGCCAGGTGTAATCACGATCGCGAAAGACTGCAGGCTATGGCACTCATTAGGGGAGGCCTATGTCTAGCAGCGGACTAATATAGGCTGATGATGTTGATAATGATTAAAAATTTGAAAGACAAAAAAAAAAACTTTCCGAACATAAAACCTTCACAAAACAAACAAAACATTGACTGACGTCTGGTTTAAAGATAAACCTCCGAGACCCCTAGTTTAACTTAGGTACTAACTTCGGAGGTTTATCTTTAGGTACTAACCTCAAAATTAAACAAACTTCAATCAATGTTTTGTGATGGTTATATATTCCGAATGCTTTTTTTTATTTTTGTCAAACAAACTTTGAATCATCATAATCATGATCAGTCTATATTAGTCCACTGCTAGACATACGCCTCCCCCTATGAGTGCCATAGCCTGCAGTCTTTCGCGATCGTCATAGCGCCCTGTCTTAGCTGGACGCATCCAGCATTTGCCTGCAGTCTTTCGTGATCGTCATCTCACCTGGCTGGAGGGTGCCCTACACTACGTTTGTAAGTCGCGGTCTCCACTCAAGAACACGTTTACTCCAACAGTTGTCGGTTCTTCGCGAGATATGGCAGGCCCACTGCCACTTCCCTTGCTAATTATTTGAGCTATGTCGATAACTTTGGTTCTCTGTCGGATGTATTCATGAAGACGAATCCCTATCCTTCAGAAAAACTCCTCACATAGCATGCTGCGCGCCTTTGAACTGGTAGACCAGTCCTAACGTGAGCGTCATCGTCTCAGCTCCGTAGGTTATGACAAATTTTGAACAGAAATGGATATTGCAATCAATCCGTTTGATATGAGTGGCGAAGACTTCAAATACAAAATATATAGCTTGTTATTTTTCTGGGCTGTCTGTGTGATACTGATAACAATAATATCTAGGTTTAACAAAACGCTTTGGCGAAAAAGAATTACTTAGATTAAACTATTTTACTCCGATTTCAACAATACAAATCAAGTGGTTCTTTTTGGTAGGCAATTTTTGAGGCTGCGGGCGAGCCTCAATTTTGCAAATTCAACCTTCGCGCGTCAGTGTTACAAGCTGACACAGACCATCAACTGACATTTTTGACAAGACATGGCCTTCGTATCTCTGAGTACAGAAACCATGGACCTGGCCTAAGTGAAGTCATAGCAATGCATGTTTGAGGCTGGTTTGCCATTTTAGGTTCTCATTGTAATAGATATGTTAGCTGTAAACGCGAGTTATATTTGCAGTGTTTTTTGCACAAGATATTAGAATTCGTGACTTATTCTTGTGAATACCTTATTTAATATTATTATGTGAAAGAAAGCAAAAATATTGTCACAAAAATACTTGTTGATAAATATATGGATAAAAATAGGGCAGCTCTATGGAAGGGTTCCAAGTTTTGTTTCCTAATAAGTTTTGGTACACGTTTATTTCGTTTTTATGCCATCTCCATGGTTTCTGTACTCAGAGCTTCGAATCGAAATGAACGAACTTTTTTAACAAAGTTTTTGTTTTAATCTGTGGATATCATTCAAACCATGGACTAAGTTAAACCACGATTTGTAATAAGGGGGATAGGGTTTATTTTATATTGGTGTCAAATTGACAATGCACATTCCAGATTGGGTATAAGTTCCTTGGTAGAGACCGATTGCAAGAAGCCGCGACCGCGCAGTGAACTATAGTCATCCATTCGCTGCCGTACACACGACTTCCCGCTTCGACCGCTTCAAGCCGTCGACTGCATGACGAAATTCCATCGTGCCGCCCCCGAGCGGTCGCGAAGCATACACCGACCGCTCGAGCAGTCGACGCCGACTGCGGTGGTACGTGTACGGCCGCCCTAAATCCTACTTCCTACTAATATTATAAACGCGAAAGTTTTTTAGTATGGATGGATGGATTGAAATTTGTTACTCTTTCACGAAAAAACTACTGAACGGATATGTATGAAATTTAGCGCAGAGATTACAGTCTGGAATAACACATAGGCTATATTTTATCCCGGAATCCCCACAGGAACTACGCGGGTGAAACCGTGAGGCGCTGCTACGCAAAATCTACTGAACGGATTTGGCTGAAATTTAGCACAGAGATAGATTGTAGTCTGAAATAGAACATAGGCACATATGTTTTTTTTCCGGAATTCCCACGGGAACGGGAATTACGCGGATGGAACCGCGAGTATACTCGAACTAATAATACTGCGCAGACGAAGTCGCGGGCACCAGCTAATAATTGTTATATTATGAATTGGTTATGGTAGGTACATGTTTTGCCATTACTGGCGTGCAAATAGGAGAGGAACTCTATAGATTTGAATAAAGGGCTACCAAGAATGTTTAGGAATGTAATGTATGTAACCAAACCACGTTTTTTTCAGAAGTTATCTTTCCCTTAACACTGAAAATGTACGGAGTTCTGATTGTTCTGCTTCTCCAAGTGGTTTGGGCCTTCGCTTGCAAGAAAAAGATTGACGCGTGCCAAACTCGCTACATTGCTTGCGTAAGTGACATTAATTTATCAGTTACTAGTTGCGCCCTGCGGCTTCGCCCGCATGGTTTATTAGTCGAATTTCAGAAATTTATTGCACACCTAGGGGTAGTTTCGTAAAAATAAAAAATAGGTATCTAATTATTTTATTTACAGTTTATTTATACCGAGTTTTGAGTTAATCAATCCAAATAATTTTCCATACAAACTTAACCACCCTACTTAACCGCCTCAAAAGTTAAAATTTCCAAATTTTAAAAGCCTATGTGTTATTCTAGTTCCTAAACTATCTACATGCCAAATTCGCTCAGCGAGCTATGTGAGGAGTTTCTCTGAAGGATAGGACTCGTAATGAATACATCCGACAGAGAACCAAAGTTATCAACATAGCTCAAGGAATAAGCAAGCTGAAGTAGTACTTTGCCGACCATATCTCGCGAAGAACTGACAACCGTAAGAACAAACGTGTTTTTGAGTGGAAACCGCGACTTGGTAAACGTAGTATAGGACGCGCTCCGGCCAGCTGTGCAATTACGCTAAAACCACCCATCCAAAATTGACATATGAAAGCCCTTTTAATGGCCTTCGTAATTTGAAATCGTATGGAAAGGACTCGCGCGATGGCCATTGAAATGGCTAAAGAATGTCAATTTGAATGGGCGGTTTTAGCGTAATCGCACAGCCGGTGGGATGACGATTTGCGAAACACTGCTGGCAGATGCTGGATGCAGCAGCTCTGGCGCTCATTAGGGGAGGCCTATATCCAGCATTGGACTGATATAGGCCGATGGCGATGATGACTAGAGGTATAATGAAATGACCTCCTCAGCCTAATCTACCGCCGCCGTTACCCTGCAAGCCGTGCATGAAGGCGTCGCCCGCGCCGCCGCCGCCGCCGCCGCCGCCCTGCTCCTTGTGTCTCAAGCCAAGGTTCACGTGTACGCAAGACCAGTCTAAGCTGAAGCGATGACAAGGTAAAACATTTCCTTTTTAATTTAGACATTACATGAAAATCGCCCTCTTTGGTTGAGTGCTACAGAAAGCGTAGTGTTCCACTCGACAGTAGTAGTTCCCGTACTGAATAGGAACCTTATTGTCTAAGTCAACTGATAATTGAGATCGATTCATTTTTGACATTTGTAACTTAGCCTGGACTTCGATTGTACCTACCTACCACTATTTGAAATATGAATTTAACTGGTAATGATAATCTTTATTAACAACGAAAATTACAAGCAAAGAATAGAAAAATTACAACTAATATTTACAATTGAAACCATTGAGCTATCTGCAGACGGTTGCAAACAGTCAAAAGGTAGCTCAATTGATCCATGTCAATACCAGTCGAAAGCGTCCCCAAGACACTGGCTGCATTACCACGCTGTATGGCAATGCTGATGCGCTGAGCCAGATATTCACCAGCTCTCGGGTCACGCGTCGCATCGACCAGACGCTCAGATAATTTTTTAAAAACCCGGAGAGCCTCGGTACCCCACGGACCTAGGGTCTCGAATCCAAGGGGAGCAATAAATGCGTAAGTTCTGTCGAGACCTGCGTATTTGCGCCTCTTGAGAATTGATATTGAATTGACTGGTAATTGATTTCATGTTAGACAATAAGGCCCCCGGTAAGTACCTACCTCAAATAGTGTGTCCAATATAAAATAATTTACTATTATATTGTGTTTATTTGTGTAGTGTTATTTTCTGTCTATTGCCCGTGCTAACACGCGCCAAAGGTCCTGTCTGAAAACCAGCGTTGCTCATATCTGGAGCAACAATATGCCGAGACATGACCTTTTGGTTTGCTTCATAATTTGTTATTATTTTAAGTAGGTAATCTAAAGTAGGTACCTACTTAAATTATGGTTTATTTAGTGAAACAATAAACAAATTTTCCTACTTTTTATAATTTCTTTATATTAAAGCATTATTCACCAAAAACCTACCCGTTGACCTTGGACAGATTGTGCAGTTAGGTAAAATCAATTTTGAGAAGGAGGCCAAGAGGATCCAGCAAGGCTGGGCAGCGTTTGGAAAACTACGTCGAGACTTCTCATCATCCATACCGGAAAGTTTGAAAACGACAGTTTTCAATCAGTGCGTCCTACCCATTATTACCTATGGAGCTGAAATGTGGACACTCACGGTAGGGCCGGTCCACCAGTTCAAAGACACTCAGCGAGCTATGGAAAGAGCTATGTGAGGAGTTTCTCTGAAGGATACGATTCGTAATGAATACACCCGACAGAGAACCAAAGTTATCGACATAGCTCAAAGAATAAGCAAGCTACAGAACCGACAACCGTTGGGGTAAACGTGTTCTTGAGTGGAGACCGCGACCCGGTAAAAGTTGAGTAGGACGCCCTCTGGCCAGGTGGGAAGACGATCTGCGAAAGACTGCATGTAGATGTTGCAAGCGTGCGGCAAGCTGAAGACGGGCGCTATGACACTCGTTAGGGGGGGCCTATGTCCAGCAGTGGACAGATATAGGTTGAAATACTTTTACACATTAGCTTTGATTAAATATTTTAAGGTAGGACTTTACTGATACTTATTTACTATTACAGCACTACAGACAATGGAGTAATACAAGAAACAAACCATGTCGTCCATTGTCTACGATGTAATGCTGATGCTCCTGTCTTTGCTCGCGCCCTGCGCCGGTGCCTGCAAAAAGAAATCCCCCTGTCCAGACACTTGTCTGCCTTGCACATACAAGGGACCCATCATCGAAGTTATTGACCCTAACATTGTAAGTATTTCTGTGTGAACTGAGTTTGAGGTTTCTGTTATGACGATCTAAAATAATCCTTTCTAATATTATAAACGCGAATGTTCGTATAGATTTATGAATGAATGGATGTTTGTTCCTCTTTCACTCAAGAACTAAAGAACGAATCGGGCTGAAATTTAGAGTAGACGTGGTTCGAGCCCTGCAATATCACATAGGCTACTTTCATCCCATAAATCAGTTCCCATGGAATAGAAATAGCTTTGAAACGTTTCCATAGAAATGGAAAGATTATGTTATTATGCTGGACAATCCACACGATTTTGTAGCCCATTTTACGTGTGTCATTGAGATACTATTGCGGACACATCGCAACAAAGCCTAGCCATAGAATGAATGAATGATTTTTTATTGTATCTTATTTGACACAAAACAATTAAATTTACTGTAAGTATCCGATGGGTCCATGACTGAACTGGATAGAATACAAACCAGGGTTGTTGCTGATGCTGCTTTTAAAAAGCAGCTTTTTGATACACCAGCGGATGCTGTCGGTGATTTTTGATCTTGACATCAGCGGATGCTGATTTTGGCCAACTACGTTTCAGGATCGCAAACTGAGAGTTCCACGCTAACTTAATTCAAGTGGTTCTTTATTTGAAATTCAGCATCGATCAATGCGGATGCTAATGCTGATGTTTAAATCAATGCTGATCATCAGCGGATGCTGATATTCGCAACAACCCTATACAAACATACATGCACGTCTGTTTCGATTATACTTTTGACTACAGAGTAAAAATAGCGGCGATGTTTAGTTTATAGGTTCCTAATCTTTTCTTTTTTTGTTTCAGGAAGGAAATAATCGCCTAGTTTTAAAACACTGAAGAACAATCTAGACCTGGCTGTCCTATATAATACCTATCGATACTTAAAAAGACAATATTTTTTTTCCTCTGATATTGGTTATGCACGAGTTTAAATAGGATTTCTTTAAATTATAGGACCAAGTTATGATAAAAATTATTTATTTTCAAACTTAGTGCCTAACCTATGCATTCTACATAACTTTTTGACACCTAAGGCTTCATAGCCTCATATGGCCAGGTGTTTGGTCTATTATCATTGACGCTATATTATTTATCAACGAATAAATCGCCATATTATATTGTATCAACCATATTATTTGTTTTATAAAAGGAATCCACAATAGATATAAAATGCGACGAAAAATAGATCTGTATTAAAAACTATGCTGAATAAAAAATAAAAATAATATTTAATAATAATGCCAATATTTTATTTACACTCCGATACAGGCGAATTATCTAATTACAATTTCGATTACATAATAATTATATTAAAATTAATAATATTATCTATATTTCAACCAAAGAACAGAACCGATTTGCCCGCAAGAGGACGGCTTTCCATACAAACAAATTTATTACTGTTTTGGAAGTTTGAACGAAAATTTAACTACATTTTCAGTCAATCTTCTAGAATTGTTTTGAAAAAGGAAGAAAAGAGGAACAAATGCGTTGTTTGGGATAGTCTGTGGGACTCGGGTATGGAATATTTATTTTTGTTGGTGTACAATGAACCAGTCTTTTATTGTAAAGGAAATCGTACATAAATCCAGTACCGCAACCGCACAGCACAAAATAAGCAAACTAATAAGAGCTTAAATCGATAATTTTACTTAATTTGCCGTTTTTTATAAAAACTAACAAGCGTCTTCAAATTTCACCCATTATTATTACATACTAGGTAACTCAAACAGATCTTGATTACTAGCACTAGCTTTCAAATAAAAAAGAATCATCAAAATCGGTTCACCCAGTTAAAAGTTAATTACATAACACGTGTAAAAATTTATTCGAATTTAGAATCTTGACATTTCTTTGAAGCCGATTGAAAAAGAAAATGGCGAGTAGCCTTAGATAAATATTTGAATGCGCATTTTTGGGCTGTGCGGCAGTGGTGCGGTCCAGTTCAGTGACAACCCTAAAGGCCGTATCATAATTCAGTGTGGACTCGTAGCAGGGAAACAGCATAAGTTATATTGACCACTCAAAACGCGCGGGAAAGAGATGCAATCACAGTCATCTATATTAGTTACAACAGGCAGGAAACAAATGCGGTTCCACTGCTACAATTCGAGATTTGCTACCTAAACCTCGCACTGAGTGCAAGACTGGCTATGTCAACGTAAAAAGTAAGTGTTTATACAAATTAGGATCTTATAATAATCGTGTTAGTGTCTGTTTTAATTTAGCAACCAGTTGGAGTAAAATGCGTACGGTATAATAGATTTTATTAATTGAATAATAAGTATGCGTAAACTAATTACTACGGTTTTGACTAACCGGACTCGTAACCGAAAGGTCACTAAATCGTGTCATGCTCACTAGCATTGTAAAGTGCTAGATCATAGGTTATTTATACATGAAAAAATTGTACGTTTTAGGTTCGAAATTGTTCGTCTAATATAAAAATTTGTACGTGAAGTTTTCATTCATGACTAGAATGTCGGTTTGGTACAACGCTAGGGAGCATGCTCCCTAGCGTTGTATCATGTTTAGGCTTATACCTAAAAAACTATGCATGATAGGAGAGGACTGTAATGTGTAAAAAATTGTACGAAATATGTTCATGCTGTAGACAAAAGATCGGATGCTCTACGTTGAGTTTTCAATTTTTTATTTTCATCCAAATAACATGAATCTAACTTTGGGTAAGCTTCACCGTCCTTTAAAACGTATATCATCAGTGTGAGTGATTCTCGGAGAGTTTTGATACCAGATATTTAATAATAATAAAGCAAACATTTCAACGTACTGTAATATTAATTTCACCTTCCCTGCTCGAAAAGGGTATATGCGTCATGTAAACCTAACCAAGTGACTGTAGTCTAAAAAAGATGAAGGTTTTACCAAAAAAAAAAAACATTAGAAGATCAAGTGCGAGCCAACTTTGACAAATTTTCATACACATTAAGTAAGTACCTACTTACAAAAATTTAAAAAATTAATGAAATTGAATTTAAAACATCCTAATAAAATGTATGATTTTTTTTATTCGTTATTCGAACTTGTCTCTGTTCAGCAGGAGTACCTATTCAGATGTTCCATTTCCGAGCCTTCGACTTCGACACAGATTCTCGCTAAATTCAAATAAAAGAAATGAATATATAAGAGATTTATTATTAAAAATCAACATATCACCAAAAGGTCCAATATGTGTTATGTGTATTTTAAATGAAATCCGGCCGCAAATAAGGGTTGCTGTTAACATGATAAATATTTAATTTAAAATAGTTGCGGGCAAATTTTGATAAGCAACCTGGCATATATTATATTCTTCTTACAAATAAACATAAAAATTTGGTCTTAAGCAAAAAACGATGAGCGGGCTAATCCTGCAGTCGGATCTCATACGGGGTTGATGGCATTTATATAGAATGTCATCAACTTTTAGAATTTGATGACATTTTGTGTAAATGTTATTAACTTTTATGCTCCTCCTAGCATTTTTTTTATTAAATACTTAAATTATTTTTAAAAATGCATGAAAATGTAACGTAGGTAGAAACTATAATTTAAAAGTAAGTTTACATCTGTTTAGATTTTTAAAAATAATTATAGATTAGTTAAGTAGATAAGTACATTAATTAAGTAGCAATGTCCACGAGAGCTACTGCCAACAAACTGTACCACAGTTTGACAGAACTGGTATAAATTTAATGTACCCACTATTATTTGAAAATAAATAAAATACAAAAAAATGCTCTGCATCTTCTGCTTGGCGCATCCAGCATCTGCCAGTAGTCTTTCTTTTGCTCATTAGGGGAGGCCTTTGTCCAGCAGTAGACCAATAAGATGATGATAAGACTGATGATGATGAATGGTCTAGACAAAGGTGTGCTAAGATTAAAACACATTAGTAGATAAACAGGGTTTAATATTTTTTTGGCTGTAGAAACAAAGAGGTAAGTTTGAATTTCGAATTTCTCACTATACGGATCTCTTTGGTAAATTTTCATACATTTCATTTCACTTTCGGTTAAGGTTACATGACGCATATGGGATCCTTTTCGAGCAGGGTGGGTGCAATAAATATAACAGTATGTTAATGTATGTATGTGTTTTATGTGTGTATGTTAATGCTTCCTGACTGGTATATATATATATATATATATGAATCAGTGTACCTATAGACTGTTTGTAATCGCCTGCAGTTAGCTCAATTGTTTCATTGTATATACTAGTTTCAATTTCTTTCTAATCAATTTGTAATTTCGTAGTTTATAAACCCAATTTACTTACTAAATTGATGAAAATCTGATATTAAAACTTTCGAGTATCACTCACACTGATGATATACGTTTTAAAGGACGGTGAAGCTTACCCAAAGTTAGATTCATGTTATTTGGATGAAAATAAAAAATTGAAAACTCAACGTAGAGCATCCGATCTTTTGTCTACAGCATGAACATATTTCGTACAATTTTTTACACATTACAGTCCTCTCCTATCATGCATAGTTTTTTAGGTATAAGCCTAAACATGATACAACGCTAGGGAGCATGCTCCCTAGCGTTGTACCAAACCGACATTCTAGTCATGAATGAAAACTTCACGTACAAATTTTTATATTAGACGAACAATTTCGAACCTAAAACGTACAATTTTTTCATGTATAAATAACCTATGATCTAGCACTTTACAATGCTAGTGAGCATCACACACTAAATCCGGAAACCGAAATACCGGAATTGTAATATTTAAAACTGTCTATTGTGTACCACATTAATCGTTTTAAGTATGCATTCGGATCATAATTTAACTATCTACCAATTATTTCACAAGAACGTGATAACAATAATCAGCCGTCCCTAGAATATATAACTAAATTAGTATAAATATAAATTGATAATTGAGTAAGATACATAAGACTATGTTGCACGCATATCAGTGTCTCATCATTGACGGTTGTAATGGAAAAACTTCTGAATTTCGATCGCGTTAACTAAATAAAAAAAATTGAAATCGGCCTCTGCAATCCAGACCGCTACGAAAGCTGTCTTTAAGTTTGCCCAGAGAGGTATTTTTTGTTTCTTTTCAAATATTTGTCCTACAACGAGAATCGAACCCAGAATCTTGTAACTTCAACTGTCTATTCCACAGATGACAATAAATATACTTCTACCGTACGATGATGACACACTCATACAAACACTTAGCATATATTTGTCAGGTAAAATAGCTACAGTATAACAGGACCCGAATTCCACTAAATAAATCGCTTCACCATTTAAATAGTATCGTGTCAAAATGTCCCTTCCTTCCACTCGACACCACCAAAACGACACCATCCGTGGTGTCGTATGGAATCTCTAGTCCATACGACACCACCCTAGTGATGTCCAGAAACGCGTGTTTTTGACTAACAGCTCCCAGTTCATTTAAATAAATAAATAAATATCAGACAACATCACATACATTGATCCGACCTCAAAGTTATTATTTCAAGTTATCTATAGTTAAACGATAATTAATAAAACAGAGTTTATGAAATATATTTTTTTTATTTCAGTGAAGTAAGTAGTTATGTAGGTATTAAGGAACAGACCGGAAAACTAGTCTTGCAGCGTGTCCACAATTGTTGTTACGTGCTTGTTGTCTTCATGAACTTTTCTTTTAGTGTGTCTTTTCCGGGAAAAAACTTTCAGCCAACAATTTTGTATTTAATACAATCTGAGCATCACTCAAATGATCCGTTTGGGTACAATTATCCTTCATATTTTGTTCCGTTTGCGTTTTCACGGACATATAAATGTCTGGTGTGTCGTCGTCATCTGTACACTCTACAACATACTCTTGAGTATCCTGAATTTCAAACACATCATCGGGCGAGAGTTGGTATTTAGGTTGAAAACTCAAAATTGATTGACTCTCCATACTTGCTAAATTATGTTATTAATGAAACTGCTTGAACTTAATTGGACTTTTCATATCAACAACTTTGTATGTAGGTAACCTCACTATTAGTCGGTGGTGTCGTATGGACTAGTGATTCCATACGACACCACCGATGGTGTCGTTTTGGTGGTGTCGAGTGGAAGGAAGGAAAATGTCGGTGTTAAACTCTTTTTGGTATTCTACAAGCACAAAATTTTTGAGTTTCATTCATAGCTGTGAAGAAATAAAGATATTGATTTACTGATTTACTGCGAGGATTACCTTAATAACTACCAATTTGACATTCTAATTATGAAAGTCACTTCAAGCGCAAAAAATAGTAGAATACCAAATGCACAAACGTCATTTTCATCATCTTGATTGAATGGCACTATTGAGACCTTTGTTTTGAATTTAGTGGAATTCGGCCCCAGAATAAGTGAAAGACAAAGTTTCAACATACCTCCAAAAGAGTTTTTTTAAAGTATTTTTGTAACTCTCATGCTCAGTAATTTTAGGCGCTGACTGTACCTACGCCTTCTATTTCATATACCCAAAATAAAAAAATATATCGGTTTCTAGAATAACAGTGTTCGCCATATACTCAAACAACTCGTACATCTATACTGAAAAATAAGTATGGCTCACACCGTACCAACTAATCATACAATCGACTTACAATATGGAAGGAGCCTTACATAATTGTTCCTACAAATCAGTAACGTTCCATAATAGACTCTATGTGAATTGAATAACATTTATAATTCTATTACTGCATCATCGAAATTAGAATGGAATGGTTAATGACCTTTATTGACATTGTCCAAAATTTAGTGTATATCATGGCAGTTATATTTCGTATATTAGAATAGCTTTAGTTATTCCACTAAGTCTTTTTTGCCATAAGGAAATAGACTACCATAATCAGTTAACGAATCGATTGATTTTGGCAAGTTTTTTGCCAAAAATAGGCAAAAAATCTTGCCAGAAACAATATCTTGCAAAAATCAATATCTTGCCAAGATATTGATTAAAATCAATCGAGCGGTAAAAAAAATATCATGTCAGAGCAGCACTTAGAACCAAAATGCGCAAAAGACCCTCATTTCAGTGGATATACAAATTTAGGTCTCTTGATTTTGTTTCAGAAGACCTCATTATGCAGGAAAAGTCCATTGTTTCACCAGATATTTAACGTCACATTCATCAGATAAGATCACTTATAGGGAAAAGTCCATCAGGTATATATACCTCACGTAGAAGGAAGAGTCTATCCAATCAGCAGAGCAAAAGTCCCTTAACAGTACACGTTCAATAATACTCATACATTTGCTATAGCAGCGCGCGAATCTCTTTATGGACGTGGCAAAGGTAGTCTACGTAGGAAGTACTGCCGTCTACTCCGCGATCTTCAACCAAGAAGTGGCGAAGCACTGCCTCCAATTTGTCGTGTTGACGCATTACGGTTAACTGGAACAAAGAGATGGTAGTGATTTAGGGTTGAAGAAAGACTTTGCTGTTAACTGGAACAAAGAGATGGGAGTGATTTAGGGTTAAGACTTTCCTGCGGTGTTATTTC
Organism: Eupithecia centaureata; assembly: GCA_944547425.1. NCBI lineage: Eukaryota > Metazoa > Arthropoda > Insecta > Lepidoptera > Geometridae > Eupithecia > Eupithecia centaureata. The sequence goes on along the minus strand of OX155702.1, from coordinate 9,250,722 downwards.
AATGTGGATGTTTGAGGAGATATGTTTTAGTAAATACGTAGTTAAAAAATCAACGATAAAAACACTATAAAACACTCGACTATAAAATAACTTAACATTGTTTCATGCTTTTGAAAATCAATCCCGATTGGCATTTTTTAGTTAATTGGTGATCTAATGTAATTTGACTTGTAGATGTAATTTAATTGCAATGGATTCGGTACTGGTATTAGTCCCGAAACAACTTGTCAATTTGTTTAGTAATTGAGGATTGTGGTGGTTTGGAATGAAACTGTATGTGGTATCATCATGGTATCATTGTTAAACTGTGAAGAATATTAAAGTAAATTGATAGACTTATGGTATTTGTAAAATTATGTTATGGTTAAAATAGCACTGACTTTGGGTGAGCCGACGCGAAAACGCGTCAATCGCTAACTCTAAGCTAAGCAAAATCCTGATTTCGCTGTGGCTTTAACCAGAACAAAATGAACTAAAATTGTTAAAGTAGTCACACAGAGTCATGACAAGGAGTTTGTTATTATAGAAGCGAAAATGTAATGTGAGTTGTTGTAATGTTAGATGTGATATGTGACACTCTTCGCACCGCCGCCGTTTATAAGACCCGCATTCATCAAACTCTGCAAACTTTAACCCAAGACATCCAAACCAAACCCAAATAATGAGGCCGACCAAAATGGACAAAAATTCAGAAAAAGAAGAACAAGAATCCTGAATGAAAGCTGAGATGAGAATGACTGGAGTAGGAATTACATTTCAATGAATGCATGAGTCCAGTTAGTAGAGTTAAGATTCGGTTGGAATCTGAGCGGATTGAAGATGTGTGATAATAACCATTCCCATGACATGATAATCACGACATGTATCACGTTTCAGGGTCTTCGCACATTATGGGTCTTCGCACATTATAACAACTCCACGCCAACGCGGCAGCAACTCTACTCACACTCTCGATGAGTAGTCAACTAGTTGATCCACCTCATGGTCACTAGTGGGCAATGCGTTGTCAACGAGTGGGTAATGCGTATTCAACAGACAACTCGTCTAACCTCAGTTTTCAGTTGAATTTTGTCCGTCACGCGTCAGTCGCAAACGCATAGATAGTCGTTGCGTGGACAACGTGTGGTCGTTGCGTGGCCAACGTGTGGTCATTGCGTGGACAACGTGTGGTCATTGCGTGACAAACGTGTCGGGGTTGACCTTTAGTGTACGATGCGTAGGCCACTCGTCGTACACTACTTTAATATCATTTTCTGAAATTAAACCTTGAACATATGACACAGGGCTTAAATTTCAATATTTGGCATAGAGTCGAGTCGCCGTTGAGTTGTTTTAATGTGCGCAGACCTTTTAATCTCTCGTCTTTGATGGAAAACAAGCGTTACACTGAGATGACGGATGATGAAGAAAAAACCCGACCACAACAAGCATAAAACAAACCCAAATGGTAAAGATTAATGACAATGATTAGCAGAATTGTCCCCAAAACCGTTAAGGATGACATCATCAACTGCAGCCTCCAGAAAAATAAAGAACAATCCAGAAAATCCAAAAACCCAGTCCCAAAATAAGCCCAGTGCGAGAACCCGTCCAGAATTCCCTGAATCCCTTTAGAAACCCTTTCATGATTGTCAGCAAACCTACATAAGTTTCTGCACGCGCCGATGCGTGTCCATAAGGTACTCCACGTAGGACGGTGCGTTACCGCTGACGGGTTTGTCTTCCACCAGCAGCGCGCGGGCCAGTGACGCCGCCTTGTCCTGCCCGTGCGTCACTGTCAGCTGTGCAACGAACGTGGTGAGATAGATTCAAGGACTATAGGTAGAGAGGCAGGGAGGACTATATGCAGGGGGGACTATAGGCAGAGAGGACAATAGGCAGAGAGGACTATGAGGGGACTATAGGCAGGGAGGAGTTTAGACATAGAGGAGTCTAGGCATGGAAGACTATAGGCAGGAAGGAATGTAGGCGGGGAGGACTTTAGACAGGGAGGACTATTAGGCAGGGATAACTTGAGGAAGTGTATTGCTGTTTGTGTCACGTGATGTATACACTATAAAACACTATTTGATCATACCATCGCTCTTTATCATGAGATTGTGGTAAGTTTAAGTGGATGTCGTGTGTAGAACATTTGTGTAATTTTGACACGTGTGTAGAGCACGCGTTCATGTAATTAAAAGAGATAAGCCTTCGCATTCTGGGTAATTTATAAGAACCACATTTGACCTTAAAAGATACTTCTCGTCAAATATAATGTAACTTTAGTCTATGAACAGTATTCATAGGCATATTACTTCATTGCTTCCTTTGCGTGTGGAGCTAACAGCCGTATGAAAGTCCCAAAGATTTTCGACTTAGCGGTTACTTGACTTCGTGGCTCAGTTGATTAGCGAGTACTACTGAGAGAAAGTCGCGAGTCGTTATTTCGTTTAGCTATAAGAAAAGCTATCCTCAATTGAATATTGTTGTTAGTGTATTTTTGAGATCCGTGGAATACTATCATTCTTATATTAATTAAATCAATAATTTTTAATTATTTCAAATAAATGTATTTGTCGAAATCTCTGTTGATTGAAAACATTTAAAATACATTTGGTAGGAGATTAAAATAAATAAATAAATAATTCCGGACAGTCCACACAGCATCATCTAGCCCAGTGATTCCCAAAGTGGTCCAGGTGGACCCCCAGGGGTCCACGGGAGACTTGTCGGGGGTCTATGTAAGGCGTGACAACAAATAGGGGTCCACAAATTGCATGAGGGGGTGCATGGAAATTAATTTGGTTATGATAGTGAAGAACTAAAATATTGGCTTGATTTCTCTTATCAGTATAGGCAGATAATAATTTAAGAAGCTCAGCGACTATTACTTCTAAAAACTTGTCGATGGGGAGATTTGCGGTTATTCCTTACAAAACGCAAGTTAAATATTTATAATTTGCTGTCAATCCATCAAGTACATCCCTCTCATATCTTTATTAACAACGAAAATTACAAGCAAAGGAATAGAAAAATTACAACTAGTATTTACAATTGAAACCATTGAGCTAACTGCAGACGGTTGCAAACAGTCTAAAGGTAGCTCAATTGATCCATGTCAATACCAGTCGGAAGCGTCCCCAAGACACTGGCTGCATTACCACGCTGTATGGCAATGCTGATGCGCTGAGCCAGATATTCACTAGCTCTCGGGTCACGCGTCGCATCGACCAGACGCTCAGATAATTTTTTAAAAACCCGGAGAGCCTCGGTACCCCACGGACCTAGGGTCTCGAATCCAAGGGGAGCAAATGCGTAGGTTCTGTCGAGACCTGCATATTTGCGCCTCTTGAGATCCTCGGCCAGATCTGCCGCCGCACCAGCCCTAGTGGATGTCCTTGAAAGATGGGAAGGTGCAAGTGTGTCGACGCATGTAGCGTCCCACACAATGGGCCTCCCCAACTCCCATGGGACTAGTGTCATCCCGTCGGGCCTCTTGCCATCGTCACGGAACAGACCATTCGGTAAATACCTACAACACAAGGAAATATACAATATTTCTTTATACTAATCCTTTTTGAGAATTGATTGGTTCTTGTGCTGTGAGTCACTGTAGATTTCAAATAAAGTAAAGTTGGATGGAGTTACTTTTTCGATTGGCCAACTTTGCTTTTTAGACATCCACTCACAGCACATCAATTAAAATGTAACTGAAAATTTGTGAAGTCGACTTTATTATCAAATTATTAACCCTATCAGAATCTATCAAGCATCAATTGAAACTCTTTTTTTCAAAAATTATTAATTCGCCGTTGAAAATAAGCGACAGCGCAAGTTTCCATAGATCTCACTTTTTTTAGAAATTTAGAGATTCGTAGCTGCAGGCAGGGGGTCCACCGGAGCCAGCAAAATTTTGAAAGTGGTCTATGAAACAAAAGAGTTTGGGAACCCCTGATCTAGCCCCAAGCTAAGCAGAGCTTGTGTTATGGGTACTAGATCTAGTACCCATAACACAAGCTCTGCTTAGCTTGGGGCTAGATGATGCTGATATACATAATACAATATATTACATAGATAGATATTTTTTATTATACATATTAAACACCCAGACCAACAAGGAGTAAAAAAGTATGTGCGTTGCATGTTTTGAGGAAAGCCGGGAGACTTAAGTCTTTGGGCCAATAGGCGAGAAAAAGGAATTTTAAATAGGTAAAAGGAGTTTGAGAACCCTTGTAGATTTTGAATAGCGGATTGCGTGAGAGAGAGATAGCGATATCGCAACTCTTTATCTTAACAAGAGAACAAGTCGGGTGTTTCTTCCACCATCCGAGAGAGATACTAGAAACTTAAGTGCTGAAAGCTACCGCTTAACCTTTTAAACACGTGAGTTCACACAAACGCATTTCCCTGTGCTTTAACCCTTTTCCATCTATGTATTAGAATGGATGGTTGTTGATTTCAAGCCATAACAACTGAACGGATTTGGCTGAAATTTTATAAACGTAATTCCAGACCTGGAATAAAACATTGAATACTTTTCCTCAAATTTCACTGAGGTGAAACTGCGGGCCGCAGCTAGTAGTCAAAATGTGTTATTAATTATTATTATTAACATGAATTTTATCAAATCAAATAAGTTTATTTGTAACTTATATATACATATTAATTATTAGTTAAAAAGAAATTAAAGACTAATGTGTTAGAAAACTTAAAGCAATTTCGGTTATAACCTTAGAATATATGTAGTTACAAAAAGGTCCCAACTCAGCATTTGCAGGTTTTATTATTTTATGACGTGTCCAAGTGTCCTGTAAGGTCTTAAGGAAATAAAGCACTTTGACTTTGTCTTTCTGACTCACCCTCATAGCGCTATGCCTCATTTCCCTCGCATCTCTGACGATGGCTCTAACGTTCTCGCTGGCTGGCGTGTCCAACACAGGAAGCTCTGTGACTTGTGTGTCGATCTGTTGTGGACTGGCGACGCCGAAGACGTCGCTGACAAACTGCGATGGCGCGTTTGCGCCGACCCAGATTAGGATGTGGACGCCGTTTTCTGTGGGAGAGTAAATAATGTTAATGTTATTGTCGAATTAATTAATTAACTTATACCTCTATAAAAGGTTTTAATGTGAGTAGACTGCCACTAACAGGTGGCAGCGGTGGGATTTGATCTCAACTTGTACAAGTTTTGAGCATCATTTCAAAATGACAGGGATGAAATCTAACTGCTGTCACCATTATTTTCATGGAAATCTGTGGTATGTCATTGCCATAGTTGAGATACTGTTGGATAGTTGTGTACCTAGCAAATAAATTGCACTTTTAGGACCTTAGTCACTGTAACTATCAGTGGTTGAAACTAGCTGTTTTTCTTTTCAAATAAAATCGACACTCTGTGTTAGCTCTGTACTTTTTTCTTCTTTTTAATATTAAATACCTAAGTATACCATTAAGAGAAAAAAAATACATTGTATTGTGGCCATTATTCATCGTTTTGGCGTTTCTTATCATTTGGGGGTAATGCCCATGCGGCAAGCTGAAGACAGGGCGCTATGGCGCTCATTAGGGGAGGCCTATGTCCAGCAGTGGACTAATATAGGCTGATGATGATGATTCATCGTTTTTATAAAACAGTCATTGTTTTAATAGAGCCATAGAATAATATGAGAAATGAGAGCATTGTTAATGTAACGCCATTTAGTTACCTAGTAGATAGACCCCGGTATCCGCCATCTTGTCGATGGAGGCCCTCAACTGGCTCGGGCGCGGCTGCGAGGCCACGTTGTGCAGGGGCAGCAGTCGCGGGTAGGTGTACACCAGTGACGTCAGCACGTCCGCGGTCAGCGCCCGGTACATGGCGCAGCTGCGGTCGTCGCACGATATGTCTGGACCTGAGATATAAACAATGCTGGACAATGCATACAACTTCATATCTAAGCAGAGCTTGTGTTATGGGTACTAGATGACTGATATAATTAATACAATACATAGAGACTTTTTACTAAGCATAGAAAACACATAGAACCCCGGAACAAATATTTGCAGTTCGTCGATTTGTCCCAAGGCGGGAATCGAACCCGCAACATCTTGCGTTGAGGGCAGTCCTTCGCCCACCGCGCCATATTGGCTGTTATGGTGACAAATATAAATCGAGCTGTGCTGCGTTGTACTGTGCTGTGCTATGTTTTGTCAATAGAAACAGCGTAGCCTCACACAGCGCAGCACAGCATGGTTAGTTTGTATCCTCATTAAAACATTAGACGAGCGAGTTGACCAAACATAGCACAGCGCAGTACAGCGCAGCACAGCTCGATTTAGTTTTGTCACCCTTAAGCTGAAAGTCCATTCGCAAAATAAATAAGAAATAAAAAGGTTGTATAGTTACCTCCGTTAAGCGCATCGCTACGCAGCAAACAGCTGGTGTATAGCGGCAACAGCTTCATAGACTCTGGCAGCACGAGCTGTCCGGCCGAGGAGGGCGAGGCGCAGTGCCGCCGGTACGCGGCGAGCGAGCGCGCGCAGCGGGACGTCAGCCCCTCGCGTACCTGCTGCGGCGTGTGCTCACGGAGCGCCCACACCGCTGCCGAGACCAACAACTACTGTTACCGGGAGCCCTAACACTCAAGAGACTATTGCTAATGACTCGGGCGGCACGAGCTGTCCGGCCGAGGAGGGCGAGGCGCAGTGCCGCCGGTACGCAGCGGGACGTCAGCCCCTACGCACTCAAGATATGGGCAATTGTGTGCGCTTCTATGATAAGCTTCCATCTGAAGCTACTAAGCTCTCTATTCGTAGATTTAAACGTACATAAAATAAAAGAGGACCAACAACTACTGTTACCGGGAGCCCTACGCACTCGAGAGACTATTGCTAATGACTCGGGCAGCACGAGCTGTCCGGCCGAGGAGGGCGAGGCGCTCTAAATATGGGCAATTGTGTGCGCTTCTATAATAAGTTTCCATTTGAAGCAACTGAGCTCTCTATTCGTAGATTTAAACGTACATAAAATAAAAGAGGACTAACAACTACTGTTACCGGGAGCCCTACGCACTCGAGAGACTATTGCTAATGACTCGGGCGGCACGAGCTGTCCGGCCGAGGAGGGCGAGGCGCTCAAGATATGGGCAATTGTGTGCGCTTCTATAATAAGCTTCCATTTGAAGCTACTGAGCTCTCTATTCGTAGAGTTAAAAATACATAAAACCAAATCTTATCAAGAAGGCATATTACTCCATAAATGTTAATGCTTGGCCAGATGTTACCAAAATATGGGCAATTGTGTGCGCTTCTATAATAAGTTTCCATTTGAAGCTACTGAGCTCTCTATTCGTAGATTTAAACAGCACATAAAGCTAAATCTTATTTGAAGGCACATTACTCCATAAATGATTAAATCTTTGACGTTAATGCTTGGCCAGATGTTACCAAAATATGGGCAATTGTGTGCACTTCTATAATAAGTTTCCATCTGAAGCTACTGAGCTCTCTATTCGTAGATTTAAACAGTACATAAAACAAAATCTTATTAAGAAGGCATATTACTCCATAAATGATTACATCAATGACGTTAATGCTTGGCCAGATGTTGCCAAAATGTGGGCAATTGTGTGCGCTTCTATAATAAGCTTCCATCTGAAGCAACTGAGCTCTCTATTCGTAGATTTAAACAGTACATAAAACTAAATCTTATTTGAAGGCACATTACTCCATAAATGATTACATCAATGACGTTAATGCTTGGCCAGATGTTACCAAAATATGGGCAATTGTGTGCGCTTCTATAATAAGTTTCCATCTGTAGCAACGGAGCTGTCTATTCGTAGATTTAAACAGTACATAAAACAAAATCTTATCAAGAAGGCACATTACTCCATAAATGATTACATCAATGACGTTTATATGCTTGGCCAGATGTCGCTCAGTTCCACATCGACTGTACTATCTAATCACTACATAGTATAAAACAAAGTCGCTTTCTCTGTCCTGTACCTTTGTATGCTTAAATCTATAAAACTACGCAACGGATTTTGATGCGGATTGAAAGAGTGATTCAAGAGGAAGGTTTATACGGATAATAAAACCGTGCGAAGCCGGGGCGGGTCGCTAGTTATTAATAAAACAAACATCGTACTAGCCACATTTAGGTGACGCCGAAACGCCGGGTAAACGAAACCTCATTTCCATTTATCCGGCGTCTTGCTTTGCCGAGACATAGTAGGTATAGTATGCAAATTCATGTTGATTAGTAGATATGTTCATAGCGTTAAAAAAATGTTGTTACTATGTTGCTTAGCCGTGAAAACCTTAATTTAAGCTTTCTAAGATATATTTCACTGTTATTCTGTGTAAATAAGCTTCTGGTTTATAAATAAATTAAAAAATAAATGAATAAAGTGCCTTGTTTGGTGAGGAAGTTGACGGTGGTGTCTAGATCCACAGCTCTATAGACGTCCGCTAGCTGATGCGCTACGCTCAGCGCCAGGTTGAGGATGCGCAGGCGCCGCTGTCCGCTGCGGTGAGTGTACAAAAGAGCCGCTTGGAGATACACCCCGCCTTCCGTTGTTAGTTTGTCGTCGTGCTTTATTTCTATGCCAATGGCTTTGTCGGAGTCTGTAACAAGTTTTCAAATAAATAAAATAAAGATAAAAAAGCCTTTTCTACCTTGTACTGAATTTAAAAAAGCCTTATAATTTCAGTAAATTTACATTTCATAAAAATCTATGTATGTGTTAGTTTTATTTAGTTTATTCTATTTATAATAACAACGAAAATTACAATCAAGGAATAGAAAAATTACAACTAGTTGTTACAATTGAAACCATTGAGCTAACTGCAGACGGTTGCGAACAGTCTAAAGGTAGCTCAATTGATCAATGTCAATACCAGTCGGAAGCGTCCCCAAGACACTTTATAGTAACTAGTTTTATGAAATCTACCGGAATCCCAGAATGGATGAAGGCAGTAATGCCCATTTGACTCTGTTTTTCGCTACTTGTCTCGAGTTTGGACCAGCTACAGCTTTAATATCATCTTCCCATCTTGTTAAAGGTCTACCTCTTGTTCTTTTGCCTAGTGGGCCATGATGTGTGATATTCAAATACAATGGTTTATTACATTGTTTTGGCATTTTGCCACTATCTCACGTGGACTACACGCTTTCCCAGAAATAACTAATTCATTCTGTATTTGAAGTCTCTCAAATAGTTCTCTTTAGAGAACAATGAAGCGCCTTTGATTGACTCAATCAATAGCACCGTAGTTTTACATCAAAAATGCTATATTGCACTGTTAGCGAACTAGTGTTAATTTGAAGGTAGCTTTTGTCTGGTAGAAGCATAAGGGCAGACGTCGATGTTGTGGAAGATTTTTACTAGGTACGCGGGTGAAACCGCGAGTATACTTGATATACCTACTAATCCTGCGCAGACGAAGTCGCTGGCACCAGCTAGTATTATATAAATTCAATTGTATATTCTATTAGTTGTATTTTTTTCTATTCCTTAATTGTAATTTTTGTTGTTTATATAGAAAGAAAGAAGAAAGAAAATTCATTTATTTGGCCCTTTTACATTTTTTTATTTTTTTGTTAGCCTGTACTGTCCCACTGCTGAGCAAATATACATATTACATTATATAAATACAATATGGTGTACATGTACATACCGACAGCCGCGAGCTCGACGTCCGTAGTGTTGGACATGTACAAGTGTCCGTAGAAGTCTGTGGGCCGCACGCCGGTGGACGTGCGCAGGCGCATCACTGCGTCGTGCGCCGTCTCGCGCTGCGCCACTCGGCAGACGTCCGCTATCACTGGGTGGATGATGTTATAATGTACATACCGACAGCCGCGAGCTCGACGTCCGTAGTGTTGGACATGTACAAGTGTCCGTAGAAGTCTGTGGGCCGCACGCCGGTGGACGTGCGCAGGCGCATCACTGCGTCGTGGGCCGTCTCGCGCTGCGCCACTCGGCAGACGTCCGCTATCAGCCGAGCGCCATCCACGTCCGCCTGGGTGGTTATAATAACGATTATTTAATAAATGCAAAATTTATGTTTATTAAATTATGGATTTGTTGGGTTTCGCCTTTTTTCTAAACTGCTCTGATATTATTCTAAGTCCATTGATTTTTTTAAATTTTTTCAGAAACAGGAAACAAAATCTTTATTTCTTTAGGCTTACAAAATAAGCACTTAGACAAGTCAAATTTAATACTACCTATAGGTACATAGTTATCAAAATAATATAAGAAATAAAGTGATAATTGATGTTCAGTTCGCCTCAGTTTTTTGTCCACTAGTGGAAGAGGCGAAATAGAAACCACTAGCATGTGTATTACTTATGTGTCTAATACATGTTTGCCTTATAAATAATTACATACTATTGTCCATGTGGAACTGAGCGACATCTGGCCAAGCACTAACGTCATTGATGTAATAATTTATGGAGTAATATGCCTTCTTGATAAGATTTAGTTTTATGTACTGTTTAAATCTACGAATAGAAAGTTCAGTTGCTTCAGATGGAAGCTTATTATAGAAGCGCACACAATTACCCATAAATGATTTCCCCAGTTTTCGTAATCTAAATGAAGGGATGTGTAGTTTGTCCTTGTTTCTTGTATTTCTATTGTGAACATCACAATTTTTCAAAAAGTTACTCTTGGTTTTGTGTGTATATGTCACCGTTAAATTGTAAATAACGTTAGATTACAATCTCTCTCGCGATATTGTAATCTGTCGATAGATTGTGAACCGTAACATTTCATTACAATTTAACGCATTATTTTTCGGTAGATTATAATCTATCGAAGTGAAACCGTCAAATCACAATCTTACAAGTTTCAAACCTAAGTTTCAAACTGTGTTCTGTGCGAAGACCTGATCCCTGATTGGTCGGCCTTACAGTAGACTGTTCTGTGTCCATAGAGTTAGGAATAAAACAAAGGTGTCAGTCAAATAAAATAAATGCACTTCAAGAATAATTGAATTCTTGTTTTTATTTTTGACGACTGATGTGGCGCGGTGGGCGCAGGTCCGCCTGCGACACAGGAGGTTGCGGGTTCGATTCTCGCCTCGGAACAAATTTGTGAACGATCTCCAGAAATTTGTTCCGTTAGTCTGGGTGTTTTCTATGTACCTATAATAAAAAAATATCTATGTGATATATTGTATAAAGTATATCAGTCATCTAGTACCCATAGCACAAACTCTGCTTAGCTTGGAGCTAGATGACTGATATACTTACATAATTTTATTGTGTTGTACTTACCTAAACGTCTAACAACTTTAAAACACTTTTTATTCTTTGATTTCTCCATTGTATTTTTTTACTATTTTCACTATGCCCGCTGTAATAGGTTTGTAACTCTGTGGTAAATTCATCCTAATTAACAATAGAAGGTATTTCTGAGTTTTGTTGGTCGACAGGCTCAATATCCGACAATTTAATATAACTAATTCTAAAGCTCTGACTTATTTTCAACACGAAATTAATTTACAATCACCAAAATTCTGTTTGTTTACAATCGACAGCAAACGAATTAAAAAACAAATATGGCGGGTGAGGCATATGCTGTTCAACCATGTTCAACCAATCAGCGCGCTAGGTGCGTTCTGTTTCACAATTTGACGGTTTCACTTCGATAGATTATAATCTACCGAAAAATAAAGCGTTAAATTACAAGCAAATGTGACAGTTCACAATCTATCGACAGATTACAATATCGCGAGATAGATTGTAATCTAACGTTATTTACAATTTAACGGTGACATATACATTAAATTTTCATAAATATATTGCGAAATTACAGTTAGAATATTTATTTCTTTAAATAATTCCCTCGAGGAGTCACGTGGCTTTAATTTATAAATTGCACGCACCGCCCTTTTTTTAAGAACAAAGATAGTCTGAATATCAGCTGCCTGTCCCCATAGCAAAATACCATAAGACATAATACTATGGAAGTAACTATAATAAACTAACCTAGCTGTGTCCTGATCAGTGAGATGTCTAATTGTTCTCACTGCATAGGCTGCTGAACTAAGCCTACCCGCGAGAGCATCAATTTGCGGTTGCCATTGAAGAGATGAATCAATATGCAACCCCAAGAACACAGTAGAGTCTACGAAGTGAACAATCTCATTATTTAACATGATTTGAGTTGGGAGTTCTCTAACGTTTGGTAACATGAATTTTATACATTTTGTTTTTTTAGCATTAAGTAAGAGGTTATTGGCGGTAAACCAATTTAGTATTTGTGAGAGCGAATTATTTACATCGTCATAGTTATATTTATTTCTGTCTACTTTAAAAATTAGTGATGTATCATCAGCAAATAAGACTATATCACAAAGATCTTTTGCTAGAAAGGGGAGATTATTTACATATACTAAAAATAAAAAGGGACCTAACATTGAACCTTGGGGTACGCCTAATTCAATATTTGAGCCCGTAGATCTTTCTTTACCAACATCTACTTTTTGAACTCTATCAGATAAATATGATTTCATAAGATCCAGAGCCTTTTTCTTAATTCCATAATGTTTTAGTTTCTCAATTAATGTACTATGATCCACACAGTCAAAAGCCTTAGAAAGGTCACAGAATACACCAATAGCGTTTTTGGCTTTATCCCAGGCCTCCAATATATGCCTTAATAGAACTGTACCAGCATCGGTTGTTGATCTACCCTTGGTGAAGCCGAATTGGTTTTCATGGAATAACCTATTAAGGTTGAAGTGAGAAGTCAACTGGATGAGAATAATTTTTTCAAAAATTTTACTCATAGCAGTAAGTATTGAAATTGGTCTGTAGTTAGCCGGATCAGTGTGACTACCAGATTTATAAAGAGGAACCAGCTTACTATATTTCATGAGATCAGGAAAAATTCCTGCGTCGACACAGCTATTGAAAATATAGGCCAAACAAGGAGCCATTTCCTTAATAATTGAACTTAATACTTTGGTGGATATACCCCAGAGATCCTCAGTGTTTTTAATGTTAATTGACTTAAAGGTTTTCACTACATAATCAGCATTTACATAACTGAAGTTAAAGCTCTCATTACATTTAGCAACTGAAGATTCTAAAAATTTAACAGCCATTGATGCTGAGGAGTTTAGAGACTGGGTAACAATTTTAGGAATAGCAGAAAAGAATGCATCAAAAGCATCGGCAACATCTTTTTCATGTATAAGTATTGAATTATTAATTTTTAACCTTATTTCCTTATAACGTGGCTTTGATTTACCTGTTTCGTTATTTATTAACTTCCATGTTGCTTTTATTTTATTAGATGATTTTATTATTACATTCTTTAAAAATAGACATTTTGCTGTGTTGCAGACTTTCTTAAATGTTTTAGAATAGTTGGTAACATACAATAGAAACGCAGGATCGTGTAACATAGTTTCTCGAGAAGCATAAAGGTCATATAGTTTATTCCTACTTCTATAAATACCCGGAGTGGCCCAATCAATAAACCCGACCCTGTCTCTCACTGTGCAAGTTTTAAGTTTGAATACTTCACTGTGTTCCCTGTGTATGACATTCAAAAGTTGACTCAGTTGTCATTTGACAGGTGCTTCTCGTGTTCTTTATAAATTTGATCAAGATCTGACCAGCTATAGTGTTTCATCATCATCAACCTATTTTAATCCAATACTGGACATAGGCCTCCTTTTAGGCGCCATAGCGCCCTGTCTTTAGTTTGCCGCATCCAGCACTCTTTCGCAGATCGTAATCCCATCTGGCAGAGACGCATCCTTGTTTAATGATTCTTAGTAATCCGTGAAACTTGAAATAAGTATTTAGTTTTTCTAAACTACTGCTTTCATCAATATTTAAAAAACCGATACAGTTCAAGTTTTTTTTGGAAGTAATTTGATGTTTTTTTTTTATTTGGGCTCAAAATTGAGAATGTGATTTTCTGACTTACCGTGAAGTAAGTGTATTTTCTTATTTGTCCTCCCGTCAATCGTGGCAGTTGTCCTAAGAAGAAAAAAGAAATTAACCGTCGTAAATAAATAGCTTCTACCTTTTGTATCCTACCTATATTATAAACGCGAAATTTTGTAAGTATGGATCGATAGATGTTTCTTAAGGCGCATTTTCACTAGGCGACATGTCGCAGATACTTGTCGCTCGACATTCACGTAGTTGTCTCTGCAAAAGTTGTGGGACAATGTCCCGCGACATATGACTAGTTTACATTAGCCAGTCGTGATCAGTATGTCGCCCGAGGAAGTTGTCATTGGACCACACTACTGCCATTATCGGAACACGAAGCGACACACGTTCACACCACTCAAAGCCTGTCCGGCGACTGTCGAGGGACACGAAGGTCGCGCGCGTCGACGCTCGCAGACCGTCGACTAGCGACAAGTTGCGCGACCGGTAAATGTCCCAAGCGACGTCGGACGACGTCGGGCGACATCGCGCGGGACACGTGAATTTCGTGTCGAGCGACAAAGTTGCGCAACAAATGTCCCCTAATGAAAATGCAGCTTTACTCTTTCATGCAACAATTACTGAACGGTTATGAATGAAATTTGGCACATAGATAGATTATAGTCTGGAATAACACATCGACACATATCCCGGAATTTCCATGGGAACGGGAATTACGCGGGTGTAACCGCGAGGCGCTGCTAGTTCTATAATAAACTAGATGCGCCCCGCAGCTTCGCCCGCGAATATGAACTTTATAACATAGCAATAAAGCTCAAATTGACTACGTTTTAGTTACAAATCATTTGTATGGGAAAAAGAAAAGAGCTATTTTTAGGGTTTTTCCAGCAATAATTCTAATTTTTCTCGCCGTAAAAACCATCCTTGAACTTCAACGAACATTTTAAAAAAAGATTTGGCCAAATTGGTCCAGGCGTTGTTGAGTTATGCGCTTACCAACACATTTTGCGATTCATTTTTATATTATAGATAAGAAGTACATACCAATAGTAGCGGCGTCCACGTAGGAGTAGTTACAGACAAACATCTCTACACTGACGCCTTGCGCGGAGCACGCCTGTCCCAGCTCATTGTAGGCGGTGGTTTGAGGCACTGCGGACGTTACACTCATTGCAATAACAAGCCAGTAGGTATAGTAGAGAAAACATAGACCTTCGCTAAAATTTAGGGTTAAAATTTAAGAATAGATGATATTAAAATATTAATATGTATTGTATTAAGTATATCAGTCATCTAGTACCCATAACACAAGCTCTGCTTAGCTTGGGGCTAGATGGTGTTGTGTGGACTGTCCGGAATTATTTATTTAAACAAAAAAAAATCAAATATCGAAGATAATTGAAGTTAACTTAAATAGACTAAATTTAGGAACTTTTATTGACATTTTAGCAGAACCAAATTCATTGCGGCCATTTCACTCTTTAGATTTTTTTGCATCAGTGACTTTTAAATAACCGTACAATTTGACTGTTTTTTTAATAATTTATTGTTTGTTTCCTTTTGTGTGTTTACTTTAAGTTTAGGTTATGATAGGACTGACATACAACTTAAAAAACTAAAAGTCCTTAAAATAAAGAAGGATAAAAATAAATAAAGAGTAGACGAAGTTTTAGCTCTGGAATATAACATAGGATTTATGGGGCATTCATCCCATAAATCAGTTCTCATAAGACAGAAATAGCCTTGAAACGTTTCCAAAGAAACAATGCGTGCGAAGCCGCGGGCAGATACAATGCCCTTTCATATTTTTAGCAGACTTATATTTTGGCATTTTCATTACAATACACCAAAGCAAGAAAAGATAAAAATCACTACATAGTATAAAACAAAGTCGCTTTTTCTGTCCCTATTTCCCTTTGACTGCTTAAATCTTTAAAACTACGCAACGGATTTTGATGATTTTTTTAAATAAATAGAGTGATTCAAAAGGAAGGTTTATACGTATAATAAAACCGTGCGAAGCCGGGGCGGGTGGCTAGTATTTACTAAAATAAACGTACTAAATATTAAGATTAATAAATTTTGACATATTTCTAAGCGTCCCATCAAAAACTCCGTCCCTAAATTTGGGCAAGGACATTGAAGTCATTGAATACGGGATATTTACAATGATTTGTTTTCTGATGATCATGACGCTTGAAACGGTGCCGAAATATCGGAAAACTCAAAAGAAAACAAATCATGGTAAATATCCCATATTCAATGACTTTAGTGTTAAAAATCATGATAGTTTTAAAAGTTATAAGAACATTGAACTTGAAACGTAAAGAACACGTACTCAAGATAGACTTTTCCTTGTCAGTGCCGAGTAGTTTCCTGTCCTCTCTGTTGATAAGTTTCCCCGGTGCGTTGTAAGTAGGCAGAGTCGTGTGGAACACTAGCAGTTGCCCCGATGTATCGGCGGCTTTCAGTGCTTCGAGACCGGCCTGTAGATATTACATACAAACTATGAACTTGGTGACGGATTTTAGACAAATTTATTTATTAAGGTTACATGTTTACATTGCCATTACAGTTAAGACCAAGGCGACAATGAAATATAAAATGATACAAAAAATAGACTTACTAATTAAACATTATAGAAAACCAAAAATACTAAGTGTAACCAGCTGCTAGGTAATTATAACTATAATATCTTAAACTAAATAACTTAAGGCTGTTGTATGGGCTAAGGCGCCTTTTTCAAAATGATATTTCTCCTTGATGAGTGGATGAAAATGTATGAAAAAAATATATGTTGCAAACTAGACTTTTATTTATAAGTTGTACATATGAAAAGATTGAATTCATATTATTACTATATAAAAAAAATATCCAAAGTAAAGCATTTTTTGTTCTAAATTTGGATATTTCTTCTAAACGGTGTTGATTTTGAGTATTTTTCTTTCACTCAAATATTTGTCAAAGTATTTTGCACAAATTGTACATATGACGAATAAAACAAATTATTTATACGGCTGCAATTAATTATTTTGTGTTTCCACTATGACATAGAACAAGCGGGTCTGTGCGCGGGCGACGGGCGGCAGTGTGGCTCGGACTGTCCGACGTGGAGGTTGTGTCACTCGTTGCTATTTTTGATATAATTCCGATATTTGAAATAAACATTATTGTTTGCGCATTGACGCTTTAGTAATAGGTTTGTATTCCTAGTTTGGTTTGAGCTCGGACTCTTGTTTAGGTATATGATTCGTTGAACTAGTTTAGTAAGGTCCTTTTTTTATTGAGTGAACTGTAATCTATATATATAAAAGAAAGTCATGTTTGTTACAACACTTATAACTCGAGAACGGCTGGACCGATTTTTAAGTTTTTGGATTTGTCTTCGTCGGGAATAGCATATTATGTTTAAAAATATGATATTTGACCAATACATAAATTGACCCGCGGGCGACGCTGCGGGGCGCAGCTAGTGTGAAATAAAAAATGGGGAGGAAAAGTAATATAAAGAAAATGAGAGCTACGAAAGCTGCTAAAATGCACGAAGTCTTGTAAGTACCTACCAACTTGCATCCAAGTATCTAGCTATCTATCTGATACCTAACTAACGAGGATTAGTTTAAAGGTAGGTAAGTTTATTATACACTAGGTAAGTAGTAGGTATTTAGGAACAACTATTCCTCGCACTAGCCAAACTTGATGTAGAAGTTTGTAAACAAACCACACAAAATACTATAACTCACCAGCTTGACGTAGTCTCAGATTGGTACAATATTGGACAATACCTGGGAATCGATGAATGGAGTAGAGGCGGCTTACTATGTGGTTGGGATAGCCAATGTCCAGCTGTGGACGTCTTGTAGGCTGATTGATACCATGATATAATTATGATGAATGTTGAATGATGGTAGTAAAGTACCTAGGTACTTTTTGTGAATATGGTTTTTTATTATAGGTAGGTACCGGTCTACCTTTGGATGCCTTATTTTTCTAACTTATGGTTTTGTATTTTAGAGAATCAAAGAAAGAGAATCCAGAGCAAGGAAATAAAACTGCTGTAGAAGTACCTATCTAAACCGAAATGTTTCGAGTAAGTAAATTCAATATGTAGGTAGTAGGTACATAGGGTACATACCTAACTACTAACTAAGCTACGTTTCAATGACAAATATTTCTGCATAATTTATTTTAGAATATTGAGGAACGAAGATCTTCGAGCACAAAGTATTACAGCCGTAGTACGTAAGTACCACTACCAACACATAATAATATCGAGTAAGTAGTATCCAACTTTATCATTCTATACGCGCTTAGGCGCTAAAGGTCATTAGCCGGATCCACACCAGACGATCCAAAATGGATCGGTGATCCCGCGATCCGCGATCCAGGATCGTGATGCGTGAAGCGTGGATCGTTGTAGGTCGATCCAACAGCAATCTTTTGCGATCCTGACTAGCTGCTCCAACGCGCTCCTGCAGATCCATACTGAATCAGTTGAATTATCTATATGGTGGATCACGCGACCGCCGCGCGCGCCAAGCGACTGAGGCCCCTTTGTGCGTGACCAAAAAACCGACAACAAATGGATCGCACGCGGCGAGGAACGTGCGCTCTCCGCCGCGCACATGGATCGCGCGCGGCACGTCTACACTTCACGCTCCGTGGAGCGCGCTCCATGCCGCGCGCGATCGGAGCGCTTTGGATCGTCCAGTGTGGATCCGGCCAATGACTGCAGAGTCATCGCACCTCCGCGGTCCGCGGATCGCCTCCGTGTCATTCAAAGTCAGCAACTAAAGTTTTTGAATACGAACTCCATATATAATTTTAAATTAGCATTAGTGATCAGAGCCCTTAGTACCAGTCGTTTACTATTACGAAAAAAGTTTTCGTCTTTTACATACATTCGGCGCCATGCATTGCAGCTAGAGGATTCGATCCCGGGATCCCGGGATTCGGGATCCCGGTCGATTTTAGGTCCCGAAAATTTCGGGGTAATTTTTTCCTAATCCCGGGATTTTCGTGATGGAGAAAAATTGTTAAAAATAACAAAAAATTAAGCACGTAAATGTAATAAAACAAATTATAAAATAAAAATTTAACCAATTTCTCATATGAAACATTAAAAATAACAAAAAGGAACCACTGATCATTTCGGTTAAAATTGGTTTTTAGTTTTCTTTTTAAATTATAATTAAAAAAACTGGAATGATAATTCCTAAATTAATTAAGGGCTATAGATTATCGTAAATTTTAATGTCATTTCTTGTATCCGTGTTTCTGTGTAATGAATAGACTCAGTATATCGCACAATCTATCTTTTATTCAACCAGCCCACAGTAGCGTAATCTACAGACTTGTAAAATAAATACAAAAGGCATGTCATGGTTGTTGACAAAAAAGAATTTTACGTCAATTTTACCACGATGTGACCATGTAGGCGGTTGATTACCTGATAAAGGAATGCTTTTTTTGTATACAAGTACATGGTATTTATAAATTGTAAAAGAGCTTATACTGATAATAAAATTCAGGAATAATCATTCCAGTTTTTTTAAACAAAATTTAAAAAGAAAACTAAAAACCTATGTTAACCGAAATGATCAGTTGTTCCTTGTTGTTATTTTTAATGTTTCATATTATGAGAAATTGGTTAAATTTTTATTTTATAATTTGTTTTATTACATTTACGTGCTTAATTTTTTGTTATTTTTAACAATTTTTCTCAATCACGGAAATCCAGGGATTTGGAAAAAAGAACCCCGAAATTTTCGGGACCTAAAATCGACCGGGATCCTGAATCCCGGGATCCCGGGATTCGGGATCCCGGTCGATTTTAGAAATTAGCGAAACGCGTTTGCACCGCGTACTAAAAGCTAAACTGTGTCACCACATGCCTTGTGAAACAATACGTTTAACCATCATTAAATTTTAATAACAAAGTTGATTTTTTTATATTTATTTATAGTATAATTTAATTGAAAAAAGAAGTCATTGTGGTTTACATTGATTTTTACTTTGTTTTTGTAAGTAAATAAAAGTTGAAATATTTTCATAATTCGTCGATGAAAATTTCAATTGGCGTAAAGGACAAAATGGCGATATTGAGTATATATAGTGCCGTTATCAGCTCGCCGAGATCTATCGAATGGTATAGTCAAAGTTTCTAAATTTCAATGTTTATGACCTTTACGTCCAAGCATTTTATGGCATATTTTGGTGAGAGAAAATACATATTGTGGTGTAAAGTTTTGCATTTTTTTTAATATGGGTGTACAGAACATCACAACGAAAAGTCGTATACAACTTATTTTTTTGTGATGGCCTATACGACTCAAATAACTAATAGAAATTAAACAAGCTTTGCAAAACCGGAAGAATGTGATACACTGACATACGACGTAAAACCTGCATACCAAGACCGATTGCCCATATCTATAGCTAAATATAAAGACTTGGAAAAGCTTTGTGACAATAATACTATTCCAAAGCGCTTTCACAATGAGTATCTAGCATTACGTTGAATCCCTACATAAATTTGAAAAAAAAAAGAAAAATTAGTGAATTAATGAAAGTACCTAATAGAAAAATTTGAAAAATACAAACATTAAAATATAAACATAATTTATTCTATACTAGCGACCCGCCCCGGCTTCGCACGGTTTTATTATACGTATAAACCTTCCTTTTGAATCACTCTATCTATAAAAAAAACCGCATCAAAATCCGTTGCGTAGTTTTAAATATTTAAGTATTCAAAGGGACATAGTGATAAAGGGACATAGGGACAGAAAAAGCGACTTTGTTTTATACTATGTAGTGATTAATTAGTTGTTTCTGTGTATGATTCAATTGTAGGAACACTTGTCATTGTAGTAAAAGTACGAGAAAAACCGAAGAGAACAGGAGAAGAAAAAGAAGACTGATTAAAATAATTAAAACTAGGTATTTAACCCAAATTAAATAAAAAGTCTGGTAAAATGTTCCTTGAAGAATAGTTAAGGTTCAATTGTTATATGTGACAGGATTTAAACAAATTTTCTACAGTTTCTTAATTCATCGAATAGGTTAAAATCTTAGGAATATGCAGTTTTCCAACGATTTCAAAAACACAACATACAGGGAGTATTCGTTATATTCCTTTAATTTAAATTTAAATCATTGAAAAAATAATTTACCTGAGCTTTCAATTAAATTAGTTTAATTAAGTTTGCATTAGATTAATTTATAAATGTTAATGCAGTGTTGTCTTAGCTCTGTTAAGTGTTTTTTCAAACAAATGTCCTTTATTTTGATTAAATACCTTTCTTTAGTGCAAAAATATTGCTGTAAAAATTTCACAAAAATTACCAATAAAAGAGGTTTATATCAGATGTTATTTTATTTACTTTTACGTGGAAAATATCTTAATTTTATTGAAACACAAAGGTTTGAAACCAAAATTTTGTCCTTTACAGCTAATTTTTATGAGTTAACTAGCGACCCGCCCCGACTTTGCACGGTTTTATTATAAGTATATAAACCTTCATCTTGAATCACTCTAACCATTAAAAAAACCGAATCAAAATCCGTTGCGTAGTTTTAGAGATTTAAGCATTCAAAGGGACATAATGACATAGGGACAGAAAAAGCGACTTTGTTTTATACTATGTAGTGATTATCGACTTAAGACACAAATTCAGGTATATTATTACTAGAATGTCTGATACGACCAAAATGTTTAATTTCGTTAGTAAAAATAGACCGCGTATGTCTAAAAACTACCAAAATTGCTACGTCGTAAAGGACAAAAACTTTTTAAATATAGCATGTGCAGTAATTTTAATAAATTATCAACGAAGAGCTTGTCAAATAAAATATAGTCCCTTTAGAAATGTTTTTTGTAAGTAATATACATAAAGTTAAAAATTATTTTATAAAAAAAAAAGTGTTTTTTGGCTCTCCTGAAAAGTTGGGTTTTGTCCTTTACGCCTATTGAAATTTCCATCGACGAATATATTGCTTCGATTTTATTTACCTGTCTACGATCCCGGGATCCCGGGATCGTCTTTCACAAATCACGAAATCCCGGGATTGAAAAAAAAGACCTGGATCGAATCCTCTAATAGCAGCTCCTCTACTGTGTATTTTTTATGCTTTGAATTTGATATCTTCTTTTTTTAGTTGCCTGGAGATGGAGAAAGATGCTGAAAATCATCTGCATGTAGAGTTACTTACTTATCAGAACTTCTGTAGAAATGATCTTGAATGGCTTTGGCTGCAATAAAATAATGCCAAGTCCTACCAGTGTTACCAAACCAAAGAAAAATAATACGGTAGAAATGTGGACAAAATATCGGTAGAAAACGGGAGTTTTTCAAAGTTTCAAGTTTCAAAACTTTCTAAACAGCACTTCGAAATCCTCTAAACAGCACTTTAAAATCTTCTTTAAATAAAACCAACATGAAAACACAGTTTGCTTAATTTCGATGTCTACATACATCATACATCTATCTACTTCGTTTACAATATGAAACAGATTACATTACACTCTACAAAATTTGTACGAGAGAGAGAGAGATCACAATATTTCTTTTGTTCATTTTACCACAACGCTCAGTGACGTAAGTCACTTTAGTTAGTTTAGTTTAATTAAGACATCAACAGCATTTTTTACTTTTCTTATTAGATTTTCAAAATTTAAACTAGATTTTTTTTTTTATTATTATTGTATACTGAAAATGAATATGTATTTACGCTCTGTAATTGAGTTAGTACCAAAAGTAGTTTTATAAAATTAAGTTTAGTAATAAGTTAATTAATTTATTAGTTCTTACTTTACTAACTGTAAAATTTTAACCACATAATTTATGTTGTGCCTAGGAGGCGGGCGATGAGGTCGCTCCACAGTTTTTAACTTTTGCGACCTCATCGTTTATTGTTGAACCCTACTTATCTTTGTAATCTATTCTAAATAAATTATTTTGTATTTTGTTTTTTGTATTTTGTACAAGTGCAAGCAAACATACAATTCGTTCGGCCCGGTAAATCCCCTGCCATCGGCTTGTGTTGTTAAAGGTGCGTTCTAAGCTTATTTAAAAATTCAATGGATGCACTCATATTTTTTTGTGGGTAAAAAATGGGAGAACTTGATCGCTTTACGGTAGATCGGGAGATAGGTTTAGAAATCAGTAGATCTCCCGTTTTATCGGGAGGTTCGGGAACGCTGAGTCCTACTAATATTATAAACGCGAAAGTTTGTAAGAATGGATGTTTGTTACTCTTTCACGCAAACTACTGAACGTATATGGATGAAATTGGGCACAGCGATAGATTATGGAATAACACATAAGCTATATTTTATCCCGGAATTCCCACGGGAACGGGCTGAGTTCTACATGGGTAGACATAAAATTATAAAGCTATCTGCCTAGTAAGAATTATATCATAGTACCTATGAATAATTAAAATATAATTGCATAAAGATAACCATGAAACTGTAGTTTCGTTTTTATGTACCTCTAGATACCTATCCATCCAACCCTGCCTATCTTTCCTATACTTATTATTATGTACTTAGATAAGATAACCTTATTATTATGTACTTAAATAAGTAGAGAAAATAATGTAACTAAGTAGGTAATTTTGTACGTTGTAGTTTGTGGTCAGTAAGTATATTTTTAGGTAAGTTATCATAAACCCATCTTGTGAACCTACACGCTGAATAAATTATAATATTATTATGAGCAGTGTCTCATAATAATATTATAATCAGGTATTTTTTACCAGGTGATACATAACCTACCTAGTAAAAAATGACCTACGCGAGGAAACAGCGCACCTAACCCAAAACTAAAACTAAACTAAGCGACCGCATGCCATGAGTGCAGACCGCACTCTGCGTGCGTAAAAATGTAGCAGGAATACGCGGTTGGCGCGGGGGAAAATTTAGACTCCGCCCGAATCCTCAAGGCTGTTGGCCCATACAGGAACCTTAAACAAAATATCTCTACATTTCCCTGTATCCAACAATTTTAAAACCGCATCCCTGAATTTTGGCAAGGAAATATAAAATAAATCAACATCCTCATCTGCACACACGTCGTGTAAATACGGCCTTACTACAAAAAAAAGTGTTTAACCTGGTTTTGTAGGATGACTTTTGCTATAAACTGTTAAACACGTGTCTATTTCGTGATTTTGTTTTTTGCGGTAGGGCTGATTGAATTCCTTGACACAACCACGAATGGGTGCAGAAGTTTCTCTTCGCGAAAACAATTATTTAAAAGCTACTCTCGCTGCGACGCAATAATGTACAATTCAGAAGAACTTAGTGCCTACCGCGATATTCACCTAAACATTGCCACTCTCTTCTTACGCGTAACTCTGTCCCTGTCTGGCGCGGATTGTCGTGGCACAAGGTTGTCGACTTATCGCTTACGAATCACGACACGTCGCGCATTGTGTATACTCGTGTGTACTCGGCTGCATCTCCAATTCAACCATCCATTTCCAGCTGGTGGACGCACCAGGAACATGTCCTCACCTGGACAGCAGGCAGCAGCACGGTCTCCGTCTCCCGGTTGTCCTGGAACACGGCAGGCAGCTGCTGCAGCAGCGCGCCCAGCACCGCCCCGCTCTCCTCCGGCCGCACCAGGAAGCCCTCCAGTAGAGGCACGAACATGTCCGATACGTCTCCCACTGACATCATCTGCGGCTGTGCTAGGGAACCCTGAAACAACATTTTACCACAATTTATACAAGATACATAGAACCCCGAAACAAGTATTAGCAGATCGTACAAAAATTCCTCTGTCCTGAGGCGGGAATCGAACCCGCAACCTCCTACATGCACAAAAAACTCTAAAATACAATTATATCTTTTGTAATAAATATGGTTGCCTGGAAGAAATTGCTTTCAGCAATAAGGCCGCTCTGTTGTACTGTTTTATAATTTGATAAGATTTAGATATAAGTTAGTTTAATTATTATTGTTTTAAATGTCAAAAAGATACAATAAAGAGTTCATTCATTCATTCCTCCTGCGTCGCAGGCGGCCCTCCGCCTTCTATCACAGAGGTCACCCATAAAATAAGAATTACTATAGTCTATAGAAAAACTGGTAAAAATTAATAACTTTGATGAAAATAAAGAATAACCGTAGTAAATACAAAAACTAGTAAAGAATAATCACCTTGATGTTATAGAAGTGCACTGTAGAAATGTAAGTGATAAAGCCGACCCTAGTCCAGCTCTTGCCGTTCTCGTCTTTAGGCATGGCGTTGATGATAGTCATGAAGTAAGCAATAATCACCTTGGTGATATAGAAGTGCACTGTAGAACTGTAAGTGATAAAGCCGACCCTAGTCCAGCTCTTGCCGCTCTAATCTTGAATAACTAGTAAAGAATAATCACCTTGATGTTATAGAAGTGCACTGTAGAACTGTAAGTGATAAAGCCGACCCTAGTCCAGCTCTTGCCGTTCTCGTCCTTAGGCATGGCGTTGATGATAGTCATGAAGTAAACAATAATCACCTTGATGTTATAGAAGTGCACTGTAGAACTGTAAGTGATAAAGCCGACCCTAGTCCAACTCTTGAAGCTCTAATCTTGAATAACTAGTAAACAATAATCACCTTGATGTTATAAAAGTGCACTGTAGAACTGTAAGTGATAAAGCCGACCCTAGTCCAACTCTTGAAGCTCTAATCTTGAATAACTAGTAAACAATAATCACCTTGATGTTATAAAAGTGCACTGTAGAACTGTAAGTGATAAAGCCGACCCTAGTCCAGCTCTTGCCGTTCTCGTCCTTAGGCATGGCGTTGATGATAGTCATGATGTTTTCGCAGAGCGTGTCGAGGAGACCATTCTTGATGGAATTGTACGAGACGTCGATTACGAAGACAATGGCGGGTGGATTGGGGAGCGTGTTGTTCTGGAAGTAAAAGGTAGAGTTATCTATACTGTTGTAGTAAGTACTTAAGTTCCCGTGCGAAGCCGGGGTAGGCAGCTAGTTTATAATAAAGATAATTGTTCTTAGATTAATATAACATTGACCATTTTACCATTGGCCATTATTGAGAGACTGCAATAGTCCCTAAGAGAAAATATATTATAACCTATATACTTCTCTGATGTTCTTTTGAAGCTAAATAAATAAACAGCACTGGACAATTCAGACATCATCTAACCCCAAGCAAAGCAGATCTTATGTTATTGGTTACATAACTGATATAGTTTATACGTTATACTGCATAGATAGATATTTATTTACATTTAAAACTAGAGAACCCTGAACAAATATCTGCTGATCATACAAATATTAGTCCCGAGGCGGGAATCGAACCTATAACCTCCTGTTTTGCGGTCCTTCGTTCACTTTGCTACTAATGTCGTCAGACTAAATTTTTCTATTTTTAACTATACACTACATAGAGAGTAGGTGCTAATGACTCACCCTGCAGTACTCCTTGGTGGCTACGATCTCGTAAGCTCCCAGCGCCAACTCTGCCGGAACTCTACCGTACTGTTGCATGCTGTTTATGTACTGCGTGTATTCCATTGGCACTGAAACAAGAAAGCGAGAAAATGAAACCTGGCTAAGCAAAAATGTTTTGAATTTAACGAGCAACTCAAATCCGGCTTAGCATAATGTTTTTTTAAAAGATTAAACTCGTTATTGATTTTGTTCGTATAAAATGCCCATGATGCATAGGTCCAGCTTTATTAAAAACAGATAGACTGTTGACAGGTGATACCTGCACAAATTAAAAAATATACTACAATAAAATGTCATAAAAGTCAAAATAAACTAGGTAGGCTAGGCTTCTCTGGCTTCTCACTCTGGCAGAGTTCCGAAGCGTCTGGGCAGTAAGTGGTTTATTGTAGGCCTTCGAGTGGGAACAACGAACCGATCTGTAGATAACTCACCTTCAGTAGTAGCCTTGCAGAAGGCACAGTGGAAGTGTCTGCCCGCGTCCACAAACTTCATGCTGGGACAGATGTAGGCCTTGCAGCGGGAACAACGAACCGGGCCCATGGTGGGGGAGCCGGTGAGGGCTGCGAAGTCCAGAAGTGGAGGGGGTAGCTCTGTGCCCACCGGCTCAGCCATTGGGGACAGCTGGAAAAGTTAAACTCGTGCTCGAAACACGTCTGTTTGATTTCAGGTGTCTAGTTAAGTTCCAAACTTTGAGGTTTAAAGTTAACTAGATGACACTGCTAATTATGGACGAGCGCTAGATCGCGCTAACGAAGCGTTTCGGGTTCTCGTAGAGGTAGAATTTAAGGTTCTTGAATAAGGGTGCCTGTCCATTGGAGCGGAGCGAGCTGGCGGAGCGGAGAAACGAGGAAATTAATTTATTTATTTTTTTTCCGCTCCGCTTTTTCATGGTAATCCTATTGGTTAATATTTCCTCGTTTCTCCGCTCCGCTGCCTCTCTCCGCGTCAATGGACAGGCAGCCTAAACCATGGTTTTTACCATACATTGTTCACGGCGTTTTATTGAACCTGAGACTAGTAATTAGTACATCAGGGATGTTATGGATATGAAATTTCGGATACGGATTGGATACGGATATTATGTAGGAATGATTATTATTAATTTGAAATTATTTCTGATTATCCGTTACTTTCGGATAATTTTGATAAATAAATCAAGTGACTTGAGCTGAACTACAAATGACACAACAAAAATTCTGAGTGCAAAAACATTAATCACGTGACCCATAATCCTAGATCGCGCAAACGCTGGTCTCAACAACATCTGACTTATATACAACTACAAGCGACGCGCCCCGGCTTCGCACGGTTGTATTATAAGTATATAAACCTTCCTCTTGAATCACTCTATCTATTAAAAAAAACCGCATCAAAATCCGTTGCGTAGTTTTAAAGATTTAAGCATTCAAAGGCACATAAGGACATATGGACAGAAAAAGCGACTTTGTTTTATACTATGTAGTGATGTTTTATACTATGTAGTGATACAACAACTGTTGGTCCTAAGACCCGAGCAAGTGGACCAGATGGGTCGGCTCGGTACAGGGATGGTCCCTGTAACCATTAGAGGGAATACCATTGTTGACCCCCAAATCAAATGACAGAAATGACTTACAACAAGACAGAAGGGCATCGCAGTCTGCTTCAACAAATCTGCAGTCACGGGAACTGTGTACATTGAGCTCCTTATGTACCTTGGACCTGTGACAGAATTACATTATGTAAGCACAGAGCCTTGTATGTACTGTCCTATATTGGTGCCACAGGGTTGATTTTGAACCCTGAGGGCATCAATTACATTATGTAAGCACAGAGCCTTGTATGTACTGTCCTATATTGGTGCCACAGGGTTGATTTTGAACCCTGAGGGCATCAATTACATTATGTAAGCACAGAGCCTTGTATGTACTGTCCTATATTGGTGCCACAGGGTTGATTTTGAACCCTGAGGGCATCAATTACATTATGTAAGCACAGAGCCTTGTATGTTTGTACTGCCCTATATTGGTGCCACGGGGGTGATTTTGAACCCTGAGGGCATCAATTACATTATGTAAGCACAGAGCCTTGTATGTACTGTCCTATATTGGTGCCACAGGGTTGATTTTGAACCCTGAGGGCATCAATTACATTAGCACAGAGCCTTGTATGTTTGTACTGTCCTATATTGATTCCACGGGGGTGATTTTAAACCCTGAGGGCATCAACTTTTGTTACAGGATTTTTTTAAAACGGATTTGTTTTTATTATTATTATTTTTGTTTTTTGTTATATGTACACAATATACATGTTTTGTTAAACGTTTTAGTATTTCGAATTATTATACAAAATAAATGTAAATGATTTTTCTAACACCTTTTCGGCTTAGTACACATCATGTTACGTGGCAATGGCGATCTTACGAGAAGTAAATAAATGCTGACGATAGTGGTGTATGCCTGTAGTGTGTTAGCATAACTAATAATGATGATAGATCATTTGCGTCAGTTTAATTTTTGTTGAAAATTCGTTACATACATTATGGGTGTCAGTTAAATCCTGCATGAGCGGGACGATTAAAGTAGATTAGGAAAGATTAAGGAGATAATCCGTAATACGCTGTCAGTCATCGTAGCATATTTTAAATTGAGCGTAATGGTTAATTTAATTTGTGACATAACTGTTCTATCTATATGTGTTTATGCCTAGTGTTGCTTGTCTACCTATTTATTTTCATTTTGAATGTAAAATAGCAAATAATTTTAATTAATAATTTACTTAAATTACATTTGTAATGTGTCGTGTATTTTGGTTACAAATAAATATATATATTTTTTCTGATAGAGATCGCTCTTCAGCGATAAGACCGCCAATTGTCACTTACATAAGTACATACTTTTATTGTATATAGTTATTGTTATTTTTTAAGTGTGCAATTAAGATTTTTCTATCCATCTTTCTATCTTTTCCACATTATATTATACATTCTAATACTTACTGGCATTCCCCTTATCATCAACCACAAAGTCGGTGGTCACCAGCGGAGGTACCAGCCCTTTATCGTTGGTGACGAACACTCCACTGCGGTTCTGTTGGTCGTCCGCCATCACTTGGATCTGAACACAAACAATGAGATACAAGTTAAAGTTATACATGCTTTATTTCCATTTAGAAAAAGAAAGAAAATTTGTTTCATTAGTTCACTGAAATCACAAAAACGGTAAGTACTAAAAATAACTAAGATAAAAACCAGTGATGCTAGCAAACCAATAGGTTGTCTCAGCATAATGTTGCTCCACATAAAGTTGAGCAACGCTGGTTTTCTGTCAGGACCTTCGGCGCGTTAGCACGGGCAACAGACAGATAATATACTTACCTACTTATATAACTAAATTCAATATTTTAGTAAATGTACCTAATTATAGTAGACACACATTTTTCGAATACTGTTCAGTACGGGATCACAACTCAACCTGTTACTGTTGTTGAGTGGAAGTGGAACACAGTATATCATATAGGATCACAAGGCTGCACAGAGGTATTCAGTGAAGGTTCTGAACAGGATGCACGAAATGCCCCGTATGTCAGTCTGATGCATTAAGTAAATCCAGTCTGCCATCTTGGAAGTGTTGAAGCGAATAAGCGGTGTAGAGATTTTTAGATATTTCTCTGAGTTTACTGCTCAGTTTGCTAATTTTGAATTACCATTACATAAATTTTGTGTTGTCTATCTGTGTATGGTGTTGGTTTTTGTGTAAGTGTTGTACTTTCTGTGTAAGTTAACCTTGTTGCAAGCGGCTGGCACCAACCTGTAAAGGTCGGCGTCCGGTCGCATGGACGACAACCCTGAACCGGCGGCATTGCCGCCGGCTCCTGATCCCCCTGATCCTGCCCCTCCAGAGCCCATGAGTGTAAGTAACTCGACTAGCCAAAAACGTCAGCGCATTGAGTCCGCTCCCGAGGACATTCCACCATCTAAAAAAACCATAACCTCTCCTGAGGCAGCTGTGGCTTCGATCCAGACAATATACACACATCCGTCTGTAGTTGTTGGTTCAATCCAAGCCTACTCTAATAAGGATAAGGGGCCTTATTTGGTCCATGTTTCCCGACTCACAACCGACTCAACTTTAGATGCTCCTATAAAATCTATTAAGTTTGGTCAGTTCTTAATGACCAATAAAATTGAAAACATTTGCCCTGATGGAGTGAAACGAGTAGGACGTAATAAAATATCTGTAGAGTTCACATCATCTCAAGCAGCCAACAACTTTATCACATCTCCCATTCTAGGTATGTGTAAATATGTAGCCACCATTCCCACTTATAATGTCACCAGAATGGGTCTTGTGAGACAAGTTCCCACAGATTTATCCATGGATGATTTTGCAAAGGATGCCGTGTTACCCTCCACATGTGGAATAATAATAAAGGCTAGGAGACTAAACAGAAAAGTAGTTGAGGAAGGTAAAGTTTCGTGGGTCCCCACCCAGTCCGTTGTAGTGACTTTCCAAGGGCAAACCCTCCCATCTAAGATATTCTTGTACTACAACTCTCTACCCGTAGAAATCTATCAATTCCCTACAATCCAATGTCACATGTGCTGCCGCTATGGACATACCAAGAATCAATGTCGGTCTAAGCCCAGGTGTTTCCGCTGTTCTTCTGAACATTCAGGAGATAGCTGTAATGTTACAGAAAATAATGCATCTTGCCTGCACTGCAAGGGATGTCACTTTGCTACTAGCAAATGCTGTCCCGAACAAAATAGACAAAGATCTATCAAGGCTGTAATGGCCCAAAACAGCATCTCCTATGAGGAAGCTAGCACACAATTTCCATCAGTTAGTCGCTCATATACAGAGGTTGCACAAGAACTCTTTTCACAGCCTCCATTATCCCAAGGTTCACAAAAACCAATCCTCCGAACCCAACCCACCCGCTCCTATACCAAGACTGTATTTTCTCATCCCAAACCTAAACCCCTACTGGGTAAATCATATGATAAAGATGCCCATAGAAACCTTACCACTACTCCCTCTTCAGCCTTACCCAATGGTTGCGCTCTTGGCAACTCCGCCCCTGTACCTACCTCCATGAATGAGAGTTTAATTGATACCCTTCTATCATTGCTGATAAATATTTTAATTTCCAATCCTAACTCCCTACCGTCCAACGTTGCCCCTAAACTTACGCAATTAGTATCCCTATCTGCTCAGTATGGATCCAGTGTCTGTGCTCCAATGGAACACACAGAGCATCCGGGCAAAAAAACATGAACTTGCATATTTAATAAATAAATTCCGCCCGTCAGTCATTGCCGTCTCGGAGACATGGCTGAAGCCTGAATCCAGTTTTAGGATTTCGGGTTTCACCTGCCTTCGGGACGACAGGGCTGACGGGCATGCCGGGAGCGCCTTATTAATAAGGCGCTCCCTTTCCTTTTCCCGTATTCCCCTCCCGTCCCTCCCCCTTGGTATCAATGCAGTTGCCGTTGATATCAAGACCTATAATATTTCTTTTTTATCTATATATATTCCCCATCCAGACTCCTCTCTAATTCCTGATATTCTCTGTCTCTTTTCATCTATTCCTTCCCCCATGATTATTATGGGTGACTTTAATGGCCACAATACTGTTTGGGGCCATAATCATTCTGATATATTTGGTCTATCTCTCTTAGATATCATCGATGAGTCTAACCTCTGTCTTCTTAATGATGGATCCCCTACGCGCAGAGTTTTCCCGTCCCAAAATCCAAAAAGTGCTGTAGACCTCTCACTATGCTCTCCCTCTTTGGCTCCAGATATTTTATGGCAAATATTACCCTACTCCTACGGTAGCGATCATTTCCCCATAATCTTGAACATCCAAATTAATTCCCTGCATGGCGTTATCCCTCACTTTAACCCTTCGCCTTCTTTAAAATATAGAGTTTCTAGTGCTGACTGGTCCTCTTATTCTTCTTCTCTTGATCTTAAATTAGATTCCACTCTCTTTTCTGTTAACTCTCCAATTCCATTCTATAATTACCTTATTGAAAGTATTATTTCGTGTGCTGACCTTCATATTCCCATTAAGAAACCCACTCGAGACTTTAGAGTATCTACGCCATGGTGGGATGCTGACTGCACAGCAGCTGCGGCTGAAAGAAAGTCTGCTGAGAAATTATACTCAAGATCCATGACAGTAGAAAACTTTTTAGAATATAAGAAATCTGCTGCAAAATTTAGAAAAGTTACTTCACAAAAGAAAAAACAAAGCTGGTTTAACTTTTGTGAAAACTTATCCCCTAGAACTCCCTCTTCTCTAGTTTGGAGACAGATAAGACGCTTTAGAGGTTCATCTCGTTTAGATCACATCTCAGCTAGTGATCATACATCATGGATTGAGGCCTTTTTGGATAAACTTGCTCCTCCTTCTGCTCCATCCTTTTCTTCCCTCCCATCCATCGCATCTTTTCTTCCTTCTACTTCTTCATTAGACGCGCCTTTTTCTTTCAATGAACTTTCTCTTGCACTCAATGGACTGACTGACTCATCTCCCGGCATAGACGGAATACCTTATTCATTTCTAATAAACTCATCGGACAAAATTAAACAAATCTACCTATCCCTCATTAATTGTTTTTATGATGAAGGCCTTATGCCAAATCAATGGAAATCTCAAATAATTATTCCCATCCCGAAACCAGGTAAAGATCCCTCCAGCCCATCTAGTTATAGACCAATAGCTCTGTCATCTGTTATGGCCAAGGTGGCTGAACAGATGATAAAACGTCGTCTCGAATGGATGTGCGAAAATTGTTCTTTCCTTGCTAAAACCCAATTTGGCTTCAGAAAAGGATTCAGTACTATGGATAGCTTAAGCCTGCTGACGTCCGACATTCACATAACGTTTAAGGAGAAAAAGTACCTTGTTGGAGCCTTTCTTGATATTGCATCCGCTTATGATAACGTCCTCCTTCCGGTTCTCAGGAGAAAGCTCATTCAGCTGAGAGTCCCTGAGAAGTTGGTCCGTTTTATATGTAACATGCTTATGGAAAGAACAGTTGTTGTTAAATCCCCTATGGGTCTCCTCCCTCCAAGGACAGTATGGAGAGGTTTACCACAGGGCTCTGTCCTCAGTCCCTTATTATACAGTATTTATACATACGACCTCGAACAGTCTGTAAACTCATTTTGTAATATACTCCAATATGCAGATGATATTGCCCTATATCACTCTAGTTCTTCTATTGAAGATGCAGTAACTTGCCTTAACTCTGCTCTTTCATACCTTGGCAACTGGCTGGACGAACACGGGCTTTCTCTTTCTGCTTCTAAAAGCTCTGTTGTTGTATTTACGAAAAAAAGGGTTATTCCACCAGTTCATGTGCATATTGAACAAGAGATCATCCCTCACGTGAATTATGTTAAGTTTCTAGGTGTTACTCTGGACTCAAGGATGTCTGGTCTCCCTCACTGCACAGCAATAGTTCAAAAATGTGAAAGGAACCTAAACACATTACGTTCCCTTTCAGGGGTATGGTGGGGCTCGCATCCTTACTCCCAAAAATTATTGTACAACGCCATAGTAAGGAGTCACTTCGATTATGGTTTATTCCTCCTTAACCTTTGTAATAAATCTGGATTAGACAAGATTATCAAAATTCAGTCGAAGTGTTTACGCATTATATTGGGAGCCATGAAATCTTCTCCTATAAACGCTATGCAAGTTGAGAGTGGCGAACCTCCCCTTCACTTGCGTATACAATATCTTTGTGATAGGTTTATTTTTAAATTAGTTCAAAATTCTGACCACCCCCTCCTCCCTAAGTTGAATCGACTACGAGAATTATTTAGATACTTTGACAAGAAGCCCTGTCTTCTTCATAGCTTCATAACTTTTTCCCAACTCCCTTATCAGATTACCCAGTTTCCTTTAAACCCCCTTTATCAGACTCCTTATGAAGCCTTGATTCACAAACCAAACATAATTTTAGATTTTGGGATAAACAAGGATTCACCTGATGCTCGTGGAATTTTTAATGCTGAAGTTAACTCAAAGTACCCTGGGTGGCGCTTAATTTTCACCGACGCCTCAAAACTATCTACAGATGGGGAGGTGGGTGCTGCTGTATGGATACCCTTTACTTGTATAAACCTTAGTTTCAAGTGTCCTTCCACATCATCGGTTTTCACTGGTGAAGCGGTGGCACTTCTGGAAGCCATACTATTTGTAAAATCGCATAATTTAAACAATTCAATTATCTTTACTGATTCCAGAAGTTGCCTCCAGTCCATCCTGTCTAATCCTTTTAAACATATTAGTCGCTTTCCCATAATAATTCAAATTAAAAAATCCCTTTATGATTGTTATCAAAATAATATCAACATTGTCCTTGCCTGGATCCCCGGTCATTCTGGGATTCCAGGTAATGAAACAGTTGATAGCCTTGCAAAATCTGCTATTGAATTAGGCTCCCTTGAACATTTCAAAATCTTCTCACATGATCTCTGTCTTCTTTCCAAAAGACTGCTTGAGAAATCCTGGACTAATAATTGGAACTCAACCAAGCAAATCAAAGGCAAACATTATGCTGATATCCAACCAGAGATTCCCTCTGTACCTTGGTTCTCTATATTCCGAAAGTCAAATAAATTTACAACCTCTACTTTATGTAGGTTAAGATTAGGTCACTGCTGTTCTCCAGTGTTTTTGGCCAAACTTAGGATTAGGGACCATTCTATGTGTGAGTGTGGTTTAGAAGAAGGAAACATTGATCACATTTTTTTCAATTGTACAAAATTAAATTTTTCCCTTTATGATGTTCTCCCCTCTGATATCCCTCGTCCTACTTCCCTCAAATGTTTACTATCCCTCATGTTTTCTCCCCATATTAACTTTTTATTATGTAAATTTGTAAATTCTAATAAAATTAAGCTGTAAATATTAGTAATATGATTAACTACTGTATAGTCCCTGCTCATTAACCTTTTGTATATATTTGTTCATTCTACTAACCTTGTGTTGTTTTTCAGGTTCTAATCAATGGTACTATTCAAAAAGATTTATACTAAAATAATATTATATGCTTAATTATATCTCAACTAAGTTTATGACTCTTTATACATGGACACTGGCAGAGTTGTGGCAACATAGACACAGCGAGCCATAAAACAAGAAGAAGAAGAAGATAAGTAAATCCAGATACCCCCTCTTGGGCTTCTCTACTTTAATAATGTAACCACGTACACATACATTCCATGACTATGAAATTTCCATGAACTGGACACTGGCAGAAAAGTGACAAAATAGACACAAGTTGCTATCAACAAAGAAGTCAAATCATGTTGTTACCCTATTTTGTGGTGCTTGTTGTAATTTGTATGACTTAGGTTATTGATATATTTATTTGTCATTTTATGAATGTTTTCAAAATCAAATCAGTAATCTTTTTTTTTTCAGTTTGATATTTGAAATTTATGATAATTTTTAGATTATTTTTAGACATATACTATTTAAGTTATAGTATAAAATTATTTAAAGTGTGTATGGCTTATTGTTAACTGAAATAAACGAACGTATTTACTGTATGGGACTGTCTGGTATTATTATTTATTATTGTTATGATGTTCAGATTTTAAACTTCTCGGTTTTATGGAAAGGCCCGCAATCATTAAAGCACACGGGCCTAGGCCAAGTGGACAATAGGGCGAATTTCTTTGGGTAGTTCAATTTGCAGAAATTTTCTCACTATCCTACATGTATTTAAAATGTATTCTTACCGGACTCGGCATCTGATCAGGGTCCAGCCTCTTCTGCTCCGGCTGCTGGTACTGTTGGTTGGGGTAGCTAGGCTGCTGGCCGGGGAAGGGAGGCTGCTGGTAGTGGGGGGGGTAGCCGGACGGGGGCTGGTAGCCGGGTTGAGGGGGCTGTTGGAAGCCGGGCTGTTGTGGCATGGGGGGCATACCTGGAATGAGGAGAGTTTTAATATTACTTTTATGTCGTTAAGAGGACTTGAAACATTTTATTTTTTTAAGTTAATGATTGATAAAATTAGAAATCAATAAATTTATTTCTTAAAGTTTACAAATAAGCCCATATTCAATGAAATTTTAAACTCTGGGTGTTTTCTATTTATAATAAAAAATATCTATCTATGTAATGTATTGCATTAAGTATATCAGTCATCTAGTACCCATAACACAAGCTCTGCTTAGCTTGGGGCTAGATGATGCTGTGTGGACTGTCCGGAATTATTTATTTACTATAAATAGTTAATAAAATAATATAAGAAATAAGGTGTTAAGTAATTCATTTTCTGTTCGCTTCAATCTTTTGTTCACTAGTGCACGAAAGCGTAAAATTAACCACTAGCACTTTTGAAAAATTACTTCATCGGGACTTGAACTTGCAACTTAAAGTACGGGACTACACGCGGCGTTAGAGTCGGTCGTATCGTAGCGCAATATATACTGAGATTCAAGGCGTCCAAATATATCTGTGATGTTATTTAAATTCTTAGAATTTTTTCTTAAAAGTTACCCTGGGTGTTATATTTTATTATCTTACTTCTTACTATCTTAAGTACTTTGTATTATAATAAAAGGGAAAGTCTGTGTGTGGAAAATTATTTTTCCTTGGTTCGGTTTACTCAGAACTCGGTATGAATAAGTATGAAACAAATAATTAAACAGGTTTTTTTTTTATTTTTACAAAATAACCCCTACGGGTTGTGTAATAAATTTCTGAAATTTGTATGAAAGAAAATCTAGTTCGCGGGCGAAGCCGCGGGGCGCATCTAGTGCTCCATAAACCGTTTATGGAGCATAATAACAAAAACTTATGGATGATGAAGCAAATGGAATTCGTCGCGTCAAATTTGGATTTGGTAGCTTTAATTTGTGATTAGGGCTCTATGGCGCTCATTAGGGGAGGCCTATGTCTAGCAGAGGACTAATATAGCTTGATGATCATGATGAACTTGTGATTGCGTAGTGTAGAGACCAGCAGACATCTAACCTTTTACAAACAATTTACCACAATATCACCAACATCTGCCTATTGGAACCACCATTTAATGAGATCTCCATTGCCTACGCTTTTCTTTCTGCCTTATCACTACATAGTATAAAATAAATAATATAGCTTTCTGTGTCCCTATGTCCCTACATCCCTATTTCCCTTTGAATGCTTAAATCCTTAAAACTACGTAACGGATTTAGATGCGGTTTTATACATATAATAAAACCGTGCGAAGCTGGGCCGGGTCGCTAATTATAAATAAAAATTTTGGCAGTATAAAGAATCAACTTACCAGGATATTGCTGTCCTCCAGCGCCTGGGGGTCCAGGTGGCCCAGGAGGCCCAGGGGGTCCCGGAGGTCCAGGCTGGTACTGTCCGGGTGGAGCCGCTCCGGCCTGCCCAGGAAACTGTCTCTGCTGCGATAGGGGCGGAGGCATGAACGGGAGACCGGGCATCTGGCCTTGGTTAGGCTGAGGAGGTAAGCCTGGTTGGCCAGGTTGGCTAAATTGTCCAGGTTGGGGTGGTAAATTCTGTCCTGGTTGACCCGGTTGGCCAAATTGTCCAGGTTGGGGCGGTAATCCTTGGCCTGGTTGAGGTGGTCCTTGACCAGGTTGAGGAGGTAAACCTTGGCCAGGCTGTGGAGGTAAGCCAGGCTGTCTGAATTGTCCTGGCTGCGGGGTTAAGTTTTGGCCTGGTTGAGGAGGCATGCCTAGACCAGGCTGAGGAGGCAAACCCTGGGCAGGTTGAGGAGGAAAGCCTTTATTAGTTTGTGGGGGTAACCCAGGCTGTCCAAACTGATTTTGCTGAGGAGGGAACCCTGGCTGAGATGGTGGACCTTGCTGAGGCTGAGGAGGTAATTGCCCTGGTTGTGGAGGCATTCCTTGACCTGGTTGTGGAGGCATTCCTTGACCTGGTTGTGGAGGTAATCCTTGACCTGGTTGTGGAGGTAATCCTGCGCCTGGTTGTGGGAAGGTTTGTTGACCAGGTTGTGGAAAGCCTGCGCCAGCTTGCGGTGGACCCATTTGGCCTGGGAAAGAGCCAGGGGCTTGGCTCTGAGGGAATCCTTGTCCTGATCTGCTTTGAGGAGGCTGCCCAGGCTGCTGCAAAGGTCTCGGCATTTGACCAGCTTGAGATTGAGGAGGCTGTTGAATTCCTTGTCCCGGGTGTGAGGACATTCCTGGTTGAGGAGGCCCCATCATTGGCATGCCGGGCTGAGGTTGGCCCGACTGAGCACTTGGAGGCCGCTGCATAGGCGGGCCTGGTGAGAATTGGGTGGGAGGCTGGTTAGGTTGATTTACCCCTAACGATGTTAGCACAGGGCCAGAGGTTGACGAAGGAGGCCCCATTGATGGGGGAAACTGCCCTCCGCTAACTGGGGGCCTAGCTTGCATTTGGGGTTGACCAGGTTTCTGGCCTGGTGGTAACTGCCCAGGCGGTAACTGCCCTGGGGCAAAGTTAGGGGGGTAAGCTCCAGGAGGTAACTGAGATGAGGGAAAGCTCGGAGGGCCATTCAGATTCATAGTTTGCATCTTTTGTGACATATCCTGGTCAAATGGTTTCATTGGCTGTGGCCCATTCTGGTTATAATTCTGATTCGGCACTCCGTTGAATTCTTGTGAGCTCGGGTAGCCGAGTGGATTTGGTGGTGCGTTGTTGTTTTGCCCTGGAGGCGGATATTGTGGATTCATCATCTTGCTAAAGCCAATACACCTAAAAATAAACAGATACTTAAGTTACGCTCTGAAAATATTGAGAATTAAAATGACCTATTTAACCCAAGAATGCTTACAAATCAAATTGAAATAGAGCTTGTAATTAAGAAGCACAAATTGATCTGGCCTAAACAAGCAGCACTTCATTTCATAATTTATCTGAATGAAATATGTGTCACTGAGTCTGATAAGAGACTGCTATATTAATCAAAGAACTTTGCTTTCATGGACAGAAATTGAGATATTTAGGCCTGTTGCCTTAAAATGGAAGTATAATAATTGGTTTGTAGCAGATATTCAATGCACTTTTTCAGTCAATTATTGAAGAAACAAACAAAATATGACTAGGAAGAACCAAATTAAGGCCGTAAAAATTCAGAGGTTTTATCCTTCACTGAGTCACCAGAGGCAGAATACCGATGCTGGATAAATTTCGCTTAATTATCTATCTTACATAATACGATTTCGTGGATAAATAATTGCAAAATACAACGAAATATTGTTACGGAAACATTGACAGCTGCCATCATAGACTTTGTACAGTTTTTATATAGTTTCACTCTGATTCCGTCAACATAATTTATGCAATAGAATTGCAATGGTATGTTCTTGGTTTACTTACGGCTTTTCAGCTGATTTTTATCGAAATATCACACAAAAAATAATAAACAAGACACAAATTCACACAGAACTTCTCGGGGCCACGTATTCGGCAGTGTTGTCAGTTTACGCCGCTTATGTGGAACTTTTCAAAAAAAGGAAAGAGAAGCGTGTAACGGAGTGTAAACTGGGAAAGTTTAAAATGTTTAAAATATTATTTTTATAATTTAAGCAATAGAAATAAGAAAATTTTGATGTCTGTGTAAAAAAAGTTAGGTTTGTTCATAGGTGGAAAATACGATATAAATTTTAAAATTGAAAAGGCATTTATATTGGGATAGGAACGTTAGTGATATCCAAATTGGCAACATAGCCAATGACCTGTCAAAATTCAAAAATCAGCTGTCACCAACCATTTTAAAACCAACTCTATTTGAATGGCGTAGAGTTTTTAATCGTGATAACGCGATTCAGATTAGATTCAATGTAATCATTTTGTATCCTGACGCGGGATTTTTTGAAAAATATAGGATGTCTGTAAGATAGGAACAATATTTTTATGTTGTCCAAATTCATTCGTAAACTGTATACTTAGTTGGTCTTTATTACCTATTGCATAAAAATAGTTACCTATAAAAAGGGACCACTATGTTACGAGTTTGGCCAAACATTTTAAGATTTATTCCCCTCGAATGCTGGATGCGGCAAACTAAAAGTAGGGCGCTGCGCTGTAGCATCATTAGGGGAGGTCCATGTCCAGCTGTGGATTAAAATTATGCTGATGCTCATAAAGATGATGAACATGAATACATAAATATAATATTATCTAGATAGCTTCTGCCCCCGGCATTGGACGCTCTTCTGGGATAAAAATGTGTCTGTCCACGCAGTGGCGTAGCGAGGCTTTTCGCCGCCCGGGGCCGACCGGAAATCCGCCCCCCCCCCCCTGTTTTATTTTATATAATGAATGGACCTAATTTCCAGTAGTAGTGAATAAAAACTATCACGCACTGCTTCAGAAGGAAAATACATCTGAAGCTATGTCCACACTGTGCATTTCATCTTCATCTTTCTTCATCTTTCTATTCAACTTTCCTTTGAAGCTTTCAATAATTGAATGCGTTAATGAACGCAACACCAAAATTTACACGCATGTCCGAAACTTGACCACGGGTTACCGTCCACCTGCCTAGCAATCTACTCAGACCGTTATGACGTGGAAAGGCGGAAGCGTCACTAAGACTCTTAGTTAATTTTTGAAAACCCGGAAAGCCTCGGTTACTATAACCTTAAGAATACCTAGACAAAAACAGAGCTATTACTATTACCCCACGGATCTAGGGTTTCGTCTCTAAGGGTAGCAAATACGTAGGTTCTATCGAGACCTGTATAAGTATTTGCTCTTCTTGAGATCCTCAGCGAAATCTGCCGCCGCGCCAGCCCCCGTGGTTCATAATAACTAGTAAGGTTAGGCTTACGCTACGAAATTAGCTAGCTAGGGCCTGTGGGTGCATCGAAAATAAGATCAAAATCTAGCTGAGGCCTGTCCTGTGGGACTTGTGGGAGCATCGAAAATAGGATCAAAATAACCGCGGTCCCAGACGACCCGTCGCGCGCCGCCGCGCCCCGCCCCTATTCCGCGCATTTTGTATTTCCGCGCATGCGCTCTCGCTTGCACTGCAGCTAGGGTTGGCCGATGTCTTGGATTATCGTATTCTGAGGGCGATGTACTTTTATCGGTTGTTGATCTTTGATAGAAAAAAAATATAAAAATCTAGTCTTTACCCTTTAAGTATGTCTAATTTACTTTTAGCTAAAGTTAATATCTATTCTTCTTCATGGATTCAAAAACAACACTGACCATCTCATCAAAAAACCGTTCTATCTTGCCCCCACTCACTCTATGATTTTTTAAAGGAATAAAATAAGCTATTATCTACCTACCTTCTTATACCTATATCTGTGCTGGTCCAAATAATTAAATTAATTTGTGGAACTTGAAAGTAAAAAAGGTAGATAGATACCTAACCTATCAGGGTTGTTGATCATCAGCATGCGCTGATGATCAGCATTGATTTAGACATCAGCAGTAATCAGCGTTGATTGATGCTGATTTCAATACTGATGTTTGAGTAGGGGGCGAGGCTGAAAGCGGTCGACTTGGTATAGG
The DNA here is from genome assembly GCA_944547425.1 of Eupithecia centaureata. Lineage (NCBI taxonomy): Eukaryota > Metazoa > Arthropoda > Insecta > Lepidoptera > Geometridae > Eupithecia > Eupithecia centaureata. The sequence goes on along the minus strand of OX155702.1, from coordinate 9,208,882 downwards.
GTCGTGAAAAACTTTTTTTGAATTCAATACGTAAAGGGTGTTCCCTATGCTATGCTACCCTTTGTGTACTGAACCCTTAAAAAAGGCATAGTTTTTCGGGATTTGGTTTCTATTGGAAGACGTTTGCGAGCCCGGCACGAACTTGGCCAAAATCTGCATCAGCATCCGGTGATGTCAAGATCAAAACCCAGCTTCAGCATCCGCTGATGTGTCAAAAACGGCATCAGCAACAACCCTGGTAGGTACCTACTTACACGATGCTACTAGGAATACCTTCCTTCCTTAAAGGTGAGAAAAAATCTAAACTTTAACATCGACATCGCTATGATGGCACGTCACTAGAGCTCAAAACCGCCCTGTATCGATCTTGAAGCGCGAAAGCCTAATTTTCTTGTTTGCTCAATATTCACCGATGTAAAAAGAATCAACTACCGAAGCCGACCATTTCAAAATCCACCCAAACTGGTGAACTTTAGAAACTCATTTTCAGTGAGCATTTGAAAATAACTTAGTGAACGATGTGCGTGAGAAAATCTCTACAAAACTCCTGAGCTTCAGTTTGTTGGTTGCAATGAAAGCCTAATAACACGGACGATAAGGTTTATTTTATCTCCAAATCATGAATTGAAACAGTTTCATACCTGGACGCAAGCTGAATAGACAGCTTCAGAGGAAATGTGCGATTTCATTTCGATCCGAGCTTTGCAGACAGGTTTTTCAACTGAAACTCGAGTATTATGACCTGAATAAAATAAATTTAGTGTAAAATTCAAAAATTGGTGAGATTTTGATCAAATCGTGTGAAAGATATAGATTTACCTAGGTAATGGGAAGCTCTTGAGAAATATCGAATTTCCAAAGGTATGTACCTACCCACAATATACTTAGTTATGAAATAACCAGCAACTATTTTGAATGAGTTTCGGTTTCTAACTTACCTAATTCCACTATTCAGATATCTCAGCAATGACGATTTCCCGTTTTATGAAGAATGCTTATTGGTTTTATTTTAAGTGATTCCCAAAACGACTAAAATAGCATAGCTACTTAACATCTAATTTTATCACTAAACACTATAGATGTAACTATAGGAGCTAGGAACAAGCCGATCTAGATAGATAGCTAGAGATTCAGCTCAGGATCTCAGCTTACGGATACGTAGTACCTAAGGTCTAATATTAACTTACTTCCATCGAATAAATAGATAAAAATCCAATCGGCGGCAAACCTATAATTACCCAACACTAGTACTAAGTAGCAAAGCAACCTATCATATTCCATGAATAAGTTTATCCATATCTCAATCCATATCTCGATAGTTCTATAGTCTGAGATCCATATGAATAAGTTTAACTGTCGCCGTCTCTATTTAGTACCTATCGACAAAGTTTGTTCCCCAATCCTTGATATTGGTGTGTTAAGGTTGTACTTGTAGGTAGGTTGTATGTTATACCTATCACGCATATTACGCGCAACCAAATAAATAATAAAAAAAAAGTCGCTTTTTCTGCCCCTATTATTATTTCCCTTTGACTGCTTAAATCTTTAATACTAAGCAACGGATTTTGATGCGGTTTTTTTTAACAGATAGAGTGATTCAAGAGGAAGGTTTATAAGTAGGTATAATAAAACCGTGCGAAGCCGGGGCAGGTCGCTAGTGAATAATATTTTAATTTCATCTAAAGCTTGATCTCCAAGGCACAGAATTCCAAGGCCTCTCTACCTCTACTTAGTACCCTACCCATATCAGTTTTAATTACGCAACTCTAAACTTTTTCCCGCAGCTATAAAGATGATAGTCCTGCTCCTCCTGGCGCTGACGCCGGTACGTGCAGTGCCTCAGAAGCCGAACCTCGATGCCATCCTGAACCGGAGGACTGATGTGTACATCGCTGGGTTCTTTCCCTTTGGAAAGGGGGTGGAGAACGCTAATACTGGTAAGGGTGCTTGGGTTACCTCAATAGCTATATTCAAGCGTTATCGCCCATCCTTTTGGATATTTAAATCTGATGATTGACAAAGTATTCCATTTTCGATATACGCTCAGTTGTTTTACTGAGCAATATCGACAGTGGAATACGTATTCTTGGAATACCAATACTTAGACTTGGTGATGAATTGAATATAAGATATTATCGTCGTTGTAGTGCGAGAAGGTTAGTTAGTAGGTTAGTTAATTCACTTTCCATGTTACTTAGGTAATTTTTCTTGAAACAGGTTGTTCCAAATTTTGATTGATCGTGTCAAATACAATTGTATGCGAAGAGCCACTAAGTGACTTTAATGAGCAGTGCAGCCCCTAGTAGTTAAAGAAAGGTTAGTAAACGATTGAAATAAATTACTTAAGTACTCTTAGTACTTTTTTGTAGACTGATTTTTGGCTCGACAAGTAGTTAAGTACTTCTAACATTCTTGTATTTCCCAAAATTAAAATAAAAACAGCTCTTTTACATTTTTATAAGGTAGGTACATAATGGGTTTAAAAATACTTTGGCATCATTAAGTCATTTTGGCCAAAATTGTTAGTTAGTGACTTCTCGCACGACAACGACGATATATTCAACTAATTTCATCAATCATAATAAGGAAGTTTCCTATTTTTTTATTTATATGTAAAAAAATAATACTGTACTTGCAATAAAGCCCACTGATTTTTTTTTTCAATTATCTTCATTAATGACGAAGTTATGATACTTTTCCCGTCCGCTGTAAAACTTCTCGGCGCGTGGCCGCTCAACAACGTCATGACGTCATAACTCCGCTCGAGTCTAGTAGTTTCTATGCGCGGTAAACTCAAACAAATCTAAAATACCAAATCAAGACAGAACGGATATTTATTACCCTTGTGGAATCTGTGCAGGACAACGTTTACATAGTTTTAATATACCTAGCTTGTATTTTTCTTAAGATTTGGTTACCTATACCATAAGAATAAGTAGGTATAGTTATTATTTAGTTATTTTTGCCTATACCTAGAGTTCAAAATCTTACCTACATAATTTTCAGTTATCAATGTTATCATCATACCCAGAATAGAGTAGGTAGTACCTACCTATGCGATATCTCTAAAACGATCTGTTTGTTATACCTACCTAGATCAATTTATGTACCTACCTTCCTTTGTGTAAATAAGGGTTATTTTCTTCGCCTTGATAGTCGAACATTGAAGAGCATTTGGGAATGAGCAGAAATCCAAAGAATAATCCAGTATCTTATGAACGTTCTAGACTTTCAAGCATAGGTAGGTATGCCAAGGTTCTCGAAACAATCGAGAGGAAGAACAGAATCAAGTGGGAATGACAGAGATAGATATAGCTTCCGGAAAACAGTGGAAATAAAAGACAAGGACGGCTTAAGTTAAATGTAAGGGATAGAGTTATTTCTAGGATTGCAACGAAAAATCTATTTGGCAGTATACCGAATATTCGGCGAGCCCCCCGACCGAATAGCCGAATATTAGGCAAAAGTATACGGCCGGATTTTAGCGTCGAAACTTGTACAGGTGATTAACTTTTCGAATACAGTATATGATTATGTACCTATTTCATGTACCAATGACTACTTAAATTATTATGAGAGAAATTAAAAGTTAAATATTAATATACGAATGATAATGAATCGAATTCTTTTTCGTTTTACATATTATCTCCGTTTATTTGGCCTTGTCTTTGCACCTGCACATAACCAATGGCGTCGTCACCGTAGCTTTCTCGAGCAGATCTACAAAAAAGCTTCTTTTAAATCCTAACTTAATATTATAAATGTATGGATGTTTGTTCCTCTTTCACACAAAAACTACTAAATTGATCGAGCTGAAATTCGGAATAGACTTAAGTAGTTTTAGCCCTGGAATAACACGTAAGCTACTTTTCATCCTATAAATCAGTTCACATGGAATAGAAATAGCCTTTAGACTTTCCATAGCAAAAACGCGTGCGAAGCCGCGGGCAGATGCTAGTCATCTAGATAAATTAGAATAGAATAGAAAACACTTTATTATACTTAAACCTACCACACAAAGAAAGAAAAGAGAACATAAAAATACTACATACTAAGACTACATTATGTTCAAGAAATATCGATATCATTGCCGGCCTTATTAAGCATAAGTTAATAAATTATAGATTTATGTTTATAGGTACTATAAAAAAATCAGTGGTGAATTAAACTTTAAATAAAGGCGAAGTAGAGTACCTACACCTATTTTCCTAAAACGAATAACTACCTAAAAGCTGCAGCAAACTGATGCGCGTTATTCCGTATGTTGATTGTTAATTAATTAGGTAGGTACTTATGTTTTAAGTTTCACTCCTCTGACCTCTGCACTTGTGTACAGTGGATTGTTTGTCAGAAAATCCAAAACCATAACCATGTTCACTTTTGGTAAATTATTTGACTGTCCACGCACAAAACCACTCTCCATCGTCAAAGGTTTACTTTAATTTAGTTATTACTTATCTAAACGATGTATCTATCCGAAATAAATTAATATACTTTACATAGACACTCGCCCACACCACGTTCCATGTACTTACTATGAGCAAAATAACGATGAAACACTCGAAACAGTCGAAAAGCACTTTCCCCCCACCTGTGCCGTTGACCCGCGGGAACTTATGACGTCACACGCCAAATGCCTAGCGCTTATTTTCTAATTCGTTTTTGATTCAGTAAAAGTGGAATAACTTTGTCATTTTTCAAGTTATCAAAATAATTCTTTCACCATATTTATTGTAATATATATGCCCTAAAACTTACATCATTCGTTTTTATTTTTGTGAAATTGGAAACTTCCTTACCTATTATCAATTATTATTTAGATCCCCCAACAGATGAAAGGTACTTTCAACATTCTTCGATAATATTTTCTAGAAAATTATGGAAACTAAACTTGTTGCAGTCAGTTACGTCTTCACTTATACTTTCAGGTCGAGGCGTGATGCCCAGCGTGAAGCTGGCTCTGGACCACGTGAACGAACACGACTCTGTATTGAGAAACTACCGACTGCACATGTGGTGGAATGATACAGAGGTGAGAAAACTAAAAAAAAAATAGAAAAACCCAGAGTCCTGGGTCTAGCAAACAAAATTATGGTGAAAGAAGAACGCCAATTCTGCCATTTAACAGGCCAAGAGGAAGAGGAAATCGATCACGTTAGTAGAGTAGGTACCTACCATTTTGGCGCCATATGCCGTGATCGGATGCTCCGTGATCAGTTCTCGTACGATCAGATGGGAATTATCCAAGAATATCAGGTAAGGATATAAAGCTACGTGGTGTTCGAAGATATTTAATAAGGATTGCAAAGATGGTTTCCCACGACGTCCTACTCTTTTTGTGCGTCTATCTCCTGTAGTAGTGCACTATAAACAGCATCTTCCGTATTGTTCCAGTGCAACGCAGCAGTAGGCGTGAAGTCGTTCTTTGACATGATGCACAGCGGCCCTCACAAGCTGATGTTGTTTGGAGCCGCCTGCACTCACGTCACGGATCCCATCGCTAAAGCCTCTAAACACTGGCATCTCACTCAGGTACGTTATTCATCTTCATCATCAGCCTATATTAGTCCACTGCTGGTTATTATAAGTCAATAATCAAGATTAAAGCTAGATTCAGTTGATATTACAAGAGCACAGTTGAGAATTTTAGCTCTTCAGTAATTCAAAGACTTCAGCTGTGCGATTACGCTTAAAACCATCCATCCAAAATTGACATATGAAAGCCCTTTTAATAGCCTTCGTAATTTGAAATTGAATGGAAAGGACGCGCGCGATGGCCATTGAAATGGCTCAAGAATGTGAATTTGGATGGGCGGTTTTAGCGTAATCGCACAGCAGGACTGTACATTCTGATCTTGGAGTAATCTAATGATGATCAAACAAACATAACATTATTGATACTTCAAGAGATACTCCTACCTCGATCGAATCAATATAAAACCACGATATCTCATTTGAATTAAACTGCGAAACTTCGAAGCAACAAATTCAGACGCAGATTTACGTTTCAAAATAATTAAAATCAAATTCGTCTCATATCCACGGATGAATTTTTGATTTCATTTCGAAAGTTTTAGTTCAGCAGAGTTCTTCGTTTACCATTTTTCGTAATGTTGGTATAACAATATTTCTCCTCCTCAGCTATCCTACGCAGACACGCACCCCATGTTCACCCGAGAAGCCTTCCCCAATTTCTTCCGAATTGTTCCTTCTGAGAACGCGTTCAACGTCCCTCGAATCAGGCTGCTGCAGCATTTCAACTGGACCAGGGTCGGCACTCTGTACCAGAACGAGCCGAGATATGCACTTGTGAGTTCATATTTATGCAGCCTATCAAAGTTTATTCTTCAATATCCTCATTTCGCTTTAGTCGCAGTCGTGAAATTTAGTAAAAAAGTCTTTTACAATACAACCTATTTACAGGCTCACAACCGTCTCTTAGCTGATTTGGACATCAACGGCTTCCTCATCGAAGAAACACAAAGCTTTGCTACTGAAGTGAAGACCGCATTGTCTAAATTAAAGGAAAAAGATGTTAGGATCATCCTGGGTAACTTCAACGAGACTTGGGCTCTGAAAATCTTCTGCGAAGCTTACAAGTGAGTTTCATACTTCCTAATGCTTGATTTTTATCTACTTCGGTCAGCACGTTCACTGCTGTAGGTACTTAAGGCATTACTGATTACATGCCACACTAAATATAAACGTTTTTTTTTTTCATAATTATCACAAGCGGATTTGTGATGCATTAGTTGGTGGTAGTGGTATTAGATTTACACTTTTCTTTAAAGTTACCTAACTTTGTTCTTACGACAACCACAGATTGATTCTTACAGAAATAACGTAACGGCACGGTTATTTTTGTCTAGCGGAGCTTAGGTATCAATTCAATTACTAAGCATTCTTTATTAACAACGAAAATTAAAAGCAAGGAATAGAAAAATTACAACTAGTATTTACAATTGAAACCATTGAGCTAACTGCAGACGGTTGCAAACAGTTTAAAGGTAGGTAGCTCAATTGATTCATTTCAATACCAGTCGGTAGCGTCCCCAAGACACTGGCTGCATTACCACGCTGTATGGCAATGCTGATGCGCTGAGCCAGATATTCACCAGCTCTCGGGTCACGCGTCGCATCGACCAGACGCTCAGATAATTCAATTACTTGTACAACTATAGCGTAAGATCTAGGTACTGGGATTTGGAAAAATCGCTAATTACCTATGTCTTTTCATGAAATGTCTTTCGGATTCCCAAATTACTGTTCCCCCCTGTTTACTGACTTGGCCAAGGAGGCAATGGTGCAATGGGGCAATGGATGGTGTTTCTGTTATAGGTGCTAGGTAGATAGATATATTATTGTCTCTTTGCAGCTTGGAGATGTACGGACGCGCGTACACCTGGCTCCTGCTAGGCACGTACAGCGACCACTGGTGGAAGCGCAAAGCGCCTTGCTCGCGAGCAAACCTCACCGCTGCCTTGGATACTACGATACTGACGGACCTTCTACCGCTGTCCACGACTGGGGAAGTTACGGTTTCTGGGATTGTAAGTACTTATTTTCTTACGTATAAATTGAATTTGTAAGATGTGACGACAGTAAAATTAGCAAAGCTTATTGGCAGCATCGTTTTCACGATCATCGTTTGTTTTGTCATTTGCAAACAGCTAAGTTCAAATTTATTTAAACAAGTTTACATCATCGTGTAGACGCTCAAGTAGGTAATCATGTCTCAACAGAGACGAAAAACAGAATATACTGATAAAATTAGTATTTTCATTTTTAGACAGCCAACGATTATCAAGTGGAGTACAACCGCCGAAGGGGTCTTGAATATTCGAGGTTCCATGGATATACTTATGATGGTAAGCAAATCTTGTACGCCCTTTAAGTAATGATTGGCGCTCTAACGCGGGGCAAAAATGACATATGTCTTTAGGTAATTAAAGCCACAATAATTATTTAATTAAATTTATTTCCAGGTATATGGGCGATGGCTCTTGCCATACAAACGGTAGCCCAACGAGTGAAGCTCCGGTACAAAGAGAAGACGGTACAAGATTTCAAGTACAGAGACAAAGAATGGGAGCAGCTGTTCTTAGAAGCCCTCAGCAATGTTACCTTTGAAGGAGTCACTGTAAGTTTATTTTAACGATTTAAATGAAATAAAAGTTACAAATGATTTTTGCAGATATTTATTCCGGCTACCTATCAAATAAATATCTGATATGAAATGTAATGTATTGTCATGGTTTCCTTCTTGACTATCAAGCAAAAATGCTTAACTTAATCTTAAATGTACCTATAGCGAAATAGAAGGACGAAATCGTGAACACCGCATCTTGGCACCTACCATGCAATTAGGGCGTGCAAAACCGGAAAGTTTTCAAAACCGGTTTTGATTTTCGGTGTTGAGGGCTCAAAACCGAAAACCGGTTTTAAACCCGGTTTTAGCAAAAAAAAAAAAAACGGCGTTGCTGGTGAGGAGAGGTCAAATGTCAAGCAGGATTGGTCTATTCTATGTACCAGCTTCTGATTGGTAAAATTTTGACAAAGCGAGACCATCACCTACCGGGTCAGATAAGTTTGTGGTACCGTTATGTAAAAGATGTATAAGTATTTTTCTAGGAGTACCTAAGACTAAGAGTGAAACACTTCTGGGAACCATGAATTTAATACGTGACAATGCTGCAGCTATAAGCTGTTCCCACGAGTGGTCACGAATCGTCTCGCCAGAAGACTTGACGAGTTCCAGCCACCAGAACAGGCCGGGTTCCGCGGAGGATATGGCACCATAGACCACATTCACACAGTGAGGCAGATTATACAGAAGTCCGAAGAGTATAATTAGCCCCTGTGTCTCGCTTTTGTGGGCTATGAGAAAGCCTTTGACTCCGTCAAAACTTAGGTTTTTCTGGAATCTTTACAGCGATGCCAAGTAGACTATCGTTCTATCGAAGTGCTGAGTTGTCTCTACGAAGCTGCCACTATGAGTGTCCAAGTACAGGACCAGCAGTCTAAGTCCATCCAATTGCTCAGAGGAGTGAGACAGGGGGATGTCATATCCTCTAAACTGTTCACAAGTGAATTGGAAGACGTGTTTGAGACGCTGGACTAGAAAGGTAAGGGCACTAACATAAACGGTGATAACATCTGATGACACAGTCGTAATTGTGGAGTCGCTAGAGGAGCTGACCAACAGGATGGACGGCCTAGCCTCAGCCTCGCGACGCATCGGTCTTGGCTTGAATTTGGACAAAACCAAAGTCATGCATGATCAATGGCCACATTGTTCCAGGACCCATCGTCGTAGATGGCCACCTTCTTATAATTGTTTCCGATTATGCTTACCTTAGGCAGATTGTGCAGTTGGGTAAAAACAATTTTTAGAAGGCCAATAGGGGGATCCAGCTGGGCAGGGCAGCATTTGGGAAACTAACATTGGGTCTTCTCGTCATCCACACCGCAATGTTTGAAAACGAAAGTTTTCAATCAGTGCGCCCTACCCGTAATGACCTACGGAGCTGAGACGTGGACACTCACGGTAGGGCTGGTCCACCAGTTCAAAGCCGCTCAGCGAGCTATGCTCGGAGTTCCTCTGAAGGACACGAATCGTAACGAATATGCCTATATGAGCTGATTTTGAGCTATGTCGAAAACTTTGGTTCTCTGTCGGATGGACAGAGAACCAAAGTTTTCGACATAGCTCAAAGCATTAGCAAGCTGAAGTGTCAGTGGGCCGGCCAAATCTCGCGAAGAAACGACAACTGTTAGAGTAAACGTGTTTTTGAGTGGAGACCGCGACTCGGCAAACGTAATTTAGGACGCCCTCCGGCCAGGTGGGATGACGATCTGCGAAAGACTGCTGGCAGATGCTGGATGTGGCAAGGTGAAGACAGGGCGCTAAGGCGCCAATTGGGGGAAGCCTATGTTGTTGATGTGCTGCATAGATTTGATGTAGACCTGTGTCGATGGCGATTGATCACGGATACTCGATCGTATTTGTAAACAAAAACTAATTTTAATTCGTACATCTTAAGTTATAAACCATTAAATTTAAGTTTTGAAAGAAAAGCGACCGATCATTCATGTAATGCAACTAAGCTTAGTCTCTTTCTTTTGCACTCATTTTCGTGACGTTTTTTACTTCACACGTACCTAATAAATAAGTTGTGTGTCACGTGTTGCGGGTTTTAATTTAGGCATTTTATTCAGTAGGATAGTTTAGATCGTGCATATTGAACGATACTCAGTCAACTAGTCGAATCAGATCGAACAGGTCACGAAATATGAGCGATCAACACAGGTCTAATTTGATTTGCTATATAAAAAACAATATTACTGAGGTTATTCTTAAAAAAAAAATATTTCTCTGAAAATAAAGATAATTAGCATAGGGAAGTTCTACTCTTACGTTAGGAATGATAAACCCTTTTTATTTACGGAATAAAACAACGATGGACGGCATTAAAGTAAAATCAGCTTAAGACCATGCTGTTGTATTAATTCTACTTATCTTCGTCCCAAAAATACAGGTAAATGGGAAAACACAAAATATATTCTAATTAACAAATAGATAAGAAGCTAAGCGTGTCGTCGCACGCAAGTGCTGTGCACGTGCTCTCCTGGCAAGTATATTCGGGCGACAATGCAGGCAGGTGGGTTGCAGGAGTCGCGTAGCGTGGTTGCGGAGGGAGGAGTGTAGGTTAGTTTGGTATAGGTTGCATTCAGATAATATTTCATGACACAAAATTACATATTTCTTAAGTGCTTTTGAAAAACGTGGATCTAAATCAAATTTTAATTAATTTACGGGAAAACCGGAGCTAACACCGGTTTTGTCTCTCAAAACCGGTTTTGAAGAAATGGTAAATTTTGGCCGGTTTTCCGGTTTTCAGCAAAACCGGTTTTCAGTTTTGCACGCCCTACATGCAATCCTGGTCCATCCATAACGTTGCAACTGTAATTTGCGCAGAAATGCCCAGAGTAGGATTAGTGCTAGCTAGGTGTACCTATAGCTGTGGGAAGGCGATGTATAAAGGGTCATTAAATTGCTGACAGCTGTGTATTAGCTTATGCTGTAAATTTATATTTTTAATTGACTTTCATTTCCCAGGGCCCGGTCCGTTTCTATGACAATGAACGCAAAGCATCGATCCTTCTAAAGCAGTTCCAAGGAGAGGAGATCGGTGAAGTAAAAGTTGGGGAGTACTGCGCTGAGAGAGACCACCTGGACCTGGTCAGCTGGGACGCTTTTAAATGGGTCGGAAAGTAAGTGAAAGTTCTAGGGTCTGTGTTCTATCTGTCATCATTGTTGATGTTAACTTGCCCTTCATTCACATCAGCGTTTTCGAGACCAAATGTCATTCGAATGTTTTCAAAATGACATGTTTGGCTCATATTAGCCGTCTGTAGTACCGTAGAGTAAAAACCTGCTGAGATTGGTTGGTATTAGTTATTGTTCAATGGTTCGTTCAGAAATAACTTTTCAAACGTAGCAATTCTACTGGTCTTTTCCAGGAATCCGCCCAAAGACCGGACTTTACGTCTGATTGAGCACACCCAAGTGAATCTAACCATCTACTCGCTGCTGGTATGTTGCTCTGTGGCGGGTATCATTTTGGCCACGGGCTTTTTGGCTATGAATATACATTACAGGAACCAAAGGTGAGTCAAACATTAGCTAAGCTCCGCCAACATTAGCTAACCTGTCTTAAACCAACTGATACATTTTAAACTTAATTTATGCTATCCATCTTTCGTTGCTCTAAATAATTCTTTATGTTCTTTTGCTATCTTTTTAACTTTATTACATGAACATAACTTTTTAGTTCTCATCGTCTTTTTCTTCTTAGGTATATCAAAATGTCATCTCCGCATCTTAACAACTTGATCATTGTGGGCTGTATGCTGACTTACCTGAGTGTCATCTTCCTGGGATTGGACTCCAGTTTGAGCAGTATCGGTGAGTTAGGTCTCAAAAGCTTGCAGCATTATCTCCTCGAGATGAAGGTGATGTTTTATTTGACGAGGCTTGAATTCTGTCATCATAATTCTGAATTTACGGCCAAGTCTAGATTAATGATAGAAATCTAAAAATTCTTACAATATTTTTTGACGTCGATAACTTCGAGTCATTATATTTTTCTATCGGAGCCTCTTTGTGCTATTTATGCTGTTCTTTTTCTGCAGTTTTCACATTTTTTATGTTCTCTCTAACTTTTTGGATTCAAGGTAATTTCATAGTTCATTATATTTAAAAATAAAACTATTGTTGTAACTGGCAAAAAGTACCACTTTAAATATATCGATGCAGTAGGAAATGATGTCATTCAAAAATGTGCCTAAGCTATACTTTTTGCCACTTCCGTCTCCGTCAGAACAAAAAATAACTGTTAACTAAAAGAAACTAAATTTATACTAGCACTATACATGGAAGCATGTCGCTGGCACAGTCACGCTAACCTCATCTGATCTCATTGCCATTCCTTAGGTCTTTCTCAGGACGCGCCGCACGGAGGTAAACCCACCCCTATGCTTGGCTTCAACCCTGTGATGACAGATTTGGGATCTACCCTTAGGCCGTAGCCAGGGGAACACAAAGGCTTTCTGTGGGGCTTTAAGGAATTCTTCATTTATGAAAGGAATTTTGTCATTTAATTAAATGAAATTAAACTCACGGGCAGATAAGTAAAGTTAATCTCGTTACAAAATGCATGATTCCTTCAAGCTCTACAATTATAAGCCTTTCCCAATTCGCTACGACTCAAACCTTGTTGATTGTATTCTGAGAAAGATCTAGGCTATTTTTCTAGGTCGAAGGAGTCAGCATGATTCCAAATTTGCATTATTTGTTTCTCATCCCGCGAGCTTCTATCGCTGAGGTAGGTATAAGGTCTATTATCTGCTTCGTCTGCTCTCTTGGTCTGCCCTATAAGACAAATTGTAATATCTGTTAACTTTTGGACTTGCCATTTGTTTGACTATGCTTCCTCTTGGGTGCTTTCTGTTATTTGACTGATATATTTTGCCTGTTTTATTTGCATGCTTGTTTTACAGCGTTCGCGTTAAATAAATGGATGAATAAAATAATGGTAACATACGTTAACATAACTTAGTTTTAATTAAGCAGGTAGTGCTATATATACTAGCGCTAGTGTGTAAGCTATCACTATCAGAGTATCAAACGAAATAATCGAAGAAATTTATGCGATAGTGACAGTCTAACTTAACAAGTCATGAGATAGCAACAGCAACATGCATTTCTTCAAAACAGATGCATGGAGTTACATGCATGAAATGAGGCAAACCCCCGTAATAATTCAATGACATACTGGGATACCTTTTTTATAGCAGTAGAGGTATATTTAGTACCGACATAATTGGTCAGTTCTGTTGTAAATAACTTCTTCAGTAAACCTAGCTACCACGCCCATGTATAATACACATAAGTTGTTGTAACTCTAGTGTTCCTTTCATATCCTTTCTTTCCACAGCTGCGTTTCCTTACATCTGTACCGCTAGAGCGTGGTTGCTGATGGCTGGCTTCAGCCTGGCATTTGGAGCGATGTTTTCCAAGACCTGGAGAGTCCATTCCATCTTTACCGATGTGAAGCTTAATAAAAAGGCAAGTGACAAGTGACCCTTGGCAGAAAAAGGAATATTTAGAAAGGAGAAACCTGAATCTCTCTCTCTCTCTCTCTTCATTCACAGGTCATAAAAGACTACCAACTATTCATTGTGGTGGGAGTTCTTCTCGCAATAGACCTGACCATAATGACAACCTGGCAAATTCTGGATCCGTTCTTCCGAGCCACGAAGCAAATGGATCCTTACGTGAGTTTATATAAGGACTGGTTTCTGATGCAATGTGGTCTTAACAACTTTGGCCATCAATGTTTCTTTTTCAGGAAGAAGGGTTCTTCGGAGCTCTGCAGGTCAGTCGACGGCTTCTTGCCTGACTTGAACTGGATTAAAGGAAAGATATGAATCTAGAATCTTTGTTTTATTTCAGCCAACGGGAACAAACTGTCTCGTATAGCGAGCGTTCTTGTGTCTTCGGTTCTAGGATGTTTTGCTTCATTGAATAAAGCTATATTACTCACAGTAGCACTCATTGGTGCACAGATTTCAGGATTCCATGGAGCACGAATACTAGTACCTATAGATTTGAAGGCACTTTTATTTTGATTGCTTACAATTTGAAGCATCTTTCTAAAGGTGCTGTAAGTTCCATTACCCGTAAATTTTGTAAGACTAATGTATTTTCTTGCAGCCACATCCATCAAGTGAAGACATTGTTATCGTCCAAGAGAATGAGTATTGCCAGTCGGAACGTATGACCATATTCATTGGAGTCATCTACGCTTATAAGGGACTGTTGTTGGTAAGCTTTTACGTCTTTATCCTTGGTCCTACCTAATGTCTAAGCATTACTGAATCTTGTTATTTTTGTGTTTATTTTTAGGTATCTTTAAAGTTCCTAAATATTTGCGTCTGATTTTACCTAATGTCTAAGCATTACTGAATCTTGTTATTTTTGTGTTTATTTTTAGGTATCTTTAAAGTTCCTAAATATTTGCGTCTGATTTTACCTAATGTCTAAGCATTACTGAATCTTGTTATTTTTGTTTTTATTTTTATCTTTAAAGTTCCTAAATATTTGCGTCTTATTTTATCCTCCTTACATCAATGTCTAACGTAATTTTGTGTCATGTTTTAGGTCTTCGGCGCATTCTTAGCTTGGGAGACCAGACACGTATCCATCCCAGCTCTCAACGATTCACAACACATAGGAATGTCTGTTTACAATGCACTTATTATGTGCATCATGGGAGCGGCTATTACCTTGGTAAGACAGCTTCCCTGAAGCTCTGTGAGCCTCTTAACTTTTCTCTCTCTCTAATTACCTCATCTTTTTTGTTTTATCCTTCTCTTCTAGGTGTTGTCAGATCGTAAAGACTACCTTTTCATCTGCATCGCGTCGTTCATCATATTCAGCACCACAGTGACGCTCTGCTTGGTTTTTGTTCCTAAGGTAAGGAGTCATTAGAATCATTCAAGGTCTTAGGATAAGGATGTACCTACTGGCCAAAAATGAACCCCGTTGGGGCCCTACAACATAGCTTAAAACTCGTTAAAACTAATTTTAGGCATAGTTTTGAAATCTTACTTGTTTGTAGCGAACATCTGAGATGTGACTGAAATGAAATGACCCCTAAACCACAGCCTAAACTCACCAAATCTGATGTTTGATGATGATCGTTCAGTCAACGACTGAACGGCTTAAAGCCTAAATAAATTAATGTCGTAAAAATAATGTAAACGCTTTTTCATTCAAAAAAGTAGATTGAAATGTATTAAAAGCTTACAAGGATTCAGACAAATCTAGTAACAAGTAGCTTGTAAATGATATATACAGTAAGGGTACGTTATATAAAACATTTCCCACAACCAGGCGCTAGAGCTTCGCCGCAACAACCAGCAGCCTAGCTCCAGCCAGAACGCGCGCGTGCGAGCCACGCTGCGGCCCGCGTCTACCCACGACACGTGCCGCTCGCCCGGCCCCGAGCTGGAGAGGAAGATGAAGGAGCTGAGGACCTTCAACAACAGGTTCCGGAGGACGCTGCAGGCTAAGGAGAACGAGCTGCAGGTCAGGGCTTCACTGTGTCTGGGAATGGTGGGCTTGAGTATATTAATTCAGCAGTTTTCAGCTTCGAAATTACATGCTACTTAAATTACCTATCCACCAAACTTTACTTCCGTTTGAGTACCTAGGTATTTCGTCTTGAAAAACTATATGAATATTTACCTAATTACTTAAATTAAATCAACATTTAAAAACAAAACCATAAGAAGTATAAATTACGGTTCTAATTCAGCGGCATCTTTGTTTTTATGTGTAGGCAGGCAGGCATGCGTAGGTTAGGTATATGACTTGATATCTTCGCGTTGTCCGATTATGCTTTTGAGAAAAACATCAAATGGTAATCAAATATATCTAAAAATTTAAAGAGATCCTTACAAGATCAGACAGAAAATTCCAAAACTAACCAACTGTTACAATTTAACAGAACTTAAAAGATAGGTAAAGATGTTAGATAAGCAGTTACTTACCTACCCATGTTTTTTTATTCCTTCTTTGTTTCCCAAATAAATAAATAAAATAAAATTTCAGATGCTGCTGAGCAAGCTGGGCGAAGACGCGGACTCCGAGTCTTCGATCAGGGACTCTAAATCTCCTGCTATGAAAAGAACCAAGTTGCCTTTACCGAGAGAAAATATCAGCCATCTTGGTATGAAATTAGCTCGCTTTCGACCAACACCATTATCCCCTTGCCGTTGAGACCCTAGGTCCGTGGGGTACCGAGGCTCTCCGGGTTTTCAAAAAAATATCTGAGCGTCTGGTCGATCGATACGTGTTAGCTGAATGGTTTCAATTGCATATACTAGTTTGATTTTTTTTATTCCTTGATTGTAATTTTCGTTGTCAATAAAGTTGTTTTAGTACTTATTACTTCCAGTATACACCTAGTATTTAGCTAACTGCAGACGGTTGCAAGCAGTCAAAAGGTAGATCAACTGATTCATATCAATACCAGTCGTCGCGTCCCCAAGACACTGCTTGCATTACCAAGCTGTGTGGCAATGCTGATGCGCTGAGCCAGATACTCACCAGCTCTCGGGTCACGCGTCGCATCGACCAGACGCTCAGATAATTTTTAAAGCTTTTATCATTATCATAAACTGTGAATTATCTTTCAGAAACAAGCGACATAACTTCGGTATGTAGCCTGAGTGCGTCGGCTGGCGTTGAAGGAGTGGAATATATAAACCTTCAGGCGATGCCGCCCGTGGCAGAAAGGTAAACCCTTACATCCTTCCTTGATTATAAACGCAAAGGTTTGTGTAGATGGATGTCTGTTCCTCGCACAAGCAAAAACTACTGAACGGATCAGGCTGAAATTGTGACTAGACGCACCTACTTAGTTCTAGTCCCGGAATAACACAGACTACTTTTCATCACATAGGTTAATATTTAACATGGGATAGAATTAGCCTTGAAAAGTTTCACATCGAAGCCGCGGATAAAAGTAATAAATTAAGAAGCATCGATGGTTTATTATAACTTCGAGCCAAATTCAATATTTAAAATTAAAACTGTAAAATTAAAAGCGTAAGTTTTCCAAGGTCTCTATGATATTCTAGGCCAAAGCCATCAGCACCACCCGAGCCAGTTCTCAAAGACGCGACTCCAAAAGAGCCCAAAAAGGAACAGTCTACCAAGAACGTCTCTTTCAAGAATCACCTGGACTTCACCAGCCCGCCGTCGTCGAAGGCGGTTCCGGAGAAAGATCAGCTCGCGAAGCTTCCTTATGGGTGGACGCCAGAGGTATGAATACTGGAGACATAGATACACTTAGGTAAATCTATTTTGAGTCCAAGAGGCCAAAAGGAGGAAATAGCTAGGTTGGGCAGCGCGTTTGGAAAACTACGTCGAGTCTTCTCGTCTTCCATACCTACCACAATGTTTGAAGATAAGTTTTCAATCAGTGCGTCCTACCCGTAGTGACCTACGTAGCTGAGACATGGACACTCACGGTAGAGCTGGGGATTAAGGGAGGCCTATGTCCAGCAGTGCTCATAACACATAGGTTGATGATGACTAAATGTAGTATACTTTTGTTTTTATTGTAGATATATCTATGTAAATTTTATGTGTGTGTCTGTGGAAACGAATAAACATTTTATCTATCTATCTATCTATGATGATATTAAGTAGGTATTAAAAATAAGTATCAATAAATAGCACGCTGATAAAATAGGCAATAATCCATGTCAACATTTTATGAAGATCCGTTAAAGCGTTTAGGTGGGAAAGCAAGAGTTATGAATTGCTATGCAGATATGCCGGTTATGATTTTAGGAGCCGTCGGAACCACCGAGACCTGCCACCAAGCCACTAGAGCCAGTGAAAGTGGAGGCTAAGGCAGTGGCAGCCGCCAAACCAGTGGATACTCCAGCAAAGTCTGTGCCAGCTAAGCTCCAAGAACCGATGTACACTAAGGCAGCCACTCCGAAGGTTAATAAGGTTAATAAGGCTTCATTCATTGCTAGTTTAAGTAGCAGTGCAGAGTTGAGAGCCCACGCATTCCGTTTGGATGTTCAGAAGATATTTAATAACCATTATGTGTGGTAACCTTGCAATTTCATTTCCCCTACGTTTTCATCGCGTTGCAGCACCTTCAACTTTGTCACGGGACGAAGATAAATAACCGCTAATGTGCTAACAAATTGCGGAAGAAATTTGTTTTGTTTCCAGACCAGGAATATCTGCCGATCATTCGAAAAGTTACCACCCAAGTATTTCCTTTGTTTAGTAAGTTTTCTCGGAGCCCATACATTTCAGATCTGTTTGAGACTTTCTGCAAATCTCTAGGTGTTAAGTATTTATTTCTATACACTTTTTGTGGACTTAAGCTGCGATCCTCACATTGTTTTCTTCCCAGACACCAGAACTCCAAAAGAAGGCAGTAAAATCCCAAGACCCTATCTCCAACAAGACGACACCGGCACGAGAACAGAAGACCAGGCACCGTCGCATGTCCAGCGTCGGGCAGGCAGCACTACTGGCTGATCTGATGCATGTGGCGGTAGAACAGGACCCTGATACTTCTCCACCGCCAGTTCTGGAGAGGAAGGTTATAGGTTAGTACTCTCATATTACATCTACCTACATCCTTTTTATCCTGTACCCACTTTATTACCTGCTTAGAAACATTTCCATACCATTAAATTCATAAGTTCTATTCTAAGTAAGTAAGTTCTAGTTCGTAAGTTAATTCATTGTTCATAAGATTCTGACATTTGGCGTGTCCTACTTTTATCTGTTATTTTTACGTAGGTACCTACGTCCATTAAAACTATTGTTTAGTCTTAACTAGTGCCCTTGCCCTCCTGGTACTCAAGACACAAGCTTAGTCCTTAATTTGGGTCTCACTAGAAATTTCTCAGTTTGAAATGTGGTATCTATAAGTGATTTGATAGTACAGACAGTTGGTATGGTAATCGATCCACATATTTTTGCCAACTTTTCAAATATTTATTATAGTTAGAATATTGTCAACTTTTAGGTCAAGAAAGAGATCCAACTCCTCCACTCAAGCCTAACAGCTTCCAACAGGAAGTTGAGGATATTTTGGATATTGACGCTGACTATTCATCGATGGAAAGGAGGAAATCTTGTAAGTTATCTTTTTCCTAGCTAGATACTTTCAAAATGTCCAATGACCTGAGTGTAAGAACAAGAGAGTGATACTTTTTTTTATCTTTTAGGTCAAAGAAGAGATTCAGAAAAGAGAAAGAAGGAATTCATAGTAGTCCAGAGTGATTTGTGGGACACGAACACATTCCAGTATACTTGCCAGAAATCTCCACCCCCTACAGCACGTAAGTTTTATTCTACTATGTGGCTTTAGGGGAGGCCTATGTCCAGTAGTGGACTAATAGGCTGATGATGATGATGATGAAGTGCATAATGAATATACTGCATGGAACAAAAGCTGAATTTATTCCTTTTGTCTTAGCTTTTATTTAAATTTTTGTAAGTAGATATAGTAAATCTGTTTGCTATTGGTATAATTAATTAGTAGATACCTCTTTATGACTATTTCTTTCTTCTATTTTTTTATACACTAGCGACCCGCCCCGGCTTCGCATGGTTTTATTACCCGTATAAACCTTCCTCTTGAATCATTATATCTATAAAAAAACCGCATCAATCAAAATCTGTTGCGTAGTTTTAAAGATTTAAGCATTCTAAGGGATATAGAGGGACATAGTGACAGAAAAAGCGACTTTGTTTTATACTATGTAGTGATGGTATAGAACTTGTAAGATGGAGTTTGTCTCATGTCAAATGACTGCAATGAATATCATTTTTTCAGCTGCTCCTCATCACCACATTCCAATGCAGAGGAGTGTGTCGGAGAAGAGCAGGCAACAACCCTCGCCTCATCACCATAGGTAAATGTCATGAATGCTAGAGTTGTTGGACATGCTACATATCATCATCATACTTATGTTAGTATAAGTTTAGTCTAATTTTATAAAGTGTTTCTGTGTAATTCTGGTAACAAATAAAACATATTCTATTCTATTCTATTCCACTAATCAGATAAGTGAAAATAAGCACTTAGACAAGTCAAAAAATAATGTAAAAATATTTAAAATAATAGAAGAAAAAAGGTAAGTATTTCTCTTCACTTCAATTTTCTCGAACTCGTTGCTTCAGATGGAAGCTTATAATAGAATAGTAAACAATTAGATCATAAATTATTTTCCCACCTCTCCTAATCTAAATGATGAGAAGTGTAAATTATAAAAGGACTCCCCCCAAATGCCACAAATTGCGACCCACCCACAGTGACCGCTAAAGTCTCGTCGTTGCATCACCTAACCACACCACACAATTGATAATTAATATCAATGTCACTATGGCAAAATGAAGTAACGACATTTTCTTTGACCATTTTCAGAGAACCTGACAACCGCTTGGAGAGACGAGCTTCCAACGCCTCTATTAACCATGGTTAGTAATGAGTATCAAAGAACAACATGTCGTATCGACTGGTTCTAAGGTTCTGATTACTTTACAGTGGGCCAACCGAGAGGAAGCACTCCTGAGGGGTACAGAGAAGCTGAGACTTTGAGGATGACGGATCGGTTGGTAAAGGTTAGTGAACTTTTGCAGAGTAGTTTATTAATGAATGATATTTTCTTGAAGACAGTAATAAATTTGAATTTTGTTTTCAGCGCCGAGGGTCTGAATTCCCTCAGCCAGTCAGCACACCTCCCCAGCAAGCTCAGAATAGAAGAAGACAATCTGCAGCTCAAGTAAGTAAAATGTATTTATCATGGAGTCTACACACCAAACTTGGGTACAGACAGAGCCTAGCGGATCGGTGCAACATTCTTTGTATGAATCTTAGTTAGTATACTTAGTACCTACTGCAGAAAAATGAGTGTCATAGTAAAATGTCATCTACAAACAAACACAAATAATTAACAAGAGCGTGTTTATGATTCCATTATCTTTCAGGTGAGATCTTACCAAGAGGAAAAGCTGCAGAAATCAGAGTCGCACAAGAGGCACGAGGATCTCATCATGTCAGTTCCCGAGACGCCTCAAGAGGTTGAGACTTACAAACCTGAACCTGACACTATCAGGGTCGCTAAGGTGCAAGAGTCTCCGGCGAAAAGGTATAAAACTTGGTACAATAAAGTGCACATACGAGACCAAACGGCATCGTGATAATCAAAAAGGAAGCAATGTGCTTGATTTAATTATAAAGAATGTTGCTTAAATGAGATTGCTACAATGAGGTACACTCTAAAAGAAGTATGTACCTACTCATACTTTATTTTTTATAAGGATAACAACAACTTTTAACCAATGAGGTACACTCTAAAAGAAGTATGTACCTACTCATACTTTATTTTTTATAAGGATAACAACAACTTTTAACCTCCTCCAAGTTTTTGTCTTTGTTCAGTGTTTAAAGTACTTCAAAAAGCAATAGGCATTCGTTAAGAATTTCAAAACTCTCGAAAAATTACGAACTGAGTATACACGTAATATAATTTCACATTGTAAAACATACTCTATTTCCAGGCTACAAGAATCCCCATCAAAGAGACTTCGGCAAGAGGCGGAGCCGCTAAAAAGGGCGAAGGGCCTCGGAGATTCCCCACGGCTCACTCAGGCTACCCACACGAGACCCAACCATCATAAAAGTAGTCCCAATGTTGCTTCTAGGCATAAAAATGGTAAGTTTAAATATAAATTAGTTACCTATTCCTAAATATATTCCTTAAAAACGACAACTACTAAGTATAGAGAACAAGGAAAATCATTAGATACCAAACCAACACCTATGTGTTATGGAACTGTGCGAGTATTTTGGATACGGATGATGATGATTAATGAATCCTAGTAGGTACATAGCAATACATTTTTCATTTGTCACTCGTACCTACATGTATGAAAATTTATGATTTAGAAAGATACAAAAATAAAAAACTTGAACTAGTCTCACAAAATGGTCCCTCCCTGTCTTCATAAGTTGATCGAATTTGCAACCAACAACGCTGATCCAACAGGGACTTTTGGTGACGTCACTGAAGATAAAACAGGTACAACCCAAAACAGAAGAAATTAAGTAGGGTAGAGAGTGGTAGGAGGTAGGTAGAGTAGAAAAAGATAATAATGACGTGACGAAGCATCAGTTTGAATTTGAGATTTATTTGAGATCAACTTGAGTTCTAAATTCTTTATAATTTCCTCAGGATCACCAAACAGAAGAGAAGAACGCAAATCAGCCGGCTACACCCGATCCGAAAAGCGTCAAGACTCCGCCGAACAACGAAAAATGTATGCAGCCTCCTCAGAATCGGAACTATTCGAATGCGCGATCCTACCAATATTCCACAAACTATTGACCGAAAGGCACAAAAGCCAGCCGCATAGTCTCAACCTTAGCTATGGCGTTAGTTGCCCCAATATATCCATCAAATGTGATATTGTTGAGTATCTTTAGTGTTTTTCGATTTTATTTCGTGATTGTGACTTTTGGCTATCACTTATCATCACAGATTGGAATATCCTATTGTTGTAAATTGAAAATATGGGAGTTCTCATGGATACTTACATTCCAGAAAGGATGGTCCTGAGTATACCTACCCTATTCCTGCAGGTATCTCTCTCATCTAATGCCGCCGGACTAAGTGGTACCTATCTAGACTTTGTATCTAATTTAGAGACTTAAAAATTCTAAATAGGTTAATGTGTTAGAAATCAAGTTCGTTCACGGGTCTCGTTAGGTAGGTAGTTTTAGAAGATTATCAATTTGATTTCTACTTTGAATGTGTTTCCTTGGCACAATCGCATTCAGTCATCTGTGCGCACAATCTATTGTATCTCTATTTATTGTAATAGAAACCTCTTGTGATTTATTACTATGTAAGACAGAATAAGCACCTTTTTACTTACCTAATTATTAGAAAAGGTACACTGGGCACCTACTTAATCAATTATATATTTTTTATTATAATGTTACAAGCGGTACCTATAAAGTAAGATCTCGTCAATGAAATGTAATTCTAGTCAAAGCAAACGTCCATTGCACGTATTGAGACGGCTAGGTACATAAAGTAATCTCTCGGATAACTCAATATTTGCAATAGTCCCTATTTTTTTTTGTTATATTAACGATTCATATTAATAAACTATTGACCATTACTAACTTGGGTTTTATTGATGGAACACCGGTAAAATGCACAACATTTAAAATAATTTTAATAAAAGAATCGCGCCATTAACAAGTGAAGGGGAATCCCTGAAAAAGTAAAAGTAAAAAGTCTTTATTTTGGAACATAAACAAAGGGTACAAAAACATAAATAGGAAGCGATGCGACCTGCAGAAGTAAAAAATACTGTGTCGCAGATCGCAACGCCCACCTCCGGGATTTAGGTTGAAAAGATTATTTTGTATTTTTTTTTCTGTGGGATCCTTTACTTTTAGCACTAGCACAATCGAAGTTGTCACTGTCATGTGTCACGAATTGAACTCATTCGTTCAACTCAGTCCATGTTAGAGTTCAGTTCAGGGTGACCATTTGTGGCAGATTTCTGCCATTTGGGCAGATTTGGCTCCCAAAATTTGACTCTGGCAGAAAGTGCTGACGAATTAACAATGTGGCAGATTTTAAAGATTCCTAGAAAAACTGTGAAAAACACCAGTTTAACAAAACCTTATCTTCAATAAGTACTAGAAATAAGAACAAACTGTCAAGTCACGCTAGTGACTCCACAGAGTTTCCAAATCTTTTATCACTCATCATCATCAGCCAATGCATAAATTCAAAACTAATGTAATGATTCCTACTGAATAAAGTGTTTTGTAATTTAAAAAAAAATCTTATTAAAATACCTCAATAAACGTATTTTTTTTTAATTCCCGCCCCCATAAAATCAAATTGCAGATGGCATATTTTGGCATTTTCTGATCTGAGACGAGTTCGGCAGATTTTGGCAGGTTTTTCGCCAGAATCTGGCAGATTCGCCGATTTTAAAACGGTCACCCTGGTTCAGTTTCTCATTCTTTCGTTCTTCAGTTCAGTTTAGTATTTTTCTAATTTCCGTATCGTTTGGTTGTGTTCTGTTGTTTTTCGTTTGTGAACTTTGAGAGAACTTGTTATTTTTTAGTTTTCGTGCATGTAGATTAGTTTTGCTAGCAGCCATAATGCCGGTGTTTCACACAAAAATCATTGAGAGTATCCTGGACCCAGTCGCTCAACAGGTGAGTTTATTTACGTTGAAAAATCACGTATTATTTTTAGATCGCTGGATTTGTTTCGTTCTAGTTTTCTCATGTGGGAGTTTAAACTTGGATATTGTTTACGACGTGAGATAATGTCGATATTATCGGCGTATTATGTCATCGGGACGTTGTGTGGCTGTAGGACGAGGAAGAAAAGGACTTATTTGGCGGTGCGGTGTGGAGTGCGGAATGTGAATGTTTGCAATCAGCCGGCCGCAGTGGCGTCACACGTCTTCGTAACCTTGGATTATGATTCAGATACTTAGTAACTACTTATTGTATCGCTAATGAAGTGATAGAAGTTGTACACTTAAGTAATCACGTCGGGGTCACCACTTTAGAGATTTATTTATTCACGGCACACAAAACTTAAGTTATTAACACATAACATTTACAACCAAAATGAATAGTGCCTAGAATGATGGAGATTGAATCCAATGTTGTTGACTTGTTGACCAGTTGCGGTTCTAAATGTCACGCCGCTTTCCCTGTGCGTTCCATAACCCCTTCTGGTCAGTGCTTTCATTTCCGATGGTCGCCACAACCTTAACTAACTAACTACATTAGCATTTGACAACTTCTCTTGCAGACTAATATTCTCTTTCATTTGAATTAATCAAGTTAATCTTACAAAACAAGCACTTAAACACGTCAAATTTTAAGCTATAGGTACATAGTTATCAAAATTAATATAAGAAATAAAGTGATAATTGATTTTCACTTCGCTTCAATCTTTTGTCCATAATCGGGAAGGGAATTGTTTTGTACTGTTTTATTCAGCTGGTATCTAAATCTTGTAACAAATCAATAAGAAAACTTCTAAAGGCAACCATAGTCCTAATAGACAAGCAATAATAACCATTCATCCATACAAGTGTCAATAAATCAGTCTGTGTCTAATAGAGCCATAAGATTTTAATGTTTATAGCTGTATTTGGGTATGAACAACAATAGGTAATTGTCTCATGCCTTCCAGTGGAGTTCAATGACTTATCCAACAGGTTTTGAATATATTTTGTCTTTTATGACATAAACTCTGCTATAGATGATATCATAAAACCTAGACAGTATTCAGATAAAACTGAACCTAAGCAGGGTTCAAAGCGATAATTATCATTGATAATTATCTTGGATAATTATCATGATAATTATCAAGATAAATATATGTTGATAATTATCTTTGATAAATAAAATCAGAAATATTTGAATTGCCCCTTACATTTTTCGTATTTTATTGGTGTATCAGAACACGAATGCAATCAAAATTATAAATTAAAGCTTAATAAGAGATTTCCATGATTTGTTACATGTGTTAATTTATTCTTCTAATGCAAATGGTGATAGGTAGATAGCCAAAATACCAGAAATATGAACTGAAAGGTTTACTTACATTTGATAATTATCGGATAATTATCGGATAATTATCTTGAGTATTATCTTGATAATTATCATGATAATTATCAAGAAGGATATTTATCTTGATAATTTCAAACCCTGAACCTAAGAAATGTGGATTCAATAAAGTTTTATTACTTACTCATCATAGATAATAATACTTCTTCATCATCTTTCTTTTCACACAACTGTTAATTTAAATGTTCACTTAAGAAGTTTGTAATGGGCCTTTAACCTTCATTTATAAGAGAGGTCTGATGATTTCTTGAAACCCCCGCCCCCGTGAACACCCTGGTTTACTCTCGTAGCCGGAGGTCTGGATTAGCATGCCCCAAAAATTTTGACAAAGAAAATATGAGAACATCTATGTTTAAAAGTTTTTCGCTTTCCATTATGTTACGCTCAACTCATAAGATTTTGCACTAGTATCAGGGCATAAGTACTTCAAACTGTTACACACATGCTTAAACGAGGCTGGCCAATGCTTATTATGTATAGCTAAAAGGACTCTAAATTTTAAAACTCAATGAAGATTAAAAGAACCCAGAAAGATCCCAAGGACTTCCTCTCAAAACGGTAATGTCAGTCAAGATTAACATATAAAGGTATGGGTACTTTATAATATAAAGGTATACCTTTCCTTGAGCGCCCTAATCAGTTCTTTTTTTTTATTTTACTTATTACCATAGTTAGTATAACCAATTACATTATAATAACGAAATTGGTTGTATTAACCATGTTAATGTTTTATTCTTCAAGACGAGCACGTAACATCTCATTTCATGGATTATAAAAAGTAAAAACAATAATTTATATTAGCTACAGAATAGTTTATTTTAGTTCAATTGTAAAGGAACACCCTGTCTATGAGGAGGGCGATGACATAAGAATAAATAATAACTACGTAGAAAGGACTCTTCTTTGATCTAGTCCCAAACGCCGCCATTTATATACCTACTTCCCCCTTCACCTCGTTACGCCCCTCTGTCGTCCAGGCGTTTTGCCAGGGTTGCTACTGCACTGTACCGCTGCGCCCCGCCGCCGCCGCGCCGTCATCGCGAGGCGAGTCGAGTGAGAAAAGGACAACGAACGATGTTCGCGTTCCTTTGATTAGGTACCTACCTAATTAGTTAGATAGGAACCTACTGAAACACAATAATATTTAGAAAATATTACTCACATAGGGTATGTATTATCATATAATATGTATTATCTATTATTGTTACAACCGATCACACCACAATAACTTGACCATGACGTCATATTATAGAGGTAGGTACCTAACCTACACAAATATTAAAATCCGCGTGCGGCGTCGCTGGCTGTGACAGCCCTACTGCACGTTTAACGTGCAGAATCGCGTAGGCTAATATCGTGACCTTGAGCGCGTTCGGAGCGAAGTTTCCCTTCTAGTCTGTTCTTATTCTTATGGCGATGATGCCAGCAACACAGTTTTACTTAAAATTACTAAGGGCATCATCAAATTCCATAGTTATTATAACCAGGGTCCGCATTCCACTAAATAAATCGCTTCACCATACCAATAGTATTGTGTCAAACTGACAATGTTAAACTCTTTTTGGTATTCTACTAGCATAAACTTTTAGGGGTTCATTCATTCATAGCTGTGACGATTATGTTTATGGCTACAGATTTGACATTCTAATTATGAAAGTATCTTCAAGCGCAAAAAATAGTAGAACAAATGCAAAAACGTAATTTTATCCATCGTGATAGCATGACGCTATTGAGACCTTTGTTTTGAAATAAGTGGAATTTGGTCCCTGTGTACTTGTTTCGAAATAAATTACTAAAATAACTACTACTTTTCTCATGTCCAGTGTCAAAGTAACAAATAACATTTGGCATGGTGTTATCAGTAATGAGGGCACCTGTGGCCTTGTGAGTATCCGGCGCGGCCCGCTGAGGGCTATTTGTGACTTGGTAGGACGGTGTAGGCCCTTCTTGTTTAAACGGAGAAAATCTGAAATTTTCATTTTCACCAGTTTTTACTTGACTGAGGTTATTAGGGGTGTCCATTAATTACTTGAGGTGTTCAAGGGAAGGAAGGGGTCAAGTTAAATTTTTCCAAATCTCACTTGGGGGAGAGGGTTTTAGCAAATATCACTTAATTTCTTTTCTAGAAGAAAAAGTTTTTTTTAAAGTAAGTTTTTAAACTACGGTAATATACACAAATTTCAATACTAGTGTAAAGTACATAATGTAACAATGTATCTTTTTGGACGTATATTTTTTTACAATCCAACGCGTTCCCAGCCTAAACACAAATTTTAAAAAATATCACGTGAGATTTGGGGAGGGGGGAGGGAGTTGAGGAAAATGTTACGAAATCTCACCAGAGGGGCGAGGGGGTTAAATAAAAGATCCTGAAACATGCGTCACGTAATTTATGGATGCGCTCTTATAACATTTGTTAAAAGCTGACCCGACATACCTACGTTATGATACGTTGTCCTGTCTTAGATGTGCATTTTGCATTAATATTGAATGCGAATTTTCCGCGCAATTTTCTTAATTTTTTCTTGGACTGTGTGTTTATTTTATGATGAACCTGTATGCTACTGGCGTAGGACCGTATGGAGTGGCACTAAAGTTTGGAGGCCTTTACCCAGCAGTGGGTGAAGTCGTTTTGCGGATGATACCTTAAATATTTTTTTTAATACACATTTTGAGAGCCGAGCTCCAAACATAACCTACCCTAATGAATATTCTCCGCGACGAATCGTAACATTGTCGCTGCTATGAATCACCCAGCGGATCGAATGGCGATGAAGGTGAAAGGAAATTATCGTTTCTGGAGACATCCCGCTTGAGTTTACTTCAGGAAATCGCAAATAACGAAACGTGTAGGTATAATGGGGATAGGGCAGGGGATTTTTTTTGTCACTGGCTTTTTAGGCTCTTAGCCTCTTACTAATTATCACATGAGTTGATGAGTAAATACTCATGTGGTAATTACCTATACTGTTTAAACTATGTTTTAGAATCCATGATATTTTATGTCAACAAAGGCATTTATGAATGAAAACAGCTAGGTAATCAAATCACTAAAAACAGTAGTACTAACTTCTTTATTTTATGCACACATCACCAATTCTGAAGATAAGCAGAGAAAAAATTCAAAGGTGTTTTTAAAGATGGCTAATATGCCCATTGAAAAAATGAATGAAAAACCAAAACTTGCTTCGAACTTCTGCGATTTTCTCCGATGATATATCTTAAATACTTTCCGAAATTGGTTATTTGGAATCCCTTTTCGATAACTTATTAGGATTGCAGAATCGAGCATATAGTCTGTAGTCCTAGGTAGAGCATACCTACATACTCTGTAGAGCCCGAACTTTTACCGGCCACAAACGAAAGACGAACTAAAGGTTTTAATCACTGCAAGTGCTTTATATGGAGTTTGCCTTGCTCGAATAGAACCTGCCTGACGCATAAATACTAAATTCAGAGTTCTTGCCATTTCATACAAAGTTTCCTGTATTATTATTTGCTTTGGTTTCGTGGCAAAGACGCAAATTTCGTGACGTAAGTGTCTTTCGAGCCAGTTTAAAAAGCTCGACCTCCGACCTTGCCAAAGTCATTGTCCTTTGTATTGAATAATCGTCTTGTCAACTCTCGGTTAAAGCCTAAATTGGCGATGACAGCTTTCAGTTCGTTGATATGAAACTAAGACGTGTGGGTAGGACGGTAAAGTTAGGAATGGAGCATTGAGCTACAATACAAGATCCGGAATGATTCAGTCATCATATTTGTTCGGCTGACGTATATCATTTTAAGTAAGCCGGTGTACACGTTTCCTCTTTTCATATTTCACGACGTTTTAACAATAGTCCCATGGGAGTTGGGATGTCCATTGTGATTTCGCGTCAACACGCAAGTGTGTCGCACGCAAAATGCACAGAATCGGCATTCCTATTTTAAAAGGGACATCGAGGAGGGCTTTACCAACGTCAAATTTGACTGAGTACCTATCTCTAAAGGCATGTGTAGGTCTCGACAGAGCCTACTGCTTGGTCGAAGCGACGCGTTACGCAGGTAAGTGCTGGTGTTTATCTGGCGCATCAGCATCGGCAATAATCGGCATACAGCGGGGCAATACAGCCAGCGCGAGCGTCTTGAGGTCGCTTTCGACTGGTAGTGGAGCTAGGTACCTCTAAATTATTTGTAATATTTAGCGGTTATCTCAATTGTTTTAAATAAATATAAATAATTCCGGACAGTCCACACAGCATCATCTAGTCCTAAGCTAAGCAGAGCTTGTGTTATGGTTACTAGATGACTGATATACATACATTACATAGATAGATATTTTTTATTATACATAGAAAACACCCAGACCAACGGAACAAATTTCTGCAGATCGTGCACAAATTTGTTCCGAAGCGGGAATCGAACCCGCAACCTCCTGCGTCGCAGGCGGACCTTCGCCCACCGCGCCACATGGGTGTTTTAATTTAAAAGTGGTGCTCGTTTGTCGATTCTTTGATTGTAATTTTCATTGTTTTAAATTTCTATAATATTTGCTGAACCGAGCCAAGATTATGTTTATTACGTCTGCCGTGATGGCCTTTCTCGTCACGTATTCGCATGCTGCAAATTATAACCCAGGCAGTTTGTGTTCAGACAGAATCAGGCAAAAACGACTTTTGAGCTTTAACTACGTTTAAACCCCAGGCTCATCTAGACTCTAGACACCAACCTATCGATCCCTCTATCTTTTGCACGGAATCGTCCCTTTATTTTTAGTCGTGTTCAAACTGGTGAGACAGTGCAGCGTTCAGAGCTATCCGACAACGTAGAGGCTTCTCTTCAGCGTTGCATATTTTGCTTTGCATTTGGCAGTTCTGTCAAAGAACAAAATAAAAGATTAGGCATTGGTTCGAAGTACCAGACCAGCCCGAAAAAAACGATCACATATCTTATGGGGCAGGACGTCAAAATAACTAACTATATCTAAAAAACTAAAATACGGCTACGGAAAAGTCATCGTTCTAGTTAAGGTTTAAGGCCTTATTTCCTACTTGATCCCTAGAAAAACACTTTTTCTTCTATCTAGCCCCAAGCTAAGCAGAGCTTGTGTTACGGGCACTAGATGACTGGGTGGGTGCCTTCGACCAGCCAAGTATCAAAAGAAAATGATTAGGACAATCAGTGAACGCTGTTTAAGTCTATCAGTTTCCATAGGAAAGAAATAGCCTTGAGACGTTTCCATAGTAACGACGACGCGTGCGAAGCCGCGGGCAGATGGCTCTTGTTTTTCTGTACTTTTGGCAAGTTTTAGAACATATTTAGAACATATCTACATATTTAGTTTACTTTGCCATACCCACACTATGAGTACAGTCACGACTATAAATAAAGGGTCTGTTCCCATTGCTGCTTTATTTCTGAACCTTTCTTTGTTTTGTTGTAAATCGCTGTCAGCTAGTACTTTAGTATTGTTATTTTAGTTTAAGCTGCCAAGACAATACTTGCAATGCGTCACCACGGAAACCACAAATAACGTAAAATTAAGGATTTTGTAAATTAGCCATGAATCACTTCTAACTAACCACAAAGTGACTTATTTCATTAACTATCCAGATGTTAATAATTCTGCTCTTTGAGGCAATTGATGATCCGAAGTCAAAACAATAAAACTCTCGTTAAACTGTTGACTGTACACAAAACAGTGTTGCCAGGTGATATAATTCAAAATAGTTCTAATTTTAAATGTGACTCATTTTGTTACTCGCCTGTTTATAATTCGTTTGGCGCCTAAATTTAAAATTGGAACTGACTGAGTTTCGTAAAGTTTACGGTGTTTTGTTTTAAAATTAGAAAACGCTGAACTTCTTACTATTTCCCGTGTTTCATTTGTTTAAAAGACGGACGTATAATAGGTACGTTTGAAACATAAGCCGTATCATGTCATTCATTTGTTCTTGTTTACAAATTTCGGGGTGTCGAAACAATAAACTTACATTGGTCGAAGCGGTAAACTACCTATATCAACCATTGATAGGAATAGGTGTTGTGTTAGTTTGATGTTTGGTTCACTGAGTTTTGTTCCACCATCCAGTCGATCAAACAAGAGTTCCGTTAGCCTTAGTGTGAATGTTAAAAAGGTTACTTTGGTAAATTAGATGAATGAAATTAAAATATGTTTATTTGCAAGAATACATCATGTTAAAATCTGGTCTTAAAATTAAAATATGTCGAGTTATATTCTACCTTATCCTAGGCATAAAAAATTTAAGTTAATCTTAGAATTAGTTGTAAATTTTTTGTAATTATCTTTTGTAAATTTTTATTTATACTTAATATAATTTTAGTGAACATTCGATGTCATCTAAGTTCCTTTAAATAAAATATTGATGAATTGAATAATAACACGGTATTATATTTCTAAAATTATATCTATAAACTAGAGGTAGTGATCTAAAATCTTCTAATAAGCTAGGATTGTAGCGTAGAGTTGCAAGAAATGCTTGCCTTCTCATTTATTTAGAAATACGATGATCAATAATTTATTGATTAATTCTTATATAAATTTCACAATCTCGGCTGATATTAGTTTTTTCGCCATCGTTTAACCATATGGTGACACCAACGCGATTTACCTACAGTAAAATCAAGCGTGGGTTGTTTTAAAAGTTTGCGACATCATTATTATCATTTCCTCTACATTATTATCATCATGGCTGTCTTGGATATTTATGTGTCCAGGGCGCGATGGAAAATATCCATGCATCGATCTCTCTGGCGTGTTATGATCGGTTTTGATATGGATCAGTTACCTCATAGATTGTTTTGCAACAGTCTGTAGTAAGCTCAATCGTTTCAATTGTAAATACTATTTCTCTTTTCGCTGTAGTTGCTCCCCGAGCTCCCTTTTGGTTCCATGTATTTATTGTTTTATGTTTTAGTTATAGCTTACACTGTATATTTTGTGGAAAGCAAATAAACTTTTTATTATTTTATCTTTGTATTCTTTAATTGTAGTCATATTTCTAAATGAATTTGTATACGTATATCCTTTGTTAAATTAAAGGTCCTTAAAATAAACAAGATTAAAAAACCTACGAAGGTTCAGAAGAAAAGTTTACGAACTGAAAGTCGTGCAATCTATTTCGGTTAAGAATAGCTACCTACCGTTAAAGAAATCATACCTCTTGTTTTGTCCAACTGACGAAATCAGCGTGGGAGGATCTAAGGTGTGGATCTATTTTACGGACTATATCTCCTCTGTTCGATCTTCTTTGATTGAATTTGATTTTATTTTAAAGAAAAAAGATACTCTACAAGACGAGAGTGAATAAGTGTCTTCTAGACTTTCGTGATACATCTTCGGCCACGTCGTCACTTACCATCAGGTGAGATTGTGGTCAAACGAAGGTCTATTATTGATAAAAAAAAGATACGTAAAAATAGATCAGCGAAAGACTGCAGGGTGATGCTGGATACGGCATGTTGAAGACATGGCGCTATGACGCTCATTAGGGGAAGCGACAGTGGACTAATGGTGCGAAGTCACGGACAGATACTTGTTCACAAATAAAATCATGAATAGTTACTAGACCAGAGGTTCCCAAACTCTTTTGTTTCATAGACCACTTTCAAAATTTTGCTGGATCCGGTGGACCCCCTGCAGCTACATTACTACGAATCTGAAAGATAAGATCTATGGAAACTTGCGTTGTCGCTGAGTTTCAACAACGAATTAACAGTTTTCGAAAAAAATAAGATTACAATGGCTTGAGTTTTGAAAGGAATAACCGCAAATCTCCCCGTTCTGTGATATTCAATCTGCTCCTTTTTTGTTAATAAGTTTCTAACGGCACTTTTTTCGACCAAATATTACGAGTGAAACGCTATCAGAAGCTTCTGCACAATTCCCCACAGTCCAGGATATTTTTCGAGTATTGCTGCCTGTAGCCAACATTTTTGATACCCTCTTTTAAACCTCACTGTCAGCGCCTCATTAGTGCTAAGCTCGAGTAGCTTCTCTTGTTATATCACATTCTCCACGTGAAATAGATTTATGATCCATGGTAGTATTAAAATAAAATATTATCATCATATTATTCTATCTACCTAGATGCTGAACCTCTGGTTTCAAGGAGAACGCTGTTCACACTAACACCCTGTATTAATAAGAGCCAAAATTTTATTTCTTCCAATCAAAACCAACTTAATTTTCATGCACCCCCGCATACAATTTGTGGACCCCCATTTTTTATCACGCCTAACATAGACCCCCTCGAGTCTCCCGTGGACCCCTGGGGGTCCACCTGGACCACTTTGGGAATTACTGTACTAGACGAATGCTATTGGAGATGATTTAAAACATGAATGCGATCAACGAAGCATTAACTTACAGCGGCACGATAAAAAGCTTATCAAAAATTACAATAAAATAAGTAATTCCGGACAGTCCACACAGCATCATCTAGCCCCAAGCTAAGCAGAGCTTGTGTTATGGGTACTAGATGACTGATATACTTAATACAATATTACATATATAGATATTTTTTATCAAATATTACAATGAAATAGAACTAAGTAGTAGATCCAGGACCGTGTGGAGTGGCACAAAAGATTGGGAGGCCTTTACCCAGCAGTGGGTGTGAGGGTTGCGGATGGTGATGAAGAACGGACGATAATTGTATTTGATTATTTCATTCGATTTTATTTGTTGTCAGCACTTTATTTTGCCTGAGAAACAGGTTATTACCTACCTACCTCTAGTTCAGGCACACGCATTATTTTATCCCACAAAATAAATGATTGTGTACTTATTTTATTATTTTAGTCATTAGTTATTTTTGAATAAATAATTTTATTTTTTTGTATATGAAACTGAGCTAACTGCAGACCAAATCAAATGCAGAATAAATCTAGACCTCGTTCAACTGATCATTTAAAATCATTCCTTATCTAGTAAACTCTTAAAAAATGCAGCGAGCTCTAAGCTAAGATCAAATCTGTCAGTATCGCCAGTGTTTACTTGCGACCTGCGCAGACCTTGACCCACAATGGTCCAGTGGCTGCAGTGTAGGCGTACGCTGAGATTGCAGATGCCATACGACTGGATTCTGCGGAATCTTACATTTTATTTATTTAGTGACTGCACAATTATAATCATTTATTAACAACAAAAATTACAATCAAGGAATAGAAAAAATTACAACTAGTATATACAATTGAAACCATTGAGCTAACTGCAGACGGTTGCAAACAGTCTAAAGGTTGCTCAATTGATCCATGTCAATACCAGTACTATTATATTATTAGTTTATTTAGTTACTTAACAACTCACTTTATTTCCTAGTTTTGTAATTGTTTTCTGACGTTCTAATTTCAGTTTTCTGTGTCTAAGAATCCTTTAAGGGCTAAAGAAACGAAAAGGAAATAAAGCACTTTTAAATTTGAATTATTTGTTTTTGAATGTATGCAAAATATAGTTTTTAGACTTTAGCCCAATCCGTTGTTTAGTTTTCATGTGAAAAGGTAATAAACATCCAAACTTTCGCATAATAAAATTAGTTTCATAATTTCAAGCTTATTATGCAGTACGTGAACATATGACAAGGAAATATAGAATTTAACGCCTTGGCATTAACGGATACTCTGGCCGTGAGAGTAACAAAATGACATTATGCTTATTTATAACAGTTGGCTGGTAGAGGATTACGTCAGCGGTAGGTACTACTGTTTCGATTGAAGGGCGGAATTACGGTCAGTCGGAAATATACTAATGGTGAACAGTAACTGCTTCAGGGCCGGTTTCTGTCAAAGTGAAATGAGCCAGAGTTATTCCCAAAGTCTCACGTGAAACGCTGATATGTTTTCCCAACCTCTCACGTAAGTATGCATACCTCTGTTAGGTACTACTAAAAGCTTAAAACTATTAACTTACTTCAATTCTGCGCTCACTGTTTACATCCAAACTAACGATGAGACCAATATGCAGTTATTATAGACTATAGAAAATATCATCGTAAAATAACTAAGAGGTTTACCTACAATCTTTAGATCTTTGTTGATTTCTTGAAAACGACACCACCAATTTTGAAAAAAATTAAAATGAAAAAATGGGACCCTCATGGGAAGAAATTGTACATTTGAAAAAAAAAAAAAAAAATTCTAAAAAGGTTCAAACGTCTTCGAGTAATCGGTGAGTATCTACTAAAAAGATCGACGAATTGAAAACCTCCTTTCTTTGAGTTTGAAGTCGATTAAAAACACTGCTTTTCACTTATATGCACCTAATGCACAGTTCCTCTACAAACGGATGCACTTCAACTACAGTAGTGTTTGCTGTTTACCAATCAGTGGCCTTGACCCGCTTGAGCCGATAAGTAAAGCACTAGAAGATATGCAACTGTAGCCACTACACTTACTACTTATTAATTATATAACATCCACCTACATATTACATTGCGTTGAATACCTACTCTATTTACTCGCAAACTGTTTCTAATATAACACTTATATCAACGGTTTCTCTCACATATTACTCGTATTAACCCTAGCCAATGTTATCCGTAAATAACATACCAATTTTTAAGTAACATAATTTTCATAATGGGGCTATTAAGTACGAGTATATATTTATATTGACCCTACGCAAAATAAAACTGTGTGGGAAAATTGCTCTACCATGACTGTCAAAGTATTTAACAAATTTCTAAAATAAGAGAACCAAACTCCGTAGGTGGCTCTTAGATGAATGTTTTTAAATAATTTAATTCTAAATAAACTCTAATAAATTACCAAGTTACTGTTAATACTGTACGTCCATAATTTAATGGATAAACTGTTGTTTCACCTAGCTTTTAAGACCTTTTTTCTACACAATTTATACATTATAACTAATTTCTATTCCGTAGATTACCTCCTTTTCAAAATCTCTAAACTTTTATCTCTTAAAAGTACTTATATAAGCTATATAAGTACTTACTACCTACATGTATATAACAAAATATAAAAGTAATGCAATGTGAGTAATGCAAAAAAAAAAACTTCACTAATGTTCTTTTTGCATTACTCACATTGCATTATTACTTTTAAATAAAAAAAACACAAGCATTGTTAATGTTAACATTAACAATGCTTGTTTTTTTTTCTTATAGTACTTAATTACTTTGCATTTTTATGATTATTACCTATTTGCTTTTGTTTATTTTATTCTCGTTATTAATTTTTTTTACAATATACAATACAAAGTATTATAAAACTATTCTACAATAAAATATATCAAAACAGTGGATCAACAGCCGCGAAGCTAGGCTCAAGTATTATTATTATTTTTACATAACGTTCTTTGTTTACATAAAATATCTTGGGTTTTAAAACCGAATATACCTAAAAAGGCCTATTTCACTACGCGATATTCAGGGAACCTAACCTTAACTAAGAGTGGTGTGATAAGATTTAGGGTCCCTAAGGGAAGGACCCGGCAAGCCTTGCTCCCTAATTCGCCCTAACTACTAACTACCCGGGCCCTGAATAGCGTGTAGTGTAATACCGCTTAAAGCCCTAAAGCTTTAATAAAGGGTGCTTCATAAATGGCGCCTGTCTTGAGTGTTGATGACTAGTGGCTTTTAAATCATCATGAGTCATGCTTTAAGAGGGCATTATAGGTAGAAACGATATCGACCTAGTTTTCTTACGATGTTTATTTGAGTTGTTTATCGCGGGAACGGTTGTATTAGTTTGTATTTGAGGAAGGGTTTATGTTCATTAATTCTTGTTGTGATGTTATTGGTTTAAGTAAACTTTATAATAAACTTAAATTTCATCTTTCCTTCCTTCTTTGTATTTGGCTTATCACTTTAGGTACATAATAATATAAGTATATCTTAGGGGAGGCCTATGTCCAGCAGCGGACTAATACATATAGGCAGACGATGACGATGAAGTACCTATTAGTACATTATCTTAGATAATTTTTATTTATTCTCGTGGCAGTGTGGCACTAATACCCCCTGTGGCATCCTGACTTTACCTTAAACTTTATTAAGACTACCTAAAGGATGTTACAAACTAAAGTTTTTATCCGGACTTTCGGACTTTATCCTATTTTCTGCGCCTATAGATACAAAATCAGTAATAATAATATATCATTCATTTTGACTCAACAACAGTTTTACAGATACATATTGAATCCGTAGGATCCTAAACTAGTCTTGACGTATTTTACGATCCCGGGCTTCTTCTTTTATAGTTTTACATGTGTCTTACTTGAGTTACAATGTCTGAATGACACGATCACACGAGCAGATTTATCCTTGTCACAAACTCTCCACATTATGTTTGCTTTCGTCACATATTTGCCCACGCTCTAATATCCTGGTACCCACGGCTCTCGTATGACGAAACATATATTGCATACTAGTATCTGCCCGCGGCTTCGCACGTTTCAGGGTTGTGTGTGTTTTTATGTACAATAAAAAAAAAATGAAGTGCCTATGTAATGTATTGTATAATGTATATCAGTTATCTAGTACCCATATAGCTCTTCTTAGTTTGGGGCTAGATGATGCTGTGTGGATTAACCAGCATTATTTTTTATTTGAAAGGACACCCGAGCTAACGCAGAGCTTACAAACTTTTTTCCGCGTCACAATATTACCAACATCCTACTCCTACTAATATTATAAACGCGAAAGTTTGTAAGTATGTATGGATGGATGGATGGATTTTTGTTACTCCTTCACGCACAAACTGCTGAACGGATATAGATAAAATTTGGCACAGAGATAGATTATAGACTGGCTGGAATAACACATACGCTATATTTCATCCTGGAATTCCCACGGGAACGAGAATTACCGCGGAAGAAACCGCGAGGCGCTGCTAATATATTGTATTACACGTGCCTAGCGCCAAAATATACGCAGCCAAGCCTTCCAGACCTATATTCAAAGGTCAGTCGAAGGCTAAACGCGCCCTTTCCGCAAAATGCCAGCCGAACAGAAAGCTGTCTGATAGCGGGGATGCTCTGTTTGATTTGCCAAATGGAAGGTGGAGGCGCTTAGGGCATCAAGGTTGATGGGATTGTGATTTGATGGGGCAGTGTGAAACACTGTATTTTGATTTACAATCAAGATATTTTTTGGATACACTTTTAAAGGGGTTCGAACATTTTTGTATGGAACCCAGCATAACTACTAGTCCGACATTTAAAAAAAAGTGTTCGGTGGCAAGTGATGAATCGCATGTCAATCGACAGAGTAAATGATTACAAACAAAAAGTGTTCAGTGATCAAATGTCCAAAGTGTTCATATTTGGATGGTTGTTTGTAATCATTTAATCATCACTGGGTAAAAATGATTTGGAGACAAAACTTTTTTTTTTTCAAAATAGCGGACTAATAGTTATGCCAAAGATGTTCAATGGTCTTTGTATATAAATACTACCTCTACTATCCTACTTTACAAGAGTCTTGGACACGCTGGAATGAAGCGGTGTGTATAATGTTGAACTCGTGGTTCAGCTGGCAACATTAACCGTAAATACAGTAATGTGAAACAATAACTTAATCAACTCCTTTCCTAGAAGCGTACGTACAGGAATGCAAAGAAACCGAAAGTAACCCCATAGATGTACAAACAGTTCCTTGCAAGAGCTAGTAAAAAACTATGAATGAACGCGCGTCCTAATCGGGCGATCTGCGCACGCGCCTAAAAAGGAGACCGGCACCCAATGAGTTCTAATTCATTGGTCATTCAGATGATTAGGCGATGACGCTGTGGTGTGGGGTATTGAAGCTTATGGAATATCGTTTTCAATCATCAACACCATCATCAGCAGTCTACTGCTAGAGCTAGGCCTCCCATATTGATATCGTTTTCAATACGATCGTTTAGAACACAGCGAAGATGTTAGCGTGAACCTTGGTAGGTAGATATATCAGCTCGCACGATTCAAAACAAATGGATATGTAAATTGATTTATCAATGGATATGAAATTTGGTTTATCAACGGATATGCAATTAGATTTTATCGATGGATATGCAATTTGATTGAACCGCAGTTCCTGGAGGTCAATGAGGGAGGCCTTTGTCCAGTATTGGATGTCCTACGTCTGATATGATGATGATTCAATTTGATTTATCAAGGATAGCAATTTATTTGATTTGTGAATCAAATGTAACAAAATTATGAAGTAAGATAAAAAGTTTTTGGCGAGAGGGATCTTATGTCTGCGACTCGGGATTGTTTCTAAAGGCATAGCTTACTACTCTTACTTTTCTACTTTTATCTGGTTTGACCTAATTGCAAAGGTCTATCTTTTCACAGTTCTAATTCTAAGTCTAGGCCATAAAGTCTATATTGAAAGCTAACAATAACCTACATAGCCAATTGGATACTTGGTGGTTACGTGACCTGCGTGTAGATTGTGGTGCTTGGTGTAAAGCACAGGCGAGGTGAATTGGACTCCACGCTACAAATCCTTATTATTCAACTTTGGGTCGTCAAAGTAAACAGACAACACACAATAGACAGAAACCAGGTATTTTGAATAATACAAGAAATACAGATAATTTTACAGACGTCCACGGAAAATGTTAGGGCTGCTAGATAGAATGGTATATCATCCAAAAAGGCTGGGCTTTCTTTCATTCATTTCCATTTAAGACATTGGTCCACTAGTCTAAGCGCTGAAAGTTTCGATAAAGTGCGAATTTGCCAAAATTTCCGCGGTGTCTTGTTCACTTACTCCGTGGTCTTTAAGTACTGTGAACATAAACGTTTTTATGCGCCATTGTCAGCGAGCTTATCTGGCTGTGTGAACTTAAAGTGAAAGTGCTAGCTCAGGTTGATTAGCCGGGACCGCTAGCTTATACCTCTTACGTAAGAATTTAGTATTTGATGACGAATAAGGTTTTAAAAATTCTTGTTATAATTGTGGACGTTAAGAGGTTTGAGTGAAAGCTGAGAGGATTATAAAGGCTTTTGGTAGCTGTTAGGTTAAAAGTGTTAATGGTAGGTACCTACTTAAGAGTTTCATTTATTCTATTGTAAGGATAAAATGTACACAGAAAAGAACTTCCCCTAATGATGATATTAAGAAAATTTAAACCTTGTTTCACTTATTGATATGCATGAAGAAAATAAAAACAAGGTTTCAGTTATCTTGTTTCATGTTTTTAGTTAAACTTGATACTTAGCTCTAAAAACTCTAGCAATGAGTAAAATCGTGTTCCTTTTAATATTGTTCGGGCTAATTTGCTTAAAAAGATATTTATGGTATGCAAAGCTTCATAGTTTATAGATATCAGTTATATCGGCAAAAGGCATCATATCTTGTTTAGCAGTTACCTATGGCGTAAAGAGTAGTAACAGTAACAAACATCCATCCGTCCAACTTTCGCATTTATATTAGTGTGATTGTATAGGTACTACTTGCTTAGTTAGCATTAGTATCAACTTTAGGCTGTATTGTATTTTTATTTATTTTTCAAAAAAACAGTACATAGCATTATAACGTTTCTGCCAAACTGTGTAACAGTTTGTCGGCAGTAGCTCTCGTGGACATTTTGGCACATAAATTAATGTACTTAACTAATCTAAATTTATTTATTTACTTATGTACTAAATAAAGATAGTTTTATTTAAATTTTAAACCAAAAACATTCAGGGACACGATAGTAATTTCACAACTTATTTTGTTCAGAAATATACCTTCAAACATACTTACAGATACTTAAACACTTATTTTTAAGAGAACACATTTTCACGCAGATGGCTTTAATAAAATAATTTTATTAAAGCCATCTGCTAGCTATTAGGTTTAATTCTTAAGCTAAATAGAAGAGAACCTAGTGCTTAGTCAAACCTATATAGGATTTAACAAATATATGTAACTTAATTGTTTTAATAAAAAAATATCTATCTATCTATTGACTGTATTATAGCGTTATACTTTGTGTTCCAGGTATCGCGACTGGTGATCCTCCACGAGGAAGCTGAGGATGGGAACGCAATGCCGGACCTGGCGCGGCCGGTGCAGGCTGTGTCGCTGGCAGTTAACAATCTCGTCAAGGTAAACTAGGCTCTATTAAACAGTTATAAATGTTAGATTACTACCTTTCTAGGGGGGGTATTTACTATGATATAGGAGATTTCTAGCCCAAACCGTGTGACGTCACAATGTGTTCTAAATACGGTTTGTCCTTTTCCACGCCGCTGTCTTGTCTTATCTGTCGTGTGGATTTTCCATAGTGAATAAAGCCCCAGGGTAGTCAAAGTCAAGTCAAAAGACAATGTACTTTATTTCCTTTACACCTTGCATGACTCTTGGTCTGAAAGTCCCCTTAGATTAATTCAACAAACTCGTCATGTTTAGACTTGGTTAGACAATATAGTAATGATGAAAATGAGAGCCGGGAGAGAGTGAATGAGATTGGTACAGAAACTGACAGAAT
This sequence comes from Eupithecia centaureata, assembly GCA_944547425.1. Classification (NCBI taxonomy): domain Eukaryota; kingdom Metazoa; phylum Arthropoda; class Insecta; order Lepidoptera; family Geometridae; genus Eupithecia; species Eupithecia centaureata. Next base: position 9,166,658 of record OX155702.1, on the reverse strand, counting down.
AGAGCAATGGGGGATATACAGGGTGTCCCATAATGAGTGGATAACCTGAAAGGTGCTTATGCGGCAAGTCAAGGCCTATCAGAAACATTTTTTATTTTTTTTCTAATTTGACCCGTTCGTAAAATATTTAATATTTTGTAAATTTTGAAAAAATTGTATCTTTGTTAACATTTTTGGACTTTGTGCCCACAATTTTAACAATTTTTTTATTTTTATTTTTGGAATATACTAAAGAAAAGTAGCTTTTTTGAACACCGTTTGAAATATTTTGGTAACTAGGACCAGTAATTTTCAAGGCAGGTTTAAAGTAGAAAATTTTAATTTTTCAAATTATGATGCAAAGTTTGAGCTGCTGTGGTTAAAAAAAAAGATAAGGAAACCTAAGATGCCAGCTACTTTGAAAACATGTCCAAATCAAGAGCTTCCTAAAATGATAATAAACGTTGAAATTTTGTAGGGTAAAAAACAGAGATATTGCTACTTTTGTGCCAAAAGGGGCCAATGCTAGTAAAAATAATATTGAACCAACACATCAAAAAAATATCTTTCTCGCCATTCTCATTCTAAAACGGTTACTTTGCTACCTACTATTTTTGCTGATTCATGCTGGAAAATAGGAAATATGTTACTAAATAATGAACAATAATCTAGCCGAAAGTAACGAGAATTTGTGCTATGAGTACGAATTTAGTGGTATGAATTTGGAAAGAAGATTCAAACTACAGAATGACGAGCGTCCAGTACACTAAGCCGTTCAGGAACGGCGTTATTTAGACTCAGCGTATCCAAACAGATGAATAACGCGTGGTGGCGCTTCCCAGTGGCTAGCGCGGTCGCTGGACTTGAATCCATTGGATTTCTTTTACTGGGGCAACTTGAAGGACCTGGTGTACAAAAAACCTATTCCCTAAATACTATAACTTAATTTCATTTCATTTATTATAACTTAATATAACTTCGACGTCAAGTCCAAAACGACGCGGAAAAAATTAACGACCGCAATTACGAAAGTTAGCTAAAAAAATCCTTTATTACAAAGATGCAGAAACTGCATCAGAGTTGGAGGACATCAATTTGAACATTTCATCATCATCATGACCATCATCAGCCCATATCACATAGCTGCTGGACATAAGTCTCCCCTAATGAGCGCTCTGTCTTCAGCTTGACGTATCCAGCATCTGCCAGCAGGCTTTCGGAGATCGTCATCCTACGTGGCTGGAGGTAGTTCTACACTAAGTTTGGTAAGTCGCGGTCTCCACTGAAGAACACGTTTACCCCAACGGTTGTCGGTTCTTCATGAGATATGGCCGGCCCACTGCCACTTCAGCTTGCTAATTCTTTGAGTTATGTCGATAACTTTAGTTCTCTGTCGGATGTATGCATTACGAATCCTGTCCTCAGAGAAACTCCTCACATAGCCCTTTCCATAGCTCGCTGAGCGACTTAGAACTGGTGGAGCAGCTCTACCGTGAGCGTCCAGGTCCACGTCTCAGCTCCGTAGGTCATCAGGGGTAAGAGGATAGGACGCACTGATTGAAAACTTTCGTTTTCAAACATTGCTGTATGGATGATGAGATTTCACTTACTGTTTTTTAGTAGCAAAGTAACCGTTTTAGAACGAGAATGGCGAAATAGATGTTTTTTTGATGTGTTGGTTCAATATTATTTTTACTAGCATTGGCCCCTTTTGGCACAAAAGTAGCAACATCTCAGTTTTTTACCCTACAAAATTTCAACGTTTATTATCATTTTAGGAAGCTCTTGATTTGGACATGTTTTTAAAGTAGCTGGCATCTTAGGTTTCCTTATCTTTTTTTTTAACCACAGCAGCTCAAACTTTGCATCATAATTTGAAAAATTAAAATTTTCTACTTTAAACCTGCCTTGAAAATTACTGGTCCTAGTTACCAAAATATTTCAAACGGTGTTCAAAAAAGCTACTTTTCTTTAGTATATTCCAAAAATAAAAATAAAAAAATTGTTAAAATTGTGGGCACAAAGTCCAAAAATGTGAACAAAGATACAATTTTTTCAAAATTTACAAAATATTAAATATTTTACGAACGGGTCAAATTAGAAAAAAAATAAAAAATGTTTCTGATAGGCCTTGACTTGCCGCATAAGCACCTTTCAGGTTATCCACTCATTATGGGACACCCTGTATGTATACTCATGTAAACTCAGCAATGAAAAAAACATTGACGGTCAACGGTAGATTAGAAGCCTTTCGAAGGGCATTCATTCTGCAAGACTATGTGCAAAGCGATTCAGCAGACTTTTTTATTAGTAGGTATTAGGGAGTTGTTTAAGCATAAACACTTATCTTCACAATCTCTTGCTTTTATAATAGTAGTCGAATAGGATCAAATGGATGATGAAGAGTTTCCCCAAGTTATTATTTTAGCCAAGACAGAACTTGTGGGAAACACATACGCACAAGGTAATTCGATCCGCTCGGGTTCAAGGCCTATGCCCACTGAAGCGTAGCAAGCATCTGCATGGCGATCTTGCGAATGTCAGTAAACGGCTGCAGTCGGCAGGTCAATGACTGCTGCCATGTAACATTTTAGTATTTGTAGTTCGATTCCTATTGACCCTTCTACCCAGCCGTGGAACCGTGCTCGGTTTGTCGTCTCGTAAGGTTATGAGAGGGGTTATAACCGACGAAATACAACTATTCTTTGAAATGCTCGGATATTTATGCTAGAAATGAATGAAGATGGCCAACGAGACGCGAGAAGACTAAAAGGCAGACCGAATGGTCAGACGCTATCACGCAGATATACCCAAACATACTGAAGCCTCCAACACAAAGTCGCGATTTTAAAGCTGCGTCTTACGTTTTGCGATTATGCGGGAAGGGGGTTAGGGATCTTCGGGTTTCGTCAAGAAATCGTAAGGCGCAAGACCCAGCTTCAGAATCGCGTCGTGTGATGGGGGCTTTTAATAATATTTTCTTACAAATATTTGTACGGCAGGTGGGTCACGAGACAATCGAGTCATCAGACGACGCAGTGCTCCGCCAGGACATGCCGGGAGCCCTACGCCGCGTGGAGACAGCTGCCACGCTTCTGCAGCAGGCTTCAGACATGCTGCGAGCCGACCCCTACTCCGGACCTGCGAGGTATACCGACAGCATTGAAATCAAAGCGCCCATCCTTAATGGAACAACCTGCCCCAACCCATAGACGCGTCGCTGTACTGCCAAGTATCTATCCTTATTTTATCTTTAATTATTATATCTTTCCTTATTTGATGACCGCGCGGTGGGCGAATGTGCGCCTGCGACGCAGGAGGTTGCGGGTTCGATTCCCGCCTCGGAACAAATTTGTGTACGATCTGCAGAAATTTGTTCCGTTGGTCTGGGTGTTTTCTTTGTAGAGGTATAATAAAAAATATCTATCTATGTAATGTATTGCATTAAGTATATCAGTCATCTAGTACCCATAACACAAGCTCTGCTTAGCTTGGAGCTAGATGATGCTGTGTGGATTGTCCGGAATTATTTATTTACTTATTATTATTTCATCATGTCTGGTATAGACTCTCAAAGTATTAACTGACTTTGGACTTGTAAAGTCTTGAGATCTTACCTCATTATCTTCCTTCCATTCAATTCAATCTGTTTAACTTTCATTCCATTCCTTCCACTCCAAATTCGGATCCAAAACTACCTAGACATCGTGTAAAAGCGGAATCCGAATCACAACCTCCTCAGCCCAATTTGCCATGTTTCGAAGTTGAAAATATAATATAATTTCAGAAAAAAGCTGATCGAAGGCTCTCGTGGAATCCTCCAAGGTACATCGGGTCTGCTGCTCTGTTTTGACCAGTCAGAGGTCCGGAAGATCGTCAAGGAATGCAAGAAGGTATAGAGGCAATTTACAACATTCTTAGGAGTGACTGATAGACAAATCTAGAAGTGTACGTATGTCATCTTGTCACTTGCCAGTTCAGCCGTTTTCTGAGGGTATAACGTTCTTTACATGAAAGGTTTTTCTAATACCTATTAACCCTAGTGAGCTTATATGCAGATATAATTTAAATCAATCTGCCACTGGTGATCAAGCCTCATTTTAATTAATTTAGGGCATTTCAGTCCTGGAAACAGTTGGCCAAGTACAGGGATTGTTGTCTAGTAGAATAGATAACAATTACTTACACATCTGCATTTAATTTCATGCGTAAATAAATTGAAAAAAAATCTATTCCACATAAATAAACGAAAAAAAATACTGCATTAATCTATACGCAGGAGGATGCGGGTTCGATTCCCGTCCTATTTTTTTTATTAATAAATGTTTTTTCCGGTGATCTGGGTGTTTTATATGTCTAAGAAATATTATCTATCCATGTAATGGTAAAAGATCCATCCATGTATGTAATGGTAAATTGTATTAGATATCAGTCTAGTTCCAATATCACAAGCTCTACTCTGCTTGGGGCTAGATGATGCTTTGTGAATTGTCCAGCATTATATATTCATCAGTGATATAATAATGTATAATAAAAAATATCTATCATATAACACAAGCTCTGCTTAGCTTGGGGCTAGATGATGCTGTGTGGACTGTCCGGAATTATTTATTATTATTATATAGTAATTTAGTTTGACTTGTGTTATCATTGTAGGTGCTAGATTACCTAGGCGTGGCGGAGGTCATTGACACGATGGAAGACTTGGTGCAGTTCTTGAGGGACATATCGCCTGCGCTGTCCAGAGCTGCCAGAGAGGTGAGGATTTAGTGTTAATTATTTAACTTTTTAGCATTTCAATGTATAAGTAGTAAAAATATCTATCTGTGTAATGTATTAAGTATATCAGTCTTCTGTACTAAATGACTGATATACCTACTTTGATAATGTTCGACTGTCCTTTGGTGAACACTGCTCTAAGAGGCTTTTAGACAAACCGAATCACGGTTTTAGATAAGCTTTAGCGCCATAGCGCCCTGTCAGCTGGCCGAATCCAGCATCTGCCAGCAGTCTTTCGCAGATCATCCCACCTAGCCGGAGGGCGTCCTACACTACGTTACACAGCATACATTTGTTGGTATCAGGTGGCGGCGCGCGCCGCGGAGCTGACCCACCCGCCGCACGCGGAGACTCTCGCGCAATGCCTGGAGAGCGTCAAACAACTGGCGCCGGTGCTGATCTGCTCCATGAAGATATACATACACATACTCACTGAAGGTAATGCCACGGTTGATGTAAGGTGGCGTCTGAAGGTAATGCCACGGTTGATGTAAGGTGGCGTCTGAAGGTAATGCCACGGTTGATGTAGGTGGCGGCGTCTGAAGGTAATGCCACGGTTGATGTAAGGTAGCGGCGTGTTGTAACGTTGCGCGTACATGTTATTTATTTTTTAATATTAAGTACTCTTTAACTATCCTAAAATTTAAATAAATTAATTTTCTTAAAGTGTCAATTTAATACTAAGCGAATACATCCAATTTATAATTTTGCATACGATAATAAATTTACAAACATATCTATCGTCACTACCTAAATTAGTTTTTAAAATGTTTGCAATGCATTGTTAGAGCGCGCGGTCACAGTTTTAACCGCGATGATACCTACCGGTCCGCAAGACAAGATACACGTAAGCCGCGCTGATTGGCCGACGACTATTCCATTGTTCTGGGGAAGTACGTTCGAGAACTCGAAGGTGCGACCGCGCATCGCGGCCAGCCCCGTTCTCACCTTGTCCACGGTCGGACGTGTGCCGAGACTCGAGCGCGTTCACTAGTAGTAAGCTAGTGTCTTCATACGTGCCGGCTCAAATATTATTGTATTTTATTGTGATACATATTGTCACCTCTTCCGACGTTATTCGGCAGTTTCATAAACATATAAGTGTTGCTCCAACACTAGGGGTCCAACACTAGGGTTTAATCCCTAAGGAATCATACATTCCTTCAAGCACATACGGCTAGACCTACCATCTTCGACGGCTGACGTCACAGGCTCTCCAGCTTTCAACCGTCGGTGTCCACCCTCCTGCGCCGCCTTCAGGATAGCCAGGATAGTACCGGACCACGAAGTGAAATCAGACCGGCATAAAAACCTACGACCTATTTTTTATTTTAATATATTTATTTTTGTTGACGTTTTTGTTTTAATTTAATATATCCATAACGAAAACGCCACACTGGCGCCCTTAAACGTGGTTAAATTTAATTTTTTTTTTCTTAAAAGGTCTGGTTTTGCTTCGTAGTAGTTGTGTGTTATGTGCTTGTTTTTTTTATTTTTGTAAAACGTTATTTTCTTTTTGGTTGCTCGTAACTAAAGTGTACACCCTGTATGTTTATAAAAGATTGTGTTTTTAATTTTATATTGTAAATTTGTTTCCAAAGTTTTGTAATTTATTTTTTGCACAGCCTGTATTCAAATCTAGTCAACTTCATTCTTTGTTCCTTTGTAGTAAGTACAGTCGAGTCAAAAATTGTTAACATTTTTATTAACTGTCCCAGTATCAACTTTTATTTTACGTGGTTGTACACATTAGTTGCTATAACGCTTTTTTTGATTTTGTTTTGTTTTTGCAACTTTTATTTTTTTCAGTTTTTTCATTTTGCTATCATTTTTCATTTTTTTTGCCAACCATAACGTTCATTAGATCATTCATTTCATTGTAACAGACGGAGTAGATTATTTAAACCTTGTTCAACACTTTCTTTATTAAGGTGCATTTTTTTTTAATTTGAATTTGGTTAATTTTTTTTGACGATATGGATTATCCGATTAAATTTTTATCTTTGCAAAAGTCTGAGTTGGAGTACGAGGTGACAATTAGGGGAGAAACTCCCGGTAATACAGTTGAGGATTTAAGGAAGCAAATTTCAAAATTAGCGCCTTTGTTTCCTTCCGAAGACATTCTCGATAGTCCACTTAAAATTGGTCAGGACTTAAAAGGGGTTAGTGACGTTCTTACTAAAATAAAACTCCTTCTTGATTCCAAGCCGGACAAGAATGCTGTGCTTCGTGCTCAAAACTACCTTCATCACCTTTACCACCGACTTAATCGGCTTGTTTGTGATGAACAGTCCAAGGAAGCTTATAACGCCGCAGCTACTGAATTTCGGGAATTATATAAACGGTATAATTCACTTAAAGACACTGCCGTTGATTCTCTTTTGGCTTCATCTTCTACTGGCCCTTCAAATCAATTAGCTAGCGCCCCCTTAAATATTAACGTGTCTTGCGAACGTGGTGTAGCTGGTGAACTTACTCGAATAAAATTTGACGGGAAATCGTGTGTCCGATCTTTCATACAGCGCATCTCGGAATTTAGCACTGCCAGGAATGTTTCCTCATCAAAGTTACTGTCGTACGCTACAGAAATATTTACAGGTGACGCTTTACATTGGTACCGTGGTATCCAGGACCAGGTTTCAGATTGGGATGAACTTGTTTCATTACTCAAAAATGATTTCGATCAAGCTGATTATGACTACAGACTTCTCTCGGAAATACGCGCTAGGACTCAAGGTGAAACAGAAAATATCACCATTTATCTGTCGATTATGTCTGGTCTTTTCTCTCGTCTGTCAAAATCTCTTTCCAATGAGGACAAATTAGAGATTCTGCTGCATAATATTAGGCCATGCTACGCGAGCACTTTAGCTTCTGCCGGTAGGATTGATAGTATTGACACCTTGAGATCATCTTGTCGTAATTATGAAAATATCCAGGCACGTCTTGCTGGTTTTCATGAGCCTCCGAAGGTAACATCTGAAACCATGGCACCTGAGTTTGCATACAGCGGTTATTCATCACAGAGACCTAATAATAACACTCATAATGATAAAACTTATAAAACTTTAAATAATCCTAAGGGTAATTCTAATAATAATAAGAATGTACATGCAATGTCTTCTACTCCCAAAGCTCCGTACTGCCCACGTTGTCGTAACAACACCCATAACCTGAGGCAATGTAAAGCCAATAAAGACAAAATTCTTTGCTTTGTTTGTGGTCATGAGGGTGTTAAAACTCCGCAATGCCCGACATGCAAGAAAAATAAGGCTGAGCCTTCAAAAAACGAGTAACGCTGCAGAATTGTGATACTAAATTTGACCCAGAAGATTGGGCCAAATGGTTACAAACTATAAATCTATATGTTAGCAGTTATAAAATACACACAGTTCTGCAGAGTAAACCAATTAATGACCCTAGGCCATAAGAATAAGAACAGACTAGAAGGGAAACTTCGCTCCGAACGCGCTCAAGGTCACGATATTAGCCTACGCGATTCTGCACGTTAAACGTGCAGTAGGGCTGTCACAGCCGGCGACGCCGCACGCGGATTTTAATATTTGTGTAGGTTAGGTACCTACCTCTATAATATGACGTCATGGTCAAGTTATTGTGGTGTGATCGGTTGTAACAATAAAAGATAATGCATATTATATTATAATACATTCCCTATGTAAGTAATATTTTTTAAATATTATTGTGTTTTAGTAGGTTCCTATCTAACTAATTAGGTAGGTACCTAATCAAAGGAACGTGAACATCGTTCGTTGACCTTTTCTCACTCGCCTCGACGCGCGACGACGGCGCGGCGGCGGCGGGGCGCGGCGGTACAATGCAGTAGCAACCCTGGCAAAACGCCTGGACGACAGAGGGGCGTAACGAGGTGAAGGGGGAAGTAGGTATATAAATGGCGGCGTTTGGGACTAGATCAAAGAAGAGTCCTTTCTACGTAGTTATTATTTATTCTTATGCCTAGGCCTTATGCTGTCGTACACATAAATAATTTAAAATTGCATGCTTTGATGGATTCTGGTGCAGCTGTCACAATTGTAGGTAATAATTTTCATCGTGTCTTTGAACAGCAGGGTTTTGAAATTCAGAAGGATCATAGCATCACTGTTTCAGCAGCAGGCGGTCAGTCTATGTCCAGTATAGGTTATTTAAACTTACCAATCACATTTGAAAATACGCTTCATATTTTGAAAGCCTATGTTGTGCCAGATGTTAATATTGACTTCGTTTTAGGCATCGACTTTTGGAAAACATTTAATATTTTTCCAAACCGTCTTTCAAATATTGTGTTTTTTGATTCCAATGTCTCTGCTGCTAGCCTTCAAACTGATCGTCCCTCATTTATTCAGGCATACGATCACTTATCTAATTCTGAGAAATTAGTAGGAGACAGCATCATTGCTCAATTTAAGGCGATCTCTGCCGAAATCAAAGGTTTAGGTGAAACCAAATTAATCACTCACCGAATTGATACTGGCGACGCACAGCCCATTCGACAACGCTACTACCGGATGTCGCCGGAAAAGCAGCGTATTCTTGTCGAACAGGTGGACGAGATGCTCAGTCTCGACGTAATCGAACCTTGTGAGAGCGCTTGGTCGTCCCCTGTCCTAATAGTTAATAAAAAGAATGGCCAGCCTCGTTTTTGCCTCGACAGTCGTAAGTTGAACTCTGTCACAAAACGCGATGCGTACAACTTGCCTTACGTGTCTGAGATTTTGGACAATCTTCGTGATGCTCGTTATCTATCTAGCATAGATCTGTCCAAGGCGTTTTGGCAAATTCCAATAGCTCCTGAAGACCGAGACAAAACTGCCTTCTACGTGCCAAATCGACGTACATTCCGCTTTAAGCGTACCGCTTTCGGACTTACCAATGCTCCTGCAACTCAGCAGCGCCTGGTTGACATGCTTTTCAGTGAATTTGACCTTAAAGTATTCGCATATCTCGATGACATCATCATCGTCTCGAATGACTTCAATTCCCATGTCTCCATTTTACTGCGCGTTCTAGAGAAGTTAAAGCAGGCCAATCTCACCGTCAACCTGGAAAAGTGTAAGTTTTTCAGGAGTACGCTCAAGTATCTTGGCTATGTCGTCGATAGTGGTGGACTACGTACCGATCCTGAGAAAGTTCAAGCTATCCTCAATTACCCGACACCTTCTTGTCGAAAGGACATTAAGCGCTTTCTCGGGACAGCTACATGGTATCGTCGTTTCGTCCCCAATTTTAGCACCATAGCGGCTCCGCTCAATAAGTTGACGTCATGCAAGAAGGGTGGACCTCCGTTCGTCTGGTCTCCGGAAGCAGATTTGGCATTCCAGAAGCTGAAGGAATGCTTAGTTTCCGCCCCGGTTCTTTCCTGCCCTGACTACGACAAGCCATTTGATGTGCATACCGATGCCAGCAACAACGGTGTGGGCGCTATGCTAACTCAAACCATAGATGGCAAGGAGCACCCAATTGCTTATATGAGCAAGTCGTTGTCAGCGGCAGAGAAGAACTATAGCATCACAGAGCGTGAAACACTTGCTGTGGTTATTGCCTTAGAGCACTGGAGGTGTTATTTAGAGAACGGGAAACCTTTCACTGTCTATACTGACCACAGTGCTTTAAAATGGTTCCTCTCTCTGAATAACCCAACCGGTCGGTTAGCTCGCTGGGGTGTGAGATTGTCCGCTTTTCACTTCGAACTGAAACATCGTCGCGGCATTGACAATGTCATCCCAGATGCCCTTAGTAGAGCAGTCCCTGTTAACGCAATCAGTACTTCAGGTCTTTTCTCAACAACTACTGATTCTTGGTACAAAAACATTTACAATTCTTGTCTTACCAAACCAGAAAATTTCCCTAACTTTCTTATTAAAAACAATTCCCTTTTTAGATTGACAAAGAACAAACATAACGTGACTGACTTAACTTCAGAATTTGCATGGAAAGAGGTAGTACCGAAGGAGCTACGTGAACAGGTTATGCTCGAAAACCACGCGGAGCCTACGGCTGGACATCTTGGCGTGTTCAAAACGTATCGTCGTCTTGCGTTACGCTATTTTTGGCCAGGTATGCACCAGGACGTAGTAAAGTTTGTTGGTTCGTGTGCCAAATGCCTCACTTACAAAGCTCAGAATCACCAAACTTTGGGAGAAATGGGTCGACCGAAGCAATGCTGTCGCCCCTTCCAAGCTATTTCTGTTGACCTTATGGGCCCTCTGCCTGTCACTAGAAAGCAGAACAGCTACATTTTAGTGGTGACCTGCTGCTTTTCCAAGTTTTGTCTTATTTGTCCTTTGCGATCTGCTACTTCTACAGCTGTTTGTAAGTTTCTGGAAGATTCTGTTTTCCTCATACATGGAACCCCTCAAACTATTTTTATGGACAATGGTAGCCAGTTCATCAGTGCTGTCACCCAGTCCCTCTTTAAAAAGTATAGCGTCCCTAATGTATTTTATACCCCAAAATACACGCCTCAGGTCAACACAGTCGAGCGTTATAACCGCACAATTGTAACTTGCCTATCAACATTCGTGGAGGATGACCATCGTACCTGGGACATTTTTATTCCCAAGGTGCAGTTTGCCATTAACAATTCGGTGAATGAAGCTACAGGATTCACTCCTTCATTTTTGGTATTTGGCAGAGAATTAGTTGTTTGTGGTACTCACTATGTCGATAATGATCTAGGTGATGAATTTCTTTTCCTTCCACGTGATTGTTATGCTGAAAATTTAGGTTGCCTTTCAGAAATTTTTGATAAAGTTCAAGCTAAACTTTGGTCTGCGCATGTCAAAAACACGTCTCATTATAATCTGCGTCGAAAACCGACAGAATTTAACGTTGGCGACATAGTTATGAAGCGTGCGTATGTTTTGAGTGACAAAGACAAGTACTTTAGTAAAAAGCTGGCACCAAAATACATAAAATGCCGCGTTAAAGAGAAAAAGTCTCCTTTAGTATATATTTTAGAAGACATGTCAGGTAAAAACCTCGGTACATGGCATATAAAAGATTTAAAATTAATAGGTTTAAATAAATAGATATTAAGTTCATAATTAGCATGTACAGTTTAAACCAACCGAATCGTCACAATTTTTTTTTCCAACTTAGTACCTACTCAAAATATTCGTACGGGTGCCCTCTTAAATTTAAACGGTTACCTCAATAACTGATAGGTCGCGTTAGTAGCCTTTGAAATGGTCACTTTTGCTTGTTTGAATGCGTGAAGTATGAAAGATTGAATTTTGAATGGATTAATATGTAATATGTAACTTATAGTGCGGATTTTATCTTTTTAAATATACATAAAATCCTTTTGTGACGCGGGGGGTAATGTAACGTTGCGCGTACATGTTATTTATTTTTTAATATTAAGTACTCTTTAACTATCCTAAAATTACATTTTACAATATTTAAATAAATTAATTTTCTTAAAGTGTCAATTTAATACTAAGCGAATACATCCAATTTATAATTTTGCATACGATAATAAATTTACAAACATATCTATCGTCACTACCTAAATTAGTTTTTAAAATGTTTGCAATGCATTGTTAGAGCGCGCGGTCACAGTTTTAACCGCGATGATACCTATAGTTCGCGTCATGTAAGAAGAACGCTGGCGGTCAAGCTGCGCAGAAGGCGATTTATGGGTCTATTTGGAGGTAGGCGGTGGGGCGCGGGGTGGAAGGGTCATGCGCCGCATGCTTGCCGGTGCGCTATTGGTTCGTCAGTTGACATTTGCTGTCACACGTCACGTTTCTTGTCAAAATACCATCGCGCACAAAAGTTACGAATTGGTTTTACATTTTAATGGTTTTTGGAAATTATGCACAAAGGTAAAGGAAATAGAGGTAGAGACCGATTACTGTAAAAGCGATCATTTGGTAGATATGATTACAGAAACATTTATTATTCGTGTAGGGGATGATGATTCTGACTCAAATAATGATGAAAGCTCAAGTGACGACAGCGACGATGATGAAATAGCCACCTCCAGTATCAATCCCGCGTCCTCATCTGGTTTTCACATTATTTTTTTGTAATTAGATTAAACATTCTAAACTGAATCGAACTTGTTTTTAATTTTATCTAATATTATTTTCTAATAACCAACACCAAGCCGCGAGTGAAATATTAGTTAAAAATAGGCACAGCAAATTGGCATAGTACTATCGTACGCGAGTGTACCCATGCGCGAACATACCCTTTCCACTTTCTTCCAGCGCTCTTTTTACGTGACGCGACCTATACCGGTCCGCAAGACAAGATACACGTAAGCCGCGCTGATTGGCCGACGACTATTCCATTGTTCTGGGGAAGTACGTTCGAGAACTCGAAGGTGCGACCGCGCATCGCGGCCAGCCCCGTTCTCACCTTGTCCACGGTCGGACGTGTGCCGAGACTCGAGCGCGTTCACTAGTAGTAAGCTAGTGTCTTCATACGTGCCGGCTCAAATATTATTGTATTTTATTGTGATACATATTGTCACCTCTTCCGACGTTATTCGGCAGTTTCATAAACATATAAGTGTTGCTCCAACACTAGGGGTCCAACACTAGGGTTTAATCCCTAAGGAATCATACATTCCTTCAAGCACATACGGCTAGACCTACCATCTTCGACGGCTGACGTCACAGGCTCTCCAGCTTTCAACCGTCGGTGTCCACCCTCCTGCGCCGCCTTCAGGATAGCCAGGATAGTACCGGACCACGAAGTGAAATCAGACCGGCATAAAAACCTACGACCTATTTTTTTATTTTAATATATTTATTTTTGTTGACGTTTTTGTTTTAATTTAATATATCCATAACGAAAACGCCACAGTGTTAAGGTAATGCCACGGTTGATGTCAGGCGGCGGCGTCTGAAGGTAATGCCACGGTTGATGTAAGGTAGCGGCGTGTTAAGGTAATGCCACGGTTGATGTCAGGTGGCGGCGTCTGAAGGTAATGCCACGGTTGGTGTAAGGTGGCGGCGTGTTAAGGTAATGCCACGGTTGATGTAAGGCGGCGGCGTCTGAAGGTAATGCCACGGTTTATGTCAGCTGGTGGCGTCTGAATGTAATGCCACGGTTGATGTCATTTGGCGGCGTCTGTAGGGAATGCCACGGTTGATGTAAGGTAGCGGCGTGTTAAGGTAATGCCACGGTTGATGTCAGATGGCGGCGTGTTAAGGTAATGCCACGGTTGATGTAAGGCGGCGGCGTCTGAAGGTAATGCCACGGTTGATGTCAGCTGGTGGCGTCTGAATGTAATGCCACGGTTGATGTCATTTGGCGGCGTCTGTAGGGAATGCCACGGTTGATGTAAGGTAGCGGCGTGTTAAGGTAATGCCACGGTTGATGTAAGGCGGCGGCGTCTGAAGGTAATGCCACGGTTGATGTCAGGTGGTGGCGTGTGAAGGTAATGCCACGGTTGATGTCAGGTGGTGGCGTCTGAAGGTAATGCCACGGTTGATGTCAGCTGGTGGCGTCTGAATGTAATGCCACGGTTGATGTCATTTGGCGGTGTCTGTAGGGAATGCCACGGTTGATGTAAGGTAGCGGCGTGTTAAGGTAAAGCCATGGTTGATGTCAGGTGGCGGCGTCTGAAGGTAATGCCACGGTTGATGTCAGGTGGCGGCGTCTGAAGGTAATGCCATGGTTGATGTCAGGTGGCGGCGTCTGAAGGTAATGCCATGGTTGATGTCAGGTGGCGGCGTCTGAAGGTAATGCCACGGTTGATGTCAGGTGGCGGCGTCTGAAGGTAATGCCACGGTTGATGTCAGGTGGTGGCGTCGTAAGATCATTCTAGCGAGAACCGAGTTAAAAATGACCCAAGTGGCCAGGGGCCAAATTCCACTAATGTCAAAATAAAGGTCTCCATAGTGCCATTCAGTCAAGATGATTAAAATGATGTGTGTGCATTTGGTATTCTACTATTTTTTGCGCTTGAAGAGACGTTTATAATTAAAATGTCAAATTGGTAGTTATAAAGGTAATCGTCGCAGCTATGAATGAACCTCAAAAAGTTTGTGCTAGTAGAATACCAAAAAGAGTTTAACACTGACATTTTGACACGATACTTTTTAAATGGTGAAGCGATTTATTTAATGGGATTCGGGCTCAGCTCCTTTGTCATTTTAAAATAATTAACTAAAGTTACGTTAAACTTTTCCAGGTGGAAAGGGTATTGAAGAAGCGGCTGAGAACAGAAATTACCTCGCACAAAGGATGGCCGATGAAATACACGAAATTATACGGTGAGTACTAGGTGTAGGTGAAAGTCCCTACACTCCGTGAATGAATACTTTATTGTGCTAAAAATAGACTATATACATAAAGAAAAGCTAATTCATGATAATTGATGAGTTGATATTGATATAAGGATGTGAGCGACAATGAGACCACCCGAATCTGTGTCAAAGCGTGAACTGCTTTATTAAATGATACTTATGCTAAGTACATAATGCGAGCGCGTTGGCGAAATGATGAATGAAAAAACACTATTTTACTAAAAGGTATTGCACAGTTAATACTTTATAACTAATTAAAAAATAAACAAAGTACAAAAGGCAGTTTTATCGCTGAAAGCTATTTCTCCTAAGCAACCTTGCAAATAATGTTATTAAAGGAAGAAAGAAAATCCGTTTATTTGGCCTTTTTTCATAAATAACAATAACAAAGGTATAAATACCACCCACATATAACAGATTCAGAAACAAGAAACACAAAAGCAAGAAGAGTAAAGCTATTTATAAGATAATTAACTGACCAATTAATTGACTGTACATCATCAATCCATCCAAACTATTCCTAGTGTCAGACATATTAATTGAAATGTTCGTACAATAAATAACATTTTATTACAGGGTGCTCCAACTGACGTCGTACGTAGAGGATGGAGGGGAAAAAGACAACATGGCGGTGCTGAAGGCGCTGCAGTCGCAGATACACGCCAAGATGTCCGCCGCGCACGACTTCCTCAATGTACGCACATACATACATCACTAGTTGCTTCTATACTCATATTTACATTAGATAGGCGGGGTCTTATTGTCATGAAGAATGCCTTTAAAGTTATCATTATGATGAATTCGTCAAAGTTAACGTCATGATGAATTCGTCAAAGTTAACGTCATGATGAATTCGTCCAAGTTAACATCATGATGAATTCGTCAAAGTTAAAGTTATGATGAATGCTTCAAAGTTAACGTCATGATGAATTCGTCAAAGTTAACGTCATGATGAATTCGTCGAAGTTTCCGTCATGATGAATTCGTCCAACTACCTTCGAATGTTACTTATAGTAGAATGTATATGTTATCTAGGACCCGGATTCTCTCCGTAACTCTAACGGTGAGCGCGCCTTCCGCGGCGTGCTGACGGCGGCGCAGAGAGCCACGGAACATCTACCCTCCACGCACGCGGATACCGTACGCTCCAACGTCAGGTAATACTGCATACCATCGTAACATGTCCACTGCTGGACAAACCTCTCCCCGATTAGAGATCTAAGTGGTGAATCAAGAACTAGTTACACATTCCAACAGTTAGGTTACGTAAGGTAGGATAATCATTAATGGGCAATTGTGTGCGCTTCTATATTAAACTTAACATAAAAATAATTAAATCTATGTACTGTATTTTATAATTTGCCTTGTTATAATCACAATGACATTGTAAATGAGACATTGTACACGTAACAGTAGGAATACTTCGAATCACATTTATACCTAATACATTTTACCTTCACTTCTGTATGTATTTAGATTGATATAATTTATTGAAACAAGAAAAATACATATTTTGGTTTGTAGTATCTTAAATCCTATGTTGTTGTTATTTCACGCAATAAAAGTACTAAACTTTACTAAAAACCATTGTTTCAGATCTGGTGGTATCAACGCGGACCACCTTTGCGATGAGAGGCAATACGGACACGGCAGAGAAGCCAAGGTAAATCCATCAATACCTTATATGTCAGCCCTGACGTCCACTGCTGGACATAGGCCACCCGACACATATACCAGTTCCTTAAGTTATTTGAAAGTTTTAGCAAAGTAAATTACATCCAAGAATACAACCATACTTTCTGATTCTGATAAATATTGATAAAGCAAAGAGATTTCTGAAAAATATTGATAGCGTATATTTTATCCGGAGATTCAGAAAAACGCTTAGAAACTTGCATTGCATTAGTATTTTATTGCCGTTCTACCGAGCTCAATATAACAAAGATCCCACCCGTGCGTTCTCATTAGCGCGATCTAGCCTTCGTCCACTTTTACTAGCGACATCTAGTTATTTTTTATTTGAACTAAATAGACGCCGATCGATATCGTACAAGAAGAATCGCCTGAAGAATGATTTTTCTCATATGTAGGGGAAGGGCGGGTAGCCCCGGACGGCGGGTACCCCCGGACACTTCAAATACAAGGTGATTAGGCTCACTTAGAATACAATTAAATACAGTTTAAGATGACGCGTGGAATATGAACAATCATCTTAAACTGTATTTATTGTATTCTAAGTGAGCCTAATCACCTTGTATTTGAAGTGTCCGGGGGTACCCGCCGTCCGGGGCTACCCGCCCTTCCCCTAGTATAAATAGCACAAATACTACGACTTCGAGAAAAATCATCGTTTCAAAATCGCGAGTATTTATTTAATAATTAAGTGTCTAAGTGTTTAAGTGTACTTTTAATAAAAACTAAAGCTATTATTATGGGTTCACCCAATGCAATAGCGTACATGAAGTTTAAATCACTACATAGTATAAAACAAAGCTTTTTCTGTCCCTATGTCCCTATATCCTTATGTCCCTTTTAATGCTTAAATCTTTAAAACTACGCCACGGATTTTGATGGGGTTTTTTAAATAGATAGAGTGATTCAGGAGGAAGGTTTATACGTATAATAAAACCGTGCGAAGCCGGGGCGGGTCGCTAGTTAATAATAAATTAAAAAATGATAAATAAAACATTAATATTTATCCGACGAATCCCTTGTGTTTCCCAGGCACTGAACCTCGCATCCGATCTCCGCCAGCAACTGAATGAAATAGATGCTGTCGTGAACGAGGGAGTCAGAGCTGCAGAGAAACAAGGAGGGAAGACCATGCAGGCCAGGTACGCTTATAACTCCTAGCAAGTATACGAAAGTTTTAACTAAAATCTTATTAGCTACTAGCAGTACCTCGCGGTTTCACCCGCGGTAATTCCCGTTCGTGGGAATTCTGGGATAAAATATAGCCTATGTATTATTCCAGACTATAATAGGTATATCTCTGTGCCAAATTTCCAGCTTTGCGGTGTATGCCTTACATATCTTTAAGAGCTATCATATCTTAGGTATATGTTTGCATTAAGCATCGTTTGTTAGGTGTACCTGTCAGAATAAATCTGTATGTAGAAGAGTGAACATCTTTTCATTGGAGCGCCTTAGCGCGCCGTCCACCAGACCTTGATACCTCTGGGCTCACTTGGCGTAAAGGACAAAAGGCGACTTTACAGGATACGCAAAAAACAAAAACAAAAAGTTTATTTCGACTGTAGTTTTTTTGTTTTTGATGCTATTTGGACGAAACCTAGGAAGAAAGTACTTAGAATTTCTGGTACTTTCTAAGCCTGTGTTGATAAACTATCCTAGTGTTATATTTACTGAAATAAAATTCCTATACTACCATAAAATTACAAAGAAATGACCTATACGCCCCAAAAACTAAACAGTGTATGCAAGCACCTTAAGGCGTAAAGCTACTTTTGATGTTCAAAACTGTACAAATCAAAGTTGTAATTGACAAATTTAAAAATTTTGAGGTCGTAAAGGATTAACTAGTAGGCTAATAAATTAATAAATGATGTAATTTTTGTATGTATTGTGTTTATATGGTTGCTCTTTTCTTTTAAGTTTAATGAAAGAATATTTCTCTATAAATAAAACATAGATTAAATCAAATAAAAATGGTTAATTACAATTTCTAAGGTTTGCACAAAATGTGTAGCATTCGCTACGCAAGGTGGTAGTTCCAGTACTCCACACATCTCGTCACCAGGGCAGAGTGTAAACCTGATGAAACTTTAGGAAAAAATAGGTAAATAAACGCGATAAATATCCTTGAATGTGTATAAAACAATTACTTTTACTTATTTATCATAAACATAACAGAACATAATCTTTATTGTTTACTAAGCTTGGGTCCAGTTTGCTCAGAACCGTTTTACAGCTGGGGAAAAAACATGTACCTAGATAGTTATTTAACTTTGCACTTTAGTTACCTAATTTACTTAATTCAAAACACACAAAAAAAAAACCTTTATCACTTATTTACCTTAATTCAAGGCATTGGCATTCAACGTCTACCTGTTTTTGGAGTCACGTTGCGATCAGGATAGAATTGCAAAGATGCAGGCGAATTTGTGGTGTAAATCAAAGTATTTTTTTTCGAAACAAGTACATATGTTATAATAACTATTGGAATTCGATGATGCCCGGAGTAGTTTTTAGTAAAACTGCGTTCGCAAATGCTGGTTATGTAATCACATCGTTTGCCCACATGATTAGGGCGGAATACGCTGGTAGCAGACCGAATGGACATTAATAAGTGACGGTATAGGAGTTGGCAATGCCTTCTAGTTAAGAAAATTCATAATTAATACATCTACCCCGGTTAATTTTGAACTTTACCAAATTTACCGGGGTAGATCTGTGGTGAGAAATTTCGAACTCTTAAGCTGTACTAGTGGTGCATTTTCATGATTAGAAGGAATTTTCAAAGAAACTATACTAGGTTTATTGCTGGATTTAGTAAGGTCGTAAAGAACAATTGATTTTTAAAATTTAAAATAGCAAGGTCGTAAAGGACAAATCAATTTCTTTATTTCATTTTGCAAGGTTGTATAGGACAATTGACAAATGTTTTGTCATTTACACCCTATTTTTTCCAAAAAATAGTGATTACGCGATAAAAATCCTGGGTCGTAAAGGCGTTTTTTTTTGAGAATTTGAGGAAACTAAATATACAGTTCGATAGAGAATTAAAAACTGAGTAAAACTGCATTATTAACTCAATTTCGACCAAATGTCCTTTACGCCAAGTGAGCCCAGAGGTATCGTTATAGTCAATAGTCACAATGCTTTATTTCCTTTAGACCTTACAGGACACTTGGACACGTCACAAAATTCATGTTACAAATAAAACTAGGAAATAAAGTGCTCATTTTGCTTTTTGTTCACTTCGATCTTTTTAAGGTAAAGTAAAGAAGCGAACAAGAAATTTTTACCGTTAGTTTTCGAGATGGAGCAAAACTCATACCAAACATTTTTATCTTCTAAATAATCTGTTATTTTATAGTAAGCCTTTTTACAGAGAATAGTTTTGACAATTTGTTAAAAATACAATCATTTATTTGCAAACAAGGGTCACAAAGGTGCCATACATGTTTTGCCTTAGTCTAGGGCATGCAAATTTAGGTTTTCGTAGGACAAATACAAAATTTAATAACAAATAAAAGATTGAAAATAAAAAGAGATAAAAATATAAACATCAAGTCAACATGAACTAAACATAAAATTAAAATTTAGAATAAAAAGGTTTCTATCAGTTGTTTGAATAGCATACCGTAGACTTACATCAAGATGTGTTGGTACAGGCTGGAGACGGCTCACAAGTGGCTGCTGCACCCGGCTTCCGACCCTCAGACCAGGATCGAGGGCCAGAGAGCCATCAACAGCATCGTGTCCCAGGGACAAAGGGTACGTTGTTATTATACCACCAAGGATGCCAACAAGCATGCGACCTGATGGAAAGCGGTTAACGCGCAGTTTGCAGTAGTTCTATTTTGTGTAGGTTAGGAAAAGATACGAAGTTGCCTCAGGCCAGGTGGGATGACGATCTGCGAAAGACTGCTGGCAGATGCGTCAAGCTGAAGACAGGGCGCTATGGCGCTCATTAGGGGAAGCCTATGTCCAGCGGTAGACTTATACAGGGTGTCCCATAATGAGTGGATAACCTGAAAGGTGCTTATGCGGCAAGTTAAGGCCAATCAAAAACAGTTTTTATTTTTTTTCTAATTTGACCCGTTCGGAAAATATTTAATATTTTGTAAATTTGGAAAAATTTGTATCTTTGTTAACATTTTTGGACTTTGTGCCTACAATTTTAACAATTTTTTTATTTTTATTTTTGGAATATACTAAAGAAAAACAGCTTTTTTGAACACCGTTTGAAATATTTTGGTAACTAGGACCAGTAACTTTCCAGGCAGGTTTAAAGTAGAAAATTTTAATTTTTCAAATTATTATGCAAAGTTTGAGCTGCTGTGGTTAAAAAAAAAGATAAGGAAACCTAAGATGCCAGCTACTTTAAAAACATGTCCATTTCAAGAGCATCCTAAAATGATAATAACGTTGAAATTTTGTAGGGTAAAAAACTGAGATATAGCTACTTTTGTGCCAAAAGGGGCCAATGCTACTAAAAATAATATTGAACCAACACATCAAAAAAATATCTTTTTCGCCATTCTCGTTCTAAAACGGTTACTTTGCTACTTAAAAACAGTGAGTGAAATCTATTTTTGCTGATTCATGCTGGAAAATAGGAAATATGTTAATAAATAATAAACAATAATCTAGCTGAAAGTAAAGAGAGTTTATGCTATGAGTACGAATTTGGTGGTATGAATTTGGAAAGAAGATTCAAACTACAGAATGACGGGTGTCCAGTACACTAAGCCGTTCAGGAACGGCGTTATTTAGATTCAGCGTATCCAAACAGATGAATTACGCGTGGTGGCGCTTCCCAGTGGCCAGCGTGGTAGCTGGACTTGAACCCATTGGATTTCTTTTACTAGGGCAACTTGAAAGAACTGGTGTACAAAAAACCTATTCCCTAAATACTATAACTTAATTTCATTTCATTTATTATAACTTAATATAACTTCAACGTCAAGTCCAAAACGATGCGGAAAAAATAAACGGCCGCAATTACGAAAGTTAGCTAAAAAATCCTTTATTAAAAAGATGCAGAGCCTGCATCAGAGTTGGAGGACATCAATTTGAACATTTCATCATCATCATCACCATCATCAGCCCATATCACATAGCTGCTGGACATAAGTCTCCCCTAATGAGCGCCATAGCTCCCTGTCTTCAGCTTGACGTATCCAGCATCTGCCAGCAGGCTTTCGCAGATCGTCATCCCACCTGGCTGGAGGTCGTTCTACACTAAGTTTGCTAAGTCACGGTCTCCACTGAAGTACACGTTTACCCCAACGGTTGTCGGTTCTTCATGAGATATGGCCGGCCCACTGCCACTTCAGCTTGCTAATTCCTTGAGTTATGTCGATAACTTTGGTTCTCTGTCGGATGTATTCATTACGAATCCTATCCTTCAGAGAAACTCCTCACATAGCCCTTTCCATAGCTCGCTGAGCGACTTAGAACTGGTGGAGCAGCCCTACCGTGAGTGTCCACGTCTCAGCTCCGGTCATCAGGGGTAGGAGGATAGGACGCACTGTTTGAAAACTTTCGTTTTCAAACATTGCTGTTTGGATGATGAGATTTAACTTACTGTTTTTTAGTAGCAAAGTAACCGTTTTAGAACGAGAATGGCGAAAAAGATATTTTTTTGATGTATTGGTTCAATATTATTTTAGTTGCATTGGCCCCTTTTGGCACAATAGTAGCAATATCTCAGTTTTTTACCCTACAAAATTTCAACGTTTATTATCATTTTAGGATACTCTTGAAATGGACATGTTTTTAAAGTAGCTGGCATCTTAGGTTTCCTTATCTTTTTTTTTTAACCACAGCAGCTCAAACTTTGCACAATAATTTGAAAAATTAAAATTTTCAACTTTAAACCTGCCTTGAAAATTACTGGTCCTAGTTACCAAAATATATCAAACGGTGTTCAAAAAAGCTATTTTTCTTTAGTATATTCCAAAAATAAAAATAAAAAAATTGTAAAAATTGTAGGCACAAAGTCCAAAAATGTGAACAAAGATACAATTTTTTCCAAATTTACAAAATATTAAATATTTTCCAAACGGTTCAAATTAGAAAAAAAATAAAAACTGTTTCTGATTGGCCTTGACTTGCCGCATAAGCACCTTTCAGGTTATCCACTCATTATGGGACACCCTGTATAGGCTGATAATGATGACGAAGTTGTCTCTGTTTTCGTATTTCTCCCTAAAATAGACAAAATGAAACTACTACAGATGCATTAAAAAAAAGCTTATGAAAGGTATAACAAATTGTACGTGTGAATTTTGGAAATTTCTTAGTTTGAAGGAATTATATCATAAAATAAATGGGGTGCCACTTAAGGTGCTGTTTGCGCCTCAAGTAAGTATGAATTGTTTCTAAAATAACTTATGTGTGCAGATAGCGGACGGTCTCCAAGGGAGAGAGAAAGCAGAGATCCTACAGCTCTGCTCCGAGGTGCAGAGACTGTGCGACAAGCTGGCAGACCTCTGCGCCAGTGGGAGGGGGGACAGCGACGAGGCGAGAGCCATCACCAGGTGAATATAACCTTGTGCAGATAGCGGACGGTCTCCAAGGGAGAGAGAAAGCAGAGATCCTACAACTCTGCTCCGAGGTGAAGAGACTGTGCGACAAGCTGGCAGACCTCTGCGCCAGTGGGAGGGGGGACAGCGACGAGGCGAGAGCCATCACCAGGTGAATGTAACCTTGTGGCGGCACGGGAAAGGTTCAGTTTTGAGTGTACTGATGATGATATCGTCTGAATGATCAAATCACTACATAGTACCTATAAAACAAAGTCGCTTTCTCTGTTCCTGTGTCCTTATGTCTTTATGTCCCTTTGAATGCTTAAATCTTTAAAACTACGCAACGGATTTTGATGCGGTTTTTTTTAATAAATAGATTCAAGAGGAAGGTTTATATACTTACAATAAAACCGTGCGAAGCCGGGGCGGGTCGCTAGTTATAAATAAATCTGGACAAAGCATCATCTAGCCCCAAGCTAAGTAGAGCTGTTATGGGTACTAGATAACTGATATACTGAATAGGTATTTCTTGAATGTCTTTTAGGAACCCAAAAATTAAATAACAGCAATTAAAATTGCTGTTATTTAACCGTCCTCTGAAAGCTGCCGCCCCTAGGCCGCGGCCTGTACGGCCTGTTTACAAATCGAGCACTGGTGGAGACCTTAATAGACACTTAATATATGTTTGCAATGTTTATTCCAGGGAGCTAACAGACAAGCTGCACGAACTGAAGCGCGCGACGGAGCGAGCGGTCGTGAACCGCGTCGTGGAGGAGTTCATCGACGTGGCGGCGCCGCTGCGACACTTCACCGAGGCTGTCAATGCGCCGCTCGGTAAACTAGCTTCTTATTTCTAGCTAGATGCCTATGTACGTGCCAAGGGCCGTTGGGGACGTGACACGTACCGACCAACCCTCCTTCTTTAGCCTAGATCTTAAGAGGTGGCTCCCCAATCCCTAGCTAACTGAAGATTGACGATCGTGGTCATCTTAGAGCGAGGTTCTGAAGCTAGGTGTAGCTGGAGGCGTCGCTACGGGCGAACATAGTGGTAGTAAGGCGGCGGATGAAGTCCTCCAGTGTCTCCACCTTCAAAGGAAGCTGGCCTCTGGAGGCCAGCTCCGAGGTAAAGGCGTACCACGCTGGAGTCGCATAGGTCAACCTCGGCCTGATGTAGGTGAGGTACAGAGCAATCCGCATCCTCAGTGGGAGTAGTGGGGCTGTCAGTAATGACCTGAGCACGTGACGCGCTGCTTTGGCGGCGTTGCAGGCGCTGCTCACTTGCTTTGCCATGGAGAGGTCCATGAACACGCGAAGGTACTTGGCAGAACCTGCCCAGGGAATCGTCTGGCCTTGCAGCACCAGTTCAGCAAGGGTGTGGAAGGCTTTGCGAGAGAAGACTACCGCTTGTGTTTTTCCCACGTTCACGGATAGCCTCCAATCGCTTAACCATTCTGGCAGGTCTTCCAGCGCTCTTTACATTTTCCGCTGGGCGTGGGTGAGTGACACTGAGTTGGTGAGGTACGCCGCGTCATCGGCGTTTAGGGCCAGCATTGCGCCATCTTGGCATGGGATGTCGTCGGTGTACCAGGAGTAGTGAAGATTTAAAGCGGGATCCGCTTTATATATGCGATGACACAGGATCTATGACGAGTCGCAGGTGGGGGACCAGACGTGCCCGAATACTTCCGTGAATTGCCGAATGCATTCGATTCGAGACAGCAGTAGAAGTGAGAGCGAGAAAGTATTCGACTCCGTGCGTCCCTTGTGTCTGTCACTTGGATTTATGGGCTTCTAATAAAAATATTTGGGTAAGGGTAGTTATCGCGTTTATTTATCTATTTTTCCCGACGTTACAACAGGTTTACACATGAGTATAATTAATATACTATACTTACTCGGAAATATATATATTTCCAGGAACACCAAACCGGGAGAGCAATTACCACGAGAAGGGCGCTGCGCTGTCCGCGTTCAGCCGGCGCGCCGCCGCCGCCGCCAACATGGTGGCCGCGCAACTCGGACACAACAAGCGGCTCGCGGACCAGCTGCTACAGAACGCGCACCAGGTGACATATAATAACACATTCATTATACACTCACACACCGGAGAGTAATGTCCAACATGGTGGCCGCGCAGCTCGGACACAACAAGCGGCTCGCGGACCAGCTGCTACAGAACGCGCACCAGGTGACATATAATAACACATTCATTATACACTCACACACCGGAGAGTAATGTCCAACATGGTGGCCGCGCAGCTCGGACACAACAAGCGGCTCGCGGACCAGCTGCTACAGAACGCGCACCAGGTGACATATAATAACACATTCATTATACACTCACACACCGGAGAGTAATGTCCAACATGGTGGCCGCGCAGCTCGGACACAACAAGCGGCTCGCGGACCAGCTGCTACAGAACGCGCACCAGGTGACATATAATAACACATTCATTATACACTCACACACCGGAGAGTAATGTCCAACATGGTGGCCGCGCAGCTCGGACACAACAAGCGGCTCGCGGACCAGCTGCTACAGAACGCGCACCAGGTGACATATAATAACACATTCATTATACACTCACACACCGGAGAGTAATGTCCAACATGGTGGCCGCGCAACTCGGACACAACAAGCGGCTCGCGGACCAGCTGCTACAGAACGCGCACCAGGTGACATATAATAACACATTCATTATACACTCACACACCGGAGAGTAATGTCCAACATGGTGGCCGCGCAACTCGGACACAACAAGCGGCTCGCGGACCAGCTGCTACAGAACGCGCACCAGGTGACATATAATAACACATTCATTATACACACACACCGGAGAGTAATGTCCAACATGGTGGCCGCGCAGCTCGGACACAACAAGCGGCTCGCGGACCAGCTGCTACAGAACGCGCACCAGGTGACATATAATAACACATTCATTATACACTCACACACCGGAGAGTAATGTCCAACATGGTGGCCGCGCAGCTCGGACACAACAAGCGGCTCGCGGACCAGCTGCTACAGAACGCGCACCAGGTGACATATAATAACACATTCATTATACACTCACACACCGGAGAGTAATGTCCAACATGGTGGCCGCGCAGCTCGGACACAACAAGCGGCTCGCGGACCAGCTGCTACAGAACGCGCACCAGGTGACATATAATAACACATTCATTATACACTCACACACCGGAGAGTAATGTCCAACATGGTGGCCGCGCAGCTCGGACACAACAAGCGGCTCGCGGACCAGCTGCTACAGAACGCGCACCAGGTGACATATAATAACACATTCATTATACACTCACACACCGGAGAGTAATGTCCAACATGGTGGCCGCGCAGCTCGGACACAACAAGCGGCTCGCGGACCACCTGCTACAGAACGCGCACCAGGTGACATATAATAACACATTCATTATACACTCACACACCGGAGAGTAATGTCCAACATGGTGGCCGCGCAGCTCGGACACAACAAGCGGCTCGCGGACCAGCTGCTACAGAACGCGCACCAGGTGACATATAATAACACATTCATTATACACTCACACACCGGAGAGTAATGTCCAACATGGTGGCCGCGCAACTCGGACACAACAAGCGGCTCGTGGACCAGCTGCTACAGAACGCGCACCAGGTGACATATAATTACACATTCATTATACACTCACACACCGGAGAGTAATGTCCAACATGGTGGCCGCGCAGCTCGGACACAACAAGCGACTCGCGGACCACCTGCTACAGAACGCGCACCAGGTGACATATAATAACACATTCATTATACACTCACACACCGGAGAGTAATGTCCAACATGGTGGCCGCGCAGCTCGGACACAAGAAGCGACTCGCGGACCAGCTGCTACAGAACGCGCACCAGGTGACATATAATAACACATTCATTATACACTCACACACCGGAGAGTAATGTCCAACATGGTGGCCGCGCAACTCGGACACAACAAGCGGCTCGCGGACCAGCTGCTACAGAACGCGCACCAGGTGACATATAATAACACATTCATTATACACTCACACACCGGAGAGTAATGTCCAACATGGTGGCCGCGCAGCTCGGACACAACAAGCGGCTCGCGGACCAGCTGCTACAGAACGCGCACCAGGTGACATATAATAACACATTCATTATACACTCACACACCGGAGAGTAATGTCCAACATGGTGGCCGCGCAGCTCGGACACAACAAGCGGCTCGCGGACCAGCTGCTACAGAACGCGCACCAGGTGACATATAATAACACATTCATTATACACTCACACACCGGAGAGTAATGTCCAACATGGTGGCCGCGCAGCTCGGACACAACAAGCGACTCGCGGACCAGCTGCTACAGAACGCGCACCAGGTGACATATAATAACACATTCATTATACACTCACACACCGGAGAGTAATGTCCAACATGGTGGCCGCGCAACTCGGACACAACAAGCGGCTCGCGGACCAGCTGCTACAGAACGCGCACCAGGTGACATATAATAACACATTCATTATACACTCACACACCGGAGAGTAATGTCCAACATGGTGGCCGCGCAGCTCGGACACAACAAGCGGCTCGCGGACCAGCTGCTACAGAACGCGCACCAGGTGACATATAATAACACATTCATTATACACTCACACACCGGAGAGTAATGTCCAACATGGTGGCCGCGCAACTCGGACACAACAAGCGGCTCGCGGACCAGCTGCTACAGAACGCGCACCAGGTGACATATAATAACACATTCATTATACACTCACACACCGGAGAGTAATGTCCAACATGGTGGCCGCGCAGCTCGGACACAACAAGCGGCTCGCGGACCAGCTGCTACAGAACGCGCACCAGGTGACATATAATA
The DNA here is from genome assembly GCA_944547425.1 of Eupithecia centaureata. Classification (NCBI taxonomy): domain Eukaryota; kingdom Metazoa; phylum Arthropoda; class Insecta; order Lepidoptera; family Geometridae; genus Eupithecia; species Eupithecia centaureata. The sequence goes on along the minus strand of OX155702.1, from coordinate 9,138,515 downwards.
ACACATTCATTATACACTCACACACCGGAGAGTAATGTCCAACATGGTGGCCGCGCAACTCGGACACAACAAGCGGCTCGCGGACCAGCTGCTACAGAACGCGCACCAGGTGACATATAATAACACATTCATTATACACTCACACACCGGAGAGTAATGTCCAACATGGTGGCCGCGCAGCTCGGACACAACAAGCGGCTCGCGGACCAGCTGCTACAGAACGCGCACCAGGTGACATATAATAACACATTCATTATACACTCACACACCGGAGAGTAATGTCCAACATGGTGGCCGCGCAGCTCGGACACAACAAGCGGCTCGCGGACCAGCTGCTACAGAACGCGCACCAGGTGACATATAATAACACATTCATTATACACTCACACACCGGAGAGTAATGTCCAACATGGTGGCCGCGCAACTCGGACACAACAAGCGGCTCGCGGACCAGCTGCTACAGAACGCGCACCAGGTGACGTATAATAACACATTCATTATACACTCACACACCGGAGAGTAATGTCCAACATGGTGGCCGCGCAACTCGGACACAACAAGCGGCTCGCGGACCAGCTGCTACAGAACGCGCACCAGGTGACATATAATAACACATTCATTATACACTCACACACCGGAGAGTAATGTCCAACATGGTGGCCGCGCAGCTCGGACACAACAAGCGGCTCGCGGACCAGCTGCTACAGAACGCGCACCAGGTGACATATAATAACACATTCATTATACACTCACACACCGGAGAGTAATGTCCAACATGGTGGCCGCGCAGCTCGGACACAACAAGCGGCTCGCGGACCAGCTGCTACAGAACGCGCACCAGGTGACATATAATAACACATTCATTATACACTCACACACCGGAGAGTAATGTCCAACATGGTGGCCGCGCAACTCGGACACAACAAGCGGCTCGCGGACCAGCTGCTACAGAACGCGCACCAGGTGACATATAATAACACATTCATTATACACTCACACACCGGAGAGTAATGTCCAACATGGTGGCCGCGCAGCTCGGACACAACAAGCGGCTCGCGGACCAGCTGCTACAGAACGCGCACCAGGTGACATATAATAACACATTCATTATACACTCGCACACCGGAGAGTAATGTCCAACATGGTGGCCGCGCAGCTCGGACACAACAAGCGGCTCGCGGACCAGCTGCTACAGAACGCGCACCAGGTGACATATAATAACACATTCATTATACACTCACACACCGGAGAGTAATGTCCAACATGGTGGCCGCGCAGCTCGGACACAACAAGCGGCTCGCGGACCAGCTGCTACAGAACGCGCACCAGGTGACATATAATAACACATTCATTATACACTCACACACCGGAGAGTAATGTCCAACATGGTGGCCGCGCAGCTCGGACACAACAAGCGGCTCGCGGACCAGCTGCTACAGAACGCGCACCAGGTGACATATAATAACACATTCATTATACACTCACACACCGGAGAGTAATGTCCAACATGGTGGCCGCGCAACTCGGACACAACAAGCGGCTCGCGGACCAGCTGCTACAGAACGCGCACCAGGTGACATATAATAACACATTCATTATACACTCACACACCGGAGAGTAATGTCCAACATGGTGGCCGCGCAACTCGGACACAACAAGCGGCTCGCGGACCAGCTGCTACAGAACGCGCACCAGGTGACATATAATAACACATTCATTATACACTCGCACACCGGAGAGTAATGTCCAACATGGTGGCCGCGCAGCTCGGACACAACAAGCGGCTCGCGGACCAGCTGCTACAGAACGCGCACCAGGTGACATATAATAACACATTCATTATACACTCGCACACCGGAGAGTAATGTCCAACATGGTGGCCGCGCAGCTCGGACACAACAAGCGGCTCGCGGACCAGCTGCTACAGAACGCGCACCAGGTGACATATAATAACACATTCATTATACACTCGCACACCGGAGAGTAATGTCCAACATGGTGGCCGCGCAGCTCGGACACAACAAGCGGCTCGCGGACCAGCTGCTACAGAACGCGCACCAGGTGACATATAATAACACATTCATTATACACTCACACACCGGAGAGTAATGTCCAACATGGTGGCCGCGCAGCTCGGACACAACAAGCGGCTCGCGGACCAGCTGCTACAGAACGCGCACCAGGTGACATATAATAACACATTCATTATACACTCACACACCGGAGAGTAATGTCCAACATGGTGGCCGCGCAGCTCGGACACAACAAGCGGCTCGCGGACCAGCTGCTACAGAACGCGCACCAGGTGACATATAATAACACATTCATTATACACTCACACACCGGAGAGTAATGTCCAACATGGTGGCCGCGCAGCTCGGACACAACAAGCGGCTCGCGGACCAGCTGCTACAGAACGCGCACCAGGTGACATATAATAACACATTCATTATACACTCACACACCGGAGAGTAATGTCCAACATGGTGGCCGCGCAGCTCGGACACAACAAGCGGCTCGCGGACCAGCTGCTACAGAACGCGCACCAGGTGACATATAATAACACATTCACTATACACTCACACACCGGAGAGTAATGTCCAACATGGTGGCCGCGCAGCTCGGACACAACAAGCGGCTCGCGGACCAGCTGCTACAGAACGCGCACCAGGTGACATATAATAACACATTCATTATACACTCACACACCGGAGAGTAATGTCCAACATGGTGGCCGCGCAGCTCGGACACAACAAGCGGCTCGCGGACCAGCTGCTACAGAACGCGCACCAGGTGACATATAATAACACATTCATTATACACTCACACACCGGAGAGTAATGTCCAACATGGTGGCCGCGCAGCTCGGACACAACAAGCGGCTCGCGGACCAGCTGCTACAGAACGCGCACCAGGTGACATATAATAACACATTCATTATACACTCCCACACCGGAGAGTAATGTCCAACATGGTGGCCGCGCAACTCGGACACAACAAGCGGCTCGCGGACCAGCTGCTACAGAACGCGCACCAGGTGACATATAATAACACATTCATTATACACTCACACACCGGAGAGTAATGTCCAACATGGTGGCCGCGCAGCTCGGACACAACAAGCGGCTCGCGGACCAGCTGCTACAGAACGCGCACCAGGTGACATATAATAACACATTCATTATACACTCACACACCGGAGAGTAATGTCCAGGAGAAGGGCGCTGCGCTGACCGGTTTAGCCGGCATTTCATTTCTGACAAAATAATATATTATAATATCTAGAAGGGATTAAGATCTAAGACCGCGACCCGTCATCCATACCGCTTGTTTTCAATCAGTGCATCCTACCCGTAATGACCTACGAAGCTGAGACGTGGACACTCACGGTAAGGCTGGTCCACCAGTTCAAAGTCGCTCAGCGAGCTATGGAAAGAGCTATGCTCGGAGTTTCTCTGAAGGATAGGGTTCGTAATGAATACATCCGACAGAGAACCAACGTTATCGATATAGCTGAAAGAATTAGCAAGCTGAAGTGGGAGTGGATCATATCTCGCGAAAAACCGACAACCGCTTGGGGTAAACGTGTTCTTGAGTGCATTATCGGTCGTCATACGTTAATGTTTCTCAAATCAACTCTACTTCCTTATTTTTAGGTCGAAAAGTTGTCCCCCCAACTGGTATCAGCCGGTAAAATCCGCCTCCTGTACCCTGAGAGTAAGGTGGCCGAGGAACACTTCACCAACCTCAAGAACCAGTACGGGGAGGCCGTGCTGCGCGTCAGGGACCTCTGTGACCAGGCCGTGGACCCGCTCGACTTCGTCAAGACTGCTGGTGAGTCGGCTATCGAAAGAAAAAAATATCCCTTTATTGCACACCAGGAAATAGGAAAAGGAATAGGACATAGAGTAGGAAAAGGAACAGGACACCGAGTAGGAAAAGAAATAAGACACAGAGTAGGAAAAGGAACAGGACACAGAGTAGGAAAAGGAACAGGATACAGAATAGGAAAAGGAATAAGACACGGAGTAGGAAAACAAACAGAACATAGAATAGGAAAAGCTGTTTTCCGAACTGGTTTCCGCCGGTAAAAGCCGCCTGCTGTACCCTGAGAGTAAGGTGGCCGAGGAACACTTCACCAACCTCAAGAACCAGTACGGGGAGGCCGTGCTGCGCGTCAGGGACCTCTGCGACCAGGCCGTGGACCCGCTCGACTTCGTCAAGACTGCTGGTGAGTTGGTTATCTAAACTATACAATATCCCTTTCTTACTCACCAGTAAATAGGAAAAGAAACAGGATACAGAGTAGGTAAAGGAATAAGACACAGAGTAGGAAAATGAACATGACACAGGGCTGGAAATGGAACATGACACAGGACAGGAAAAGGAACAGAACACAGGACAGGAAAAAGACAAGGACACAGGGCAGAAAAAGGATACACGGCAGAAAAAGGAACAGCAAATAAATAGTTTAAGCGATTTTTCCAGGCAATTTTTAGATAGACAAGGAGTGGTAGTTTATTTGTAGACGGTGGCGTGTTATATAGAATAATATTTAGTTCGATTAACATAAACGAATGTTGGTAGCTAGAGATATAAATTGTAAAAAAATTAATATTAGCATATAATATAAAAGCTTTATCTATTATGATATGGTATGCATAAATATACAGGGTGTTAGTGTGAACACCGTTGTCCTTGAAACCAGAGGTTCAGCATCATGAGTAGAATCCAAAACGGATGAAAAAAAATGATTCAATTTTTTACTCATTTTTGAAAGAAAATTTTTATAAACACTAAACGTTTGCACACAAACACGTGACACAAGTACTTCGACCAGGCGGCACGTGGCATGTGCACCTCAGTGTCGGATCACCTTCTGTGCGAATATCCCGTCTTTTGATGGGCACAAGTAATGAAGTTACGATCCAAGTAAGGCGCGGGTATAAGAACTTACGTAGGTATGTACTTAAAGTATGTAGAGTGACTATGGCATCGTGTACGATAGCGAAGACATGAAATATCAAAATCTTGCAAAACTAAAATAGGTGTTAAGCTTTTCTCATCGGTTTTGGATTCTACTCATGATGCTGAACCTCTGGTTTCAAGGAGAACGGTGTTCACACTAACACCCTGTATAATATCATTTTAAAAAACCATGGTTATCGAGACAAACGTTTACAATATAAGTATTTTGTGTCTCCAGGTGAATTGATGCAGAAGCACACGTACCTGTGCGAAGACGCCATCCGTAACAACGACTCTCAGAAGATGGTTGATAACACGTCCGCTATTGCTAGGTATGTTTCTAGCTCTAACTGCTTTATTTCCTTTAGACCTTATTATATATTTTTAATAGTGTGGTGCTATAGGTAAACTACATACAACATCAACATACTCTACATGCAAGGTCTACATTTTAGACCTTCGGTGCCTGGTCTACATTTAGGCCCATACACCCGTGTTAAATATAAATAAATGAAATAAATTAAAAAAATTCTTTATTCAGACAGAATTTTGTCCACATACAAATAAAAATCACAATTAAAGAAAAATATCGGTAATTAAAAACACACAAGGCACAATTGTTATTTAAAGCAGTCATTCAACAGAGTCTTAATCTCAACTCAACCCATAGTGTCTGAAGTGTTAAATCTATACATCAGACAATCTCGATGTAGAATGTTTGTAAACAAACCGCCCATACTTAACCTAAAATACACTCTGTTGCCGCGCCTTTTTATACGCAATTTACATTACTTATCGATTTAAGATCCTTCCTTCACTAAATATTTCGTACACCCATATCTAAAATTTGACGCCAAGCAAGTGAATTTTAGTTTTTTGTGTCGAGGTTTGTTTACAAACATTCTACATCGAATTTGGCTAGTGTATAAAGTGTTAAATGACATTGTTGATTTGTTGAATACTTACTTTTATCTTCGCTTCATTTCCTCAGGTTAGCGAACCGCGTGCTGCTGGTGGGCGGCACGGAACGCGACAACTCCGAGGACGCGTCGTTCTCTCTGGCGCTAGGCGCGGCGCTGCGCCGGCTGCAGGGGGCCATCCCCCCCGCCGTGCTCTCCGCCAAGCAGGTGGCGCTGGCGGGGGGCAGCCACGCGCCCGCCTGGAGGAGAGCCAACGAGGAGGTACCACAGGCTCCTTAGGTTAGCTAGCCGCGTGCTGCGCCGGCTGCAGGGGGCCATCCCCCCCGCCGTGCTCTCCGCCAAGCAGGTGGCGCTGGCGGGGGGCAGCCACGCGCCCGCCTGGAGGAGAGCCAACGAGGAGGTACCAGGCTCCTTAGGTTAGCTAGCCGCGTGCTGCGCCGGCTGCAGGGGGCCATCCCCCCCGCCGTGCTCTCCGCCAAGCAGGTGGCGCTGGCGGGGGGCAGCCACGCGCCCGCCTGGAGGAGAGCCAACGAGGAGGTACCAGGCTCCTTAGGTTAGCTAGCCGCGTGCTGCGCCGGCTGCAGGGGGCCATCCCCCCCGCCGTGCTCTCCGCCAAGCAGGTGGCGCTGGCGGGGGGCAGCCACGCGCCCGCCTGGAGGAGAGCCAACGAGGAGGTACCACAGGCTCCTTAGGTTAGCTAGCCGCGTGCTGCGCCGGCTGCAGGGGGCCATCCCCCCCGCCGTGCTCTCCGCCAAGCAGGTGGCGCTGGCGGGGGGCAGCCACGCGCCCGCCTGGAGGAGAGCCAACGAGGAGGTACCAGGCTCCTTAGGTTAGCTAGCCGCGTGCTGCGCCGGCTGCAGGGGGCCATCCCCCCCGCCGTGCTCTCCGCCAAGCAGGTGGCGCTGGCGGGGGGCAGCCACGCGCCCGCCTGGAGGAGAGCCAACGAGGAGGTACCAGGCTCCTTAGGTTAGCTAGCCGCGTGCTGCGCCGGCTGCAGGGGGCCATCCCCCCCGCCGTGCTCTCCGCCAAGCAGGTGGCGCTGGCGGGGGGCAGCCACGCGCCCGCCTGGAGGAGAGCCAACGAGGAGGTACCACAGGCTCCTTAGGTTAGCTAGCCGCGTGCTGCGCCGGCTGCAGGGGGCCATCCCCCCCGCCGTGCTCTCCGCCAAGCAGGTGGCGCTGGCGGGGGGCAGCCACGCGCCCGCCTGGAGGAGAGCCAACGAGGAGGTACCACAGGCTCCTTAGGTTAGCTAGCCGCGTGCTGCGCCGGCTGCAGGGGGCCATCCCCCCCGCCGTGCTCTCCGCCAAGCAGGTGGCGCTGGCGGGGGGCAGCCACGCGCCCGCCTGGAGGAGAGCCAACGAGGAGGTACCACAGGCTCCTTAGGTTAGCTAGCCGCGTGCTGCGCCGGCTGCAGGGGGCCATCCCCCCCGCCGTGCTCTCCGCCAAGCAGGTGGCGCTGGCGGGGGGCAGCCACGCGCCCGCTTGGAGGAGAGCCAACGAGGAGGTACCACAGGCTCCTTAGGTTAGCTAGCCGCGTGCTGCGCCGGCTGCAGGGGGCCATCCCCCCCGCCGTGCTCTCCGCCAAGCAGGTGGCGCTGGCGGGGGGCAGCCACGCGCCCGCTTGGAGGAGAGCCAACGAGGAGGTACCACAGGCTCCTTAGGTTAGCTAGCCGCGTGCTGCGCCGGCTGCAGGGGGCCATCCCCCCCGCCGTGCTCTCCGCCAAGCAGGTGGCGCTGGGGGGGGGCAGCCACGCGCCCGCCTGGAGGAGAGCCAACGAGGAGGTACCACAGGCTCCTTAGGTTAGCTAGCCGCGTGCTGCGCCGGCTGCAGGGGGCCATCCCCCCCGCCGTGCTCTCCGCCAAGCAGGTGGCGCTGGGGGGGGGCAGCCACGCGCCCGCCTGGAGGAGAGCCAACGAGGAGGTACCACAGGCTCCTTAGGTTAGCTAGCCGCGTGCTGCGCCGGCTGCAGGGGGCCATCCCCCCTGCCGTGCTCTCCGCCAAGCAGGTGGCGCTGGGGGGGGGCAGCCACGCGCCCGCCTGGAGGAGAGCCAACGAGGAGGTACCACAGGCTCCTTAGGTTAGCTAGCCGCGTGCTGCGCCGGCTGCAGGGGGCCATCCCCCCCGCCGTGCTCTCCGCCAAGCAGGTGGCGCTGGGGGGGGGGCAGCCACGCGCCCGCCTGGAGGAGAGCCAACGAGGAGGTACCACAGGCTCCTTAGGTTAGCTAGCCGCGTGCTGCGCCGGCTGCAGGGGGCCATCCCCCCCGCCGTGCTCTCCGCCAAGCAGGTGGCGCTGGCGGGGGGCAGCCACGCGCCCGCCTGGAGGAGAGCCAACGAGGAGGTACCCACAGGCCTCTCCTTAGGGGCCGTCCATTAAGGTCTCCACATACTGATGCCGGTTTTTCTATGGCACCGCCACCGCCTGTGATGTGTGTGTGTGTAGGCTTTCATATGATTCTATAAAATACAACTCGCACGCCTTCGCCTCCGCTCCGCCTCCAGCTTCAGTGTGTAGAGACTTTTCAGGCGCGAAACAGAGCTCTGGTGGCTAAAAAACTGAGTTTAGTGGCCACCGAGCCAAGAGCAACTTCGTTTCTCTTTCTAAACTAGACAAAATAAAACTACTACAGATGCATTACTAAAAGTTAAGTGTAAAAGTTAGTCAAAAATAAAAGATGAACGTGTGAATTTTGGAAATTCCTTTGTTTAACGTAATTATATGATAAAATCCTCCACCTCACCAGCCATGTGATTTTCTTTGCATTATTCAATCCCCCTCCCCTTTGTGACACATAGATAGGTTAAAAATTTAAAAAAAGTATCATCTTAAATCCTATACTAGGTTTATCTATACATAATTTACCTCAACAACTTTAACACCTCTCTCCTACAGATCCTGAACGCAGCCGGTGAAGTGGAATCAACTCTGGGCCGTCACCACGTGCCTCCCCCCCCTCCGCCCCCGCTGCCGGAGTCCCTCCGCCCACAGGAGGCGCGGGGCACGCAGGCGGCCCCCGCGCGCCCCCCGCCCCCCGCCAGCACGGCCCCGCCGCGCCCGCCGCCGCCTAGCGACACTGACGACGAAGGGGAGGATATCTTCAGGAGGCAGCCGCATCCCAGCCAGCCCATACTGGTGAGTGTTGTCATAAGAATAAATAATAATTGGGTAGAAGGGACTCTTCTTTAATCGAGTCTCAAACGCCGCCATTTATATACCTAATTCCCCCTTCACCTCGTTACGCCGCTCTCTCGTCCAGGCGTTTTGCCAGGGTTGCTACTGCACTGTACCGCCGCGCCCCGCCGCCGTCGCGAGGCGAGGCGAGTGAGAAAAGGTAAACGAACGATGTTCACGTTCCTTTGATTGTTACAACCGATCACACCACAATAACTTGGCCGTGACGAAATCGAAATTGCTGGGCGAGGGCTATGTTTAAAAAAAATTGCTGATGTTAATATCTAAAATAAAAATGGAATTTGTAATTATTCAGTCATGAACTTCGCGCTTTAATAGCTGTGAAAATCATAAATAACTTTCTTTGTATGTGCTTACAAAATAAGCACTTAGACAAGTCAAATTTAAAAATATCAAACGTCAAAATCATTTAAGAAACATGGAGTTACTTGCTTTTTTCTTCGCTTATATTTTTAAGACTAATTTATTTGCATAAATGAGTATTAATACGGTGCGAGCATGCAATTATGTTTACTTTATGACCTACATGTTTTGCTACGATTGGCGTGCAAATAGGAGAAAGCACTCTGTTGATTTTTACTAACGTGATATGAAACCAGATTAAAAGTGTATCTGTAACTAAAGGTGGCAGCCCACAACCTGCACTCGGCGGTGCGCGAGTGGTCGTCCAAAGACAACGAGATCATCGCGGCCGCCAAGCGCATGGCAATCCTCATGGCCAGGCTTTCAGAGCTTGTGCGCTCAGACTCCAAGGGTGAGTGCACCAGTGACTGTAACTAAAGGTCTCTCGGCGGTGCGCGAGTGGTCGTCCAAAGACAACGAGATCATCGTAAGTAACCTATATCGTAAAAGGTTGGTATTCTATATACATCGATCACCTAGATCCCTAAACTAGCCGCCTCAGCAGGTCAGACTAACTAGGTGACTCGTGTTAATTATTTTGTTATATAATTTTTTTTATTTGCCTGACATTGAAATAATAAACTTTATGAACGTATTACTTGCTGACATTTTTTTCTTCTTTCTGTAAATTGACTACCTAATTTTAAGGATGGTTTCTAATAATACTAGAAATACATGAATTCCAAATAAAATTAAATGACATAGATTGTTGATTGCAATTAAATATGTATAACTAATGAATGTTTGTACGCCCGAGTGGCAGAATTCAAAGTTCTATAATAAGTCCTATAAACTGACCGTAAACTACCTGATTAACAAACAATAAATAAATGAAATGAAATGAAATGTACTTGCGACCGTGAACGCACCGAGCGGCCACTGGGTCAGCCAGCAGACAGTGCATCACTAGCAGCGATACCAACCGCACTCACTATCATCAGCATCACTAGTCGTAGTTTTACGTATATAAGTTGAATATAGCTTTTACCGACAAACTCGACTTTTACATCAACATCCCAGGATTAGGTAGCGGTTAATCCTTCATGGTCCTTCGAGCAGTAAGGTGTCTATGAGCCAGGAAAAGTACCTTCATGGTCCTTCGAGATACCGTTCGAGGATTCATAGCGCGATCGTGTAAAGTCGTACTGTGAGCTTCGGACGAACCAGCAACCTGTGGAGTTCAGCGATCTTGCCATAAAAATAGTTCATCAAAGCACACAAATTAGAACCAATTTATACGAACCAACAAACCAATTTTCTTTCTTTCTATATATAATAGAAATACATTTATATTGTTGCAAACAATCTAGATATAGTCAAGAAATCGATAAACTTAATAAATGTGTACTAAAAACTATGAAGATAAATATGGCATTTATATTCGTAGATACTGACTTGCTATTATTGCTATTATGTATTAAAATGCTCTGTCCATTTATAGGCTGTAAAAAGAATACTTTCGAAAAATTACGGATAGCAATCGGACCATGAAACATATTAAAAAAAGATAAATAAGAAATTATTCTTCTCCTTGTTTTTATTTTTGTCTTGGGCTAGGTTTTTTTCTCCGGTCCCGTGTTTTTCTTTTTGTTTATGTTTAGGGGTGCTCCGCCACCCCCCTTTTTCGGTAGTAGTCTTGTTACACCCTGTATATATTAATATGTGTCGCTTCACTATACATATGTATATGCTAGCACTATACTCATTGTATATTTTTCACTCGCTTACGGACAGAGATCTTCCTCAATCTAAGCGGTAAGTGCCTTCGATGTCTATATAATTAAATTATAAATGCTTTATATATTATTTTTTATGTCCAGTATGATACTCTGATATGAATCCCTTATTATCACATAAAATTAAACCAACACCATTCTTTATATCTTGGCTCCAGGTGCATTAGGATGGTTTTGTAAATTTTAGATTTTTCAGGAGAGCCAAAGCAAATATCACGCCATTCTGGCCATATTTTTTTATTCACATACCCCATAATTAATTACATTTTATAGTACAAAAAAAACTTATACCTTTTAATTTTTTTTGTATTTTACATGATACTATACTTTATTTTTTGTACAATTGATTCTAGCCCTCTAAAACCTCTTGATAATTATTAGGATATAAAAAATAAATCGTCGATAAATTTAATATTGGGTACGGCACTAATAAACAACTGTCTTCCTTTAGTGCCCTCTATAACCCAACAGACTGTAGGTAGAGCGTGTAATATCTATGTAAAAAGCATCATATTCATCATTGCTTCATGTCGTAGATCGAAGTAATATGCTACCATTGTCTAACCTAAGAATAACTGCCTGTATTCGAACAAAGGGAAGCTTAAAGTATACTCGTAATCGCAGCGACAATAATTTCCTATACTTTATTTGATTCGCATAACAAAGTGGGAGGAAATGATCAGTCGGTGCTTTTGGCCTGCAGTGTACATACAGTTCGCCATGCCGGATTGTATAACTTATAGGAAATGTTATTTTGATAAACGTAAGTTACAGAAAAGGAGTAAATTATTTGTGTTATTTTGTAAATGCATGAGTATCATATCATCTTTTAACGTTTCATTGTACAAAGCACTGGTTAGATACGATATACTTAATTGCAATGAAAAAAAAATCTAAACTCATACAGGTATATGTACCTACAAAATACACAGAACAAAAAAAAGCTTCATTCCACACACACCGCCCCCCTCAAAATATTTGACATTTGGCTTTTCTGCGAACTTTAAATAGTTGCCCAGAATAATCACCATCATCATCATCATCATCATCAGCCCATATTAGTCCACTGCTGGACATAGGCCTCCCCTAATAAGCGCCATAAATAAATAATAAATCATAGCTAATTTAAATCCTCCAATTTTTTGTTTTGCCAAAAACCTATAGCATATTAATTAACGTAGGCCATTGCCCCATTACCGTCCCTATTGTGTATGAAAACCCTGGTCTAAGAGCCCAAAATTCTTCATAAATTCCATCTAAGATGACTTTCACAAACAGGAAGCAAGCGCGAACTGATCGCCACAGCGAAGGCGATCGCCGAAGCTTCAGAGGAGGTCACGCGCCTGGCCAAGAAACTTGCTCTCGAGTGTACGGACAAGAGGATTAGAACTGTAAGTATACTCACTTATATGCTCACTCTCTCTCCACAGTTGAGCGTGCCTTCCTCAAACAAGGGGGGGGTTGAATGATCACCACGCTTAGTCAATCCGCCCGATTGGCGAATATAGTCAACAACATAGCTAAAATAGATCCTTCATCATCATCATCATTAGCCATTATTATATTATGCCATTATTATAATGAGCGCCATAACACCCTGATTTCAGATCGTTACTATTATAAAAGCGAACTTTTGTGTATATGGATGTACAAATTTCTGTAATTCTTTCACGCAAAAACTAATGAACGTCTGGCTGAAATTTTGAATAGACTTGGTTCTATCCCTGGATTAAAACATTTACGCGGGTGAAGCCGCAGGACGCAGCTGTATACTAGCTGAACCTATATTAGTAGATTGCCCTGCACATCCGCTATTTCTCTTAAAACCTGTCAAAAATCTACTTCCTCTAGAAGAAATTCAATAAGCCTGATTTTGTTCTAGAACCTTCTACAAGTATGCGAGAGGATCCCCACCATCGGAACGCAGCTCAAGATTTTATCCACGGTGAAGGCGACCATGCTGGGAGCGCAAGGTATTATTTATTTTAAAACAAAGTATTAGGGTTGCTTTTTGGTTGACAAGTTGAACGTTGGGGGCTAATTTAAAATTGCGGTATTGTACAGAGCTTTGCTACTTAAAAATGTTTATATGGGTTATAAAAGCTTTCCTTTAAGTAACAGAGGTTAAGGTGCTTGTAAGATTGGAATAATGTTTACCTCAACTTTACTAAAATGTGATTTAATCTTAAAATGTTCTAACCTGTAACAATCAGAGACACAATGCGTTAGGAAAATCCTTAGGGATTGCTAAATGTACCCAAATATATGTATAATAATTACAAATACAGAAGGAATAAAAAAACAGGCCAAGTGTTAGCCGTAATGTCGGAACACTCAAATCATTTCTTTATATATTTATTAATTATAGATTACTACTTATATCACTTACATACTTATATCATAATAATTATCCCTTTTTAAATTACTTTATTGTTAATAAATATGACAGTTTTATTTTTTTTTGTATTTCTTGGCTTGAAGTAACTGTATTGGATCCTAGATATGAGGATTGGTCTCGGGTTTAAAATTGACCTCTGTTTGTTCGCTAACTAATGGTGCAATGTGATTTAACAGTCGGCATGCCGGACTATAAAGGTAAAACTTTGGGGCTTTTGTAACTGCTTTTCTAACCTGCTTTAGTTTGCTTTTGCATGGTTCTAACATTTTGTTTTTGCTTATAATTTGAGTTAGAAATACATAAAAAAACCTCTGTCATTTTTAAAAGCATTTCACATTTTTAAATCAAATTTTTCAAAAACTGTGTATCTTACAACTGATAGTTAATCAAGAGTATGACTTATTCTCTTGAATACTCTTATCCTCCTTTTCTTATATTCTAATAATTGACCTTCCTTATATGTTTCAACAAGTTTAAGTTATCCTAAAATAAAAACTATGTTGATCCATGTAAAGAGGTAATTCATTATTCATTCATCAAAAAGTTTTTATTTTGTTTTAAATTTAAAAATCGTTTGCGTTGGTTTGTTCTGCTTGTGTAGACTATCACTCTATATTAATTAGTGCTTGTTTCAATAAATTAAAACTAATTTATTATCTACTAGAATATATTAAAATTTGATTTATTTGTTTGATCAGGCAGCGAAGAAGACCAAGAGGCGACTGAAATGTTGGTTGGCAACGCGCAAAACTTGATGCAGAGTGTAAGTTACCTTATCTCTATTGAAATAAGCTCTAGTTTGTGTTTTATTTACAGCTTTCAGCCTCATATGGCTTTTAGAATTTTCTAAACAGGTTCTAAGGTGCCTCTACGTCAGCGATTTTCCAAATAATGCCTTTTTAGCTGCTTCCTCCATAATCTCACATACTTATAATTTGATGTTACAAAAACTGACTTAAAATTTATGATTAGCGAACCGTATAAAACTTGTATCACTGCATAGTATAAAACAAAGTCTCTTTTTCTGTCCCTATGTCCTTATGTCTCTTTGCTGCTTAAATCTTAAAACTACGCAGCGGGTTTTGATGCGGTTTTTTTAATAGATGATAGAGAGATTCAAGAGGAAGGTTTATATACTTATAATACAACCGTGCAAAGCCGGGGCGGGTCGCTAGTGATATACAATTCAAACAATTGAGCTACCTGCAGATGGCAAATATCCTATCTACAATATTAATGGTACTTTCACTTCATGTATTAGTCTTGGGACACCCTGTCTACATACAGAGTGTTATTATTAACTTCCTTTATTCTTTGTTATTTTTTTATTTATTCTTCATTTTATTTATTTAATAATTGTTAATTTTCAAATTCTTTGTTAATTTTTATTAATTCTTTGATAATTTTCTATTTATTAACAACGAAATTACAAGCAAGGAATAGAAAAAAATACAACTATGTATACAATTGAAATTAATTAATTAATCTATTTATTCTTTGTTAATTTGTTTATTATTGTTAACGTGTATTTATTCTGTTCACAGGTGAAGGAAACTGTAAAAGCTGCCGAGGGAGCTTCCATCAAGATCCGCACTGAGCAAGGGGGATACAGACTGCGGTGGGTGCGTCGCTCGCCGTGGTACCAGATCTAATTGGAACTGTCTCACTGACTAATACAGAGAAGAAAGAAAATCCGGGGATCTGGGTGTTATCTATGCGTTATAAAAATATATATCTAAGTATATCAGTCATCTAGTACCCATCCATGGTACCAGATCTAACTGGAACTAAGGAACAAGATGTTGCAGAGACGATACACGAGAGAAAAGATAAACATTTAAATTAAGCTACAATAAACACGAAAAGAATAGAACTCGGTCGTACAATTACTAACTGTAAAAGTACCCACGTACGGACAAAAGAATATTATAAGTTCGAGTTTAATCAAAGTCATTGATGTAACATCATCAACCTATTAGTCCACTGCTGGACATAGGGCTCCCCTAATGAGCTCCATAGCGCCCTGTCTTCAGCTTGCCGCATCCAGCATCTGCCAGCAGTCTTTCGCAGATCGTCATCTCACCTGGCTGGAGGAGGTCCTACACCACGTTTGCTGAATCGCGTCTCCACTCAAATATGTGTTATTTTTATTTATTTTAACAAGGAAAGATGACTAATAAAAATAAAGTAGATTACTAATTGTGTCGGAGAAATATTACTCACATATTAGTCTATGGAATCACTATTATTTTTTGATAGTTGACACAAAATGCCTTAAAATATGTATATTTTAGTTTATTAGTCAAGAAAGTTTTTTTTATTGTTTATTATTTATGTCGAATGTTTGTGCTTCCAGAAATTTGTC
The DNA here is from genome assembly GCA_944547425.1 of Eupithecia centaureata. Taxonomy (NCBI): domain Eukaryota; kingdom Metazoa; phylum Arthropoda; class Insecta; order Lepidoptera; family Geometridae; genus Eupithecia; species Eupithecia centaureata. The sequence continues at coordinate 9,122,535 of OX155702.1, read as the reverse complement.
TTCAATAACAATTCTGCCAAAATGTTATACCTATCAACTCATAATAATTATAACGGTTGTAATAACAGTTAGCTAACTACAGACTGTTTCAAACAATCTAGAGGTAACTCAACTGTTACAAATGTACAATGCCTTGCCCCGCTATAAGGCAATAATCATTGTTTCCATCATCATCATCAGCCTATATTAGTCCCACAGTATAGGGCAATGCTGATGCGCGAATGTTTTTATTTTGACAACGAAAGGTTGCGTCAAACTTATAATTTCATAGCGAGTAAAAGTGAGTGTGATCGGAAATGTAAGTGCCATGAGCAGTGCTTTATAAGTGTTTATAACTGTCTAGAATTAAGAAATAACTTATTTTAGTAACATAGATTTATTAGATTTAAATGGTGCACTAATTTTATATGAAAATATCTACATAATGAAAAACATGTTATAAAAATCCAATAGGTAAAAAAATATTCGTAATAAGGTGCTTTTTATGAAACAAACTAACCTTAGAATAGAACTCATCAATCAATTACCAATCAAACAGTTTATTTGCGAAAATATGGTAGTACAATGCTAAGTTTTCATATGCTTAGCATGTAAATAATATTTAATTATTCAAATTTTTAAAAAAGTGGCAAAAATAAAAATAGTAAACTAACTTTATTCAAAAAAAAGGAAGGAATTAACGAAATTTCAATAGAGTAGGTACAATATTGTGTCACAATTATTTCAAATTTCTCACATAAAAATAAACCTTAACAATATTACAATTAACTAAGCGATAATTCATCGCCTTAATTCACCGATTTATCCCGACGTTTCAGCAGGATTACAACCGATATAATTACGGAAAAAATAAATAAACGCTGTAATTAGGCTTATTCCATCTTCCCCGTTGATAATCTAGCTACCCGTCAAATAAAATGACCTTACATATGCGTTAGTATCAATTGGTTTTCCCTGAGTATACTAAACGTACAATTGAAAATAATAATAAAAAGTGTTGCTAGATAACTTACGGAAAAGTACTATAAATACACTGTTTGAGTTTCCTGTTTTGACCATGCTTTGATACATGGTTCCAATTCCAGATTTTGGTGCTAGCTATTTATTTAGCCTTGGCAATTGGCAATTTTTTAAACCTTTGGTTTATTTATGTATTTATTGATTGTATATATCAATTTTTCTATGGATGTTATTGTCTGAAAATAAATTATTTTGAATTTGGATTGTCACCGACTCTTGAGCATTGTGGTTTCTTTGTAAAATTAATCGATTGGTGTAATGTACTTTATTACCTATATCAGTTGTCTTTAACCCATAACGCTCTCCTTGCTTAAGTTGGGACTAGGTGATGCTATGAATTGTCCAGCATTATTTATTTATTCATTGTATGATCTGTTCATTTTTGGACAAAGTCTGGGTGCTTTATGCTAAATGTATGTACAAAGAAGTATAATATCAGATCTAGTACCCACTTTTGCTGTATGGTGTATGGATAGTCCAGCATTATTTTTTGTAAGAGTAACATCATACCTTATTCGATATTAGGTACATTATGTATGAATATATATATTTTGGCTATCACAATTGGCATATCATGCAGTGGCATGAAAGTCCGATCTAATAATAATCAAGATATTACAAAGTCCTGATTTTACAATGTCATATGTTATAACAAAATACTCCAGAATAGCTGCTTACTAAGAAGCTATATATTGTATTAGGAATTAAATAGACTAGAAATCAAATGGTACTATTTAATAGTAGTGTTAGTGAAATAAATCATATTTTTATATGAGTGAGAATAGTTGTATGCGGCTTGCACCTACAGGGTGTTGTAAATGTATTAAATTTGCAAAATTGTATTGAATTTATTGACTTAAAGCTTACAGTATTCTTATTTGCAAGACACTTTAAACCAGAAAAGGCTTTGCTAGTGTCGCAGCGCGTGATACGCATTTGGTAAGAAGTAATAAATAAAAAAAATAACCAATATACTAATCATACTTAAGTAGGTACTTACTTACTTACTTTTAGTATGATGTTAAGAGACCACAATCGAATTAAAATTGTAAAATATTACAATTTTAATTTGGTTCTAGTTATAGGTACCCAACAAGTATAAAATATGATGAAATACGTCACATACCTATTGTAAATTAATATTTTTGTAACACCCTGTATACGTAAATTTTGTCAGGACGTTTTGTAACTGAATATTTATGTAACACCCTGTATATGTAAACTTTGGCAGCTGATTACCGTTTTGTGATAAGTGTTCCGTATATCAAGTTTTGGTACGGAATCCTAAAGCAATTTATTGTCTATTGTGCAAGCTGCTTAGTAATTTTAGTATTTAGTAAGAAAAATTAATAAGATACTAATTTTGTAAGAAATATCGTTAGTACATTTAATTATTAATCGTGCTTAGCAATGTTTAGTTATTTTGTGTGTGTTTCATTTGATTATTTATTCTAATAAACTATTTTTACACATTATTTCTTTTTGTTTTATTTTTTCCAATTTTTGTGTCAGAAAATTGGGCAAGGACCCCACTAGGCCAGTGGAGCGACCAATAATTGACATTTGAATGCCATTTCATGGTCTTCATAATTTGTAATTGTATTGATAGGCGTGAACGCCATATAAATGACTATCAAATGTCAATTATAAATGCAAAAGTAACTCTGTCTGTCAGTTAGAAACGCTTTCAATTCTAAACTACTGAACCGATTTTAATGAAATTTGGTACAGAGATAGTTTAACTAGAGTTTGAGAAAAAACATATGCTACTAATGCGAAAAAATACAGAATTTCATCCCCTATTTCAACACCCCATATCGCATTAAAAAGTAGTAGTAGTAAAAGTATAGAACTCTTTTTAGGATTAAGCTCGCCTGTGCCATAACTTATCTAGTCTAGTCTAGTATTTTATTGTGTAGGTACCCGTATTGTTCCTTTGTACATTAAATAATTAAGAAATTAGCCTAAACTTTCTCGGGCTCAATATCTCAGTATCAAATGTCATTTAAATCGGCTCAATAGTTTAGTTGTGAAAACGTTACAGATAGACTACCTATATACCTAATATAGTAGGGATTAAGTATATCAATCATCTAGTATCCATAACACAAGCTCTGCCTAGCATGGGGCTAAATGACCCTGTCTGAATTGTCCATTCATTTCTTAATATTATTTGTTATTTATATACAATTGAAACCATTGAGCTAACTGCAGACGGTTGCAAACAGTCTACAGGTAGCTCAATTGATCCATGTCAATACTAGTCGTCGCGTCCCCAAGACACTGGCTGCATTACCACGCTGTATGGCAATGCTGATGCGCTGAGCCAGATACTCACCAGCTCTCGGGTCACGCATCGCATCCACCAGACGCTCAGTCAATTTTAATTTATATTCACATTGAAGTATGATATCCGTGTAAGTACATACTAGAAGTGATATTAGTATGAGTCAGGAACTACATCTAGTTCGAACAAGGTTCGATGTTTACATTAGTAATGTCCTTCACTCTCCACGTGTTCTGATCCAAGCCATTGTCTAAGATATGTTAATCATTATAGAGCTATCTGTGATACTGTTATGCATACCATGAAACTAAATATTTTCTCAATAAGTCGTTTTCTTCCCTATCCAAATCCTATTCTTAACCGACTTCAAAAAGGAAGAAATTCTCAATTTGAACAAGTGTGGTTATTACCTATAGATATCCTATACCTATACCTATTTTCGAGTTTGACTGATCTTGATGATTCAATAAATTGATTTTTGATTTTCGATAAATTACCTATTAGGAAGCTATTTCGGTCAACGAATTAGCATTGCCATTCAACGTAGCAATGCTGCCAGCATTCTGGGTACTCTGCCTTCTGGTGACGGCTTAGATTTTTAGGATGTTGTAAATAAAATAAAAATACTTTATTTCTGAAACATAATTAGATCACATAGCTCACTAGTATATACAATTATAACAAACTCTTAAAAATCTAATTAGGATGTTGTTATAATTGTATATGACATATACAATTATAACAAATTATTTATTCAGAAAAACAGAGTCTCTCACATATATCACTCTGTTTTTCTGAATAAATAAATTCATAGTTATTAAGCAATAAACTTAGGAAGCTGCTTTTCGTATGGTCCCATATAATTTAGATCAAAATCTGACAAGTCGTATTTCAGTTACCTATCCTTTATATGCTTGTAATTTTAATGCCAAACATATTCAAAAACATGTTATGTTATAACATTTAGACAATCGAATGCGTTATAAATGGCGCATAAAAAGACATAAAAAGGAAAATATTTACAAAGCATACAACTAAGCTTCCAACAGGGTGTCCTACACTACGTTTTCCAAATTGCGGTCTCCACTGAAGAACACATTTACCCAACGGTTGTCGGTTCTTCGCGAGATATGGGCCGAGCTGGCCCACTGCCATTCAGCTTGCTAATTCTTTGAGCTATATCGATAGTGACTAGGTAAAACCTATCCTATAACCATTATCCTTTTCCCCCCAGCGGTGAGTAGTTATTGGTCAAGTTATAACGCGCGGATAAAGCTATATGAAGTCATCAGTAAATGTATCGAGGATATTCCTGACAGTCTACATTGGAGTGACGAGTGATACGCTTGGATTGGTTGACTGACTCGTGTGATATAACGGTGAGTTTTTATTTGAATTAAAAAGGATTTCAATGATTTATACTAAAAATAAAAATCTAAATTTTCGAAATTCGAAGTTGGTTTGTAGTTTTATATGGTAAATCCCTCAGGAGTAAAATTAAATTAATTAGGGACCTAGGGATCAGGTTTTATACATACTTACCTAAATTTAAAGGAATCCTCAAAATCGATCCATATTTCCCGGAGAAATCGGTAACGTGTTTGTAGCAGAGCATTGAACCTTTTTTCTATGGTCGCTTAAATAGTGGAATTAAATTTCTCATTTTGTAGAGTCACATAATAATACTAGTAGTAGGTACGTAAGTTATTTCGCATTTTAATAGCGTCCAATCTTTTCATGTCGACTTTAAATGTATATTTTATATGAAAACTAGCGACCTGCCCCGGCTTCGCACGGTTTTATTATACGTATAAACCTTCCTCTTGAATCACTCTATCTATTAAAATAATTGTATCAAAATCCGTTGCGTAGTTTTAAAGATTCAAGCATACATAGGACAGAGAAAGCGACTTTGTTTATGTACTATGTTTATACTGTGAAATAGTGACGACAAAAGTTTTAGGTAGATAGTGACTTCAGTTGAAACAAAAAATACGACATTGATGATGATGATGATGGCCCACTGCCACTTCAGCTTGCTAATTCTTTGATCTATGTCGATAACTTTGGTTCTCTGTCGGATAATACATCCGATCCAAAATACATAATACCTACATTACGACCGATGTGGCGCGGCGGGCGAAGGTCCGCCTGCGACGCAGGAGGTTGCGTGTTCGATTCTCGCCTCGGAACAAATTTGTGCACGATCTGCAGATTTTTTTTCCGTTGGTCTGGGCGTTTTCTATGTATAGTAAAAAAATATCTATCTATGTATATGTATATTGTATTAAATATATCAGTTATCTAGTATCCATAACACAAGCTTTTAGTGGCTTACTTTGGGGATAGATGGTGCTGTGTGGATTGTCCAACATATTATTTTTATTACGAATCCTATCCTTCAATCTATACACGGTAGGCAGTTATTAAAACACGGCAGTTTTACCGTCCTGTTTACGTGTAGCTCTAAGTTAGGCGCATAGTATCTGTGTAGCTCTGCGGTTTTTTGTATTCATCACATTTACACTGAAATTACAAGGTCAATTGAAAAAGGTCGGGTAAATGGCCGGTAACCTTTACTTCTTATCAGTCTTTTGACTTGGTCAGGATTGGTCAGGATTAATCAATCCTTACTAATATTATAAACGCGAAATTTTGTATGAATGGACGTGTTGATGCTTGTTATTTTTTCACACAAAAACTCCTGAACGAATCGGGCTGTAATTTCAGCAGAAGTAGTTCCATCCCAGGAATAAAACATAGACTACTCATAACACAAGCTCTGCTTAGCTTGGGGCTAGATGATGCTGTGTGGATTGTCCGGAATTATTTATCACTATCACTACATAGTATAAAAAAAAAGTTGCTTTTTCTGTCCCTATGTCCCTATATCGCTATGTCCCTTTGAATGCTTAAATCTTTAAAACTACGCAACGGATTTTGATGCAGTTTTTTTTTTATTGATAAAGTGATTCAAGAGGAAGGTTTATATACTTATTATAATAAAACCGTGCGAAGCCGGGGCGGGTCGCTAGTTTATTTTTAAATCCGTTCCCCTGGGATATAACTAGTAATTAAATAATCATTTGTTGATATTACCTACATTTAATTTTAATCAAGGAAAAGAACAAAAAAAGTTAACTCGATTCTGCAGACGATTGCAAACAGCCTACAAGTAGCTCAACTGATCAATCAATACCAGTCTGTTGTGCGTCCCCAAGACACTGGCTGCATTACCACGCTGTATGGCAATGCTGATGCGCTGAGCCAGATACTCACCAGCTCTCGGGTCACGCGTCGCATCGACCGGACCATCTGATAATTTAATAAAAAGCCCGGAGATCCTCGGTACCTTACGGACGTAGGGTCTCCACTCCAAAAGGAGTCCTTTTCAATATCATCGAAGACGACTGCTATGGCTTAGTGGGCGGAGGGCCGCCTGCGAGCAAATAGTCAGATAGTCAGATAGTCATTTTATTGGTAAAATTATTTACAAGTCATGTCACATTATATTTAGTACATATTAACAGATAAATTTATAAATAATTACAAAATAATGATAAAATGTACCTTATATAAAAAATAATAATATTAATTAATTAATGTTCATTACATTACAATGTAAAATAATAAATTAAAATAAAATAAAAATGAACTTTTTTTCCATAAAATCCTCAACCTTATAGTACGCCCTCTCAATGAGCCATACCTTTAGTCGATTTTTGAATGAATACAAGCTGGGTGCAGTGACAACATGCTCCGGTAGACGGTTATAGACAGCAGGTCCAAGGGGTTCGTCTTTTGACAAATAATTGTTCGATCTCTAAATATTTGTTTCGGGTGTGTTTTCATGTAATACAGACATTTATTTATTTAAATATAATCAGAAATGTCTTACGCCAATTCATAAGAACCAATTAGGTACAGGAATACATAGATATGATCTTAAATCGACGATCGACGACCGATGTGGCGCGGTGGGCGAAGGCTATACGAAGGTTCCTGTGACGCAGGAGGTTGCGGGTTCGATTTCCGCCGCGGGCAAAAGTTCTTACGATCTACAAATATTTGTTTCGGGATTCTGGGTGTTACTACCTATCTATAATATAAAAATGAATCGCAAAATGTGTTGGTAAGCGCATAACTCAACAACGCCTGGACCAATTTGGCCAAATCTTTTTTTAAAATGTTCGTTGAAGTTCAAGGATGGTTTTTACGGCGAGAAAAATATGATATTTGACAAATAAATAAATTTCCCCGCGGGCGACGCTGCGGGGCGCAGCTAGTGTATAATAAATATCTATCTACGTAATTTAATGTATAAATATATCAGTCATCTAGTACTCATAACACAAGCTCTGCTTAGCTTGGGGCTAGATGATGCTGTGTCAATTGTCCTGTATTATTTATTTAAAATACAAGTCTAAGATATCCTTCTATCTTTATAGTAAGTAAGTTTACCTTAGAATAATTACCTTAGAATAATTTTATTGTTATTTAAGCTGTGTTTATTATGTAGAGTCAAGATGGCGCCTATATCGCTGCGGATCGTGCAAGATGGCGGCACAGTGACCAAGAAGGTGAAGTTGGATCCAACGCTGACGGTGCGGGAGGCGCACAAAATAGTGCGGGAGAAGTGCAATGTCAAGGATAATGAAGGTTTATAACATTTTATTAATAACTAGCTGGTGCCCGCGACTTCGTCTGCGCATGATTAGTATTTCGAGTACTCGCGATTTTACTTGCGTAATTCCCTTTCCCGTGGGATTTTCGGGATAAAATAACCTATGCCTATGTGTTATCCCAGCTTATAATCTATCTCTGTGCCAAATTTCATCCAGATCCGTTCAGCAGTTTTTGCGTGAAAGAGTAACAAACATCCATCCATCTATCAATCTATCCATCCATCGATCCATTCATACTTACAAACTTTCGCGTTTATCAGTTCAATTCAGTTTGGTTCCCCTGGGCTATACGGGTTTTCAAAAATTTCTCACAGCATCTGAACGACGCGCGCGCGTCGTTCAAATGCTGTGAGAAATTTTTGAAAACCCGTATAGCCCAGGGAAACCAAACTGAATTCCGGGATAAAATGTATCCCATGTCCAATCGTCGAATTCATTCACTTCCGTCGTGATGCGTGGTTAAAGATTTTTTCTTTCACCCTCTCTCCCAGGGGAACCTTACCGAATTCCGGGATAAAAAGTATCCCATGTCCTTCCTTGCGGTATGAACTCAAATCGTCCCGAGTTTCATTCCAACTCATTCAGCAGTTTCGGCGTCATGCGCGGTAAAGGAATTTTACTTTCATACCCTATCCCATGGGAACTTTACTGAATTCCGGGATAAAAAGTATCCTATGTCCTTCCTCGTAGTATGACCTATAATCATGCCGAGTTTCATTTCAATCCATCAAGTAGTTTCGGCCTGATGAGCGTTTACGATACAGACAGACAGACAGACAGACAGACAGACAGACAGACAGACATGAATGAAAAAAATTACAGTTTTGGCTTGAGTATCGATAAAAGAGTGCCCTCCAAAAAAAATTTTCAAAATATCTTCAATGTACAGAATTGGACCTGTTACAGTTTTATTATAAGTATAGATTTAAACAACTATTGGGGACCGTTGTTGGGGTAAACGTGTTCTTGAGTAGAGACCGCGACTCGGCAAACGTAGTGTAGGACGCCCTCCGGCCAGGTGGGATGACGATCTGCGAAAGACTGCTGGCAGATGCTAGATGCGGCAAGCTGAAGACAGGGCGCTATGGCGTGAGTTAGGGGAGGCCTATGTCCAGTGTCCAGCTTTGGACTAATATAGGCTGATGATGAAAATAACTATTGTGGATTTGAATTAAATTTGAAGAAGTGGCCAGCTTAGGCCACTTCTTTACTTTTTTCCTCGTGGACGATCTCAGTGGCGCAGCGGGTGAGAGAGTTCTCTTGCGACGCAAGAGGTTGCGGGTTCGATTCCTCCCGCCTCGGAAGAAATTTGTTTACGATCTGCAGATTTTTTCCGTTGGTCTGGGTGTTTTCTATCTATACTTATAATAAAACTGTAACAGGTCCAATTCTGTACATTGAAGATATTTTGAAAATTTTTTTTGGAGGTCACTCTATTATCGATACTCAAGCCAAAACTGTATTTTTTTTCATTCATGTCTGTCTGTCTGTCTGTCTGTCTGTCTGTCTGTCTGTCTGTCTGTCTGTATCGTAAACGCGCATCACGCCGAAACTACTTGATGGATTTAAATGAAACTCGGCATGATTATAGGTCATACTACGAGGAAGGACATAGGATACTTTTTATCCCGGATTTCAGTATGGTTCCCATGGGAGAGGGTATGAAAGTAAAATTCCTTTACCGCGCATCACGCCGAAACTGCTGAATGAGTTGGAATGAAACTCGGGACATTTTGAGTTCATACTACAAGGAAGGACATGACATACTTTTTATCCCGGAAGTCGGTAAGGTTCCCCTGGGAGAGAGGGTGAAAGAAAAATTCTTAAACCACGCATCACGACGGAAGTGAATGAATTCGAATGGAACTCGGGACGATTGGACATGGGATACCTTTTATCCCGGAATTCAGTTTGGTTCCCCTGGGCTATACGGGTTTTCAAAAATTTCTAACAGCATTTGAACGACGCGCGCGCGTCGTTCAGATACTGTGAGAAATTTTTGAAAACCCGTATAGCCCAGGGGAACCAAGCTGAATTAAACTGATAAACGCGAAAGTTTGTAAGTATGAATGGATAGATGGATGGATAGATTGATAGATGGATGGATGTTTGTTACTCTTTCACGCAAAAACTGCTGAACGGATCTGTATGAAATTTAGCACAGAGATAGATTATAAGCTGGAATAACACATAGGCTTATTTTATCCCGAAAATCTCACGGGAAAGGGAATTACGCAAGTAAAATCGCGAGTACTCGAAATACTAATCATGCGCAGACGAAGTCGCGGGCACCAGCTAGTGTATAATAAGAAATATCTTTTTTTGGTGTGTACAATCCTACCCTACTAATTTAATAAACGCGAGATCTTACCTCTACTATTGTGTTACTATTCATGATGATAAATTAAACTCCATTTTTTAAATATATTTGTTTTATTTTCACAAGTTTTCTCGTTAGGACACGAGCTATAAAGCATGGTCTAGCTCTCTCTATCTCTCTATAAGTGAAGCTATAGCTATGATAACATCCTCATCAGCCTATTTCTACTAGTAAGGTTGAATATTTGTTAATACCTACTCTTTCACGCAAAAGCTACTGAACGGATCTGGATGAAATTTGGCACAGAGATAGATTATAGTCTGAAACCCAGGAAACCCCGGTGACTTAGGGTATCGACTCCAAGGAAAGCGAATTCGTACTACTTTAAATTATATTTCATTTCATTTATTCAAAAACAATTTACATCGTGTATGAATATCATTAATTAGACTAGGTACTTATGACTATTACAAAATTGAGAAATTTAAATTAAATTAAAACAAACAAATAAAGACAATCAATTAAATTAAAATCATGCATTTCCAATGTCATCTTATATGCTATGTTATTTTCGTGTCTTGAACTCGTCAATTGTGTAAAAACATCCCTTCAGCTTTCTTAAATTATTGTTGAAAATGTTTGGATTATCAATTGCTTTCATCTCATTAGGAAGAACATTAAATAATTTTACTGCCTGCTATCTACTGCCATGCTTTGCTACATTAAGCCTTATATTTGAGTTTTGATAAATGATCTAGTTTTTGTCCGCGGCTTCGCACGCGTTAAGAGGTTATTTCTATCTGAACTGATTTATAACGTCAAAAAGTAACCTATTCCAGACCTAGAACCGTTACGGGGCAGTGGTCCAACTGCTCTGTCCAATTAGTTGGACTACGGGCCTTTACTAGGGGTCGTGGTCCAACTATCTTTGCAGTTGGACCACGGCACCATAGTAGAGTTCCCAGGTCCAATTAAAACAATTTCAAATAATACAACTGCAATTATTGTAACCACAGCACCTTTTTAATTAAATAATTAGTTTTACAACGTTTTTGAAACAGAACTTAATGTAATGTCCTTCAACCAGAGTAATGTACGAGTAGGTTTATACGATACCTCCCCCTCCACCATCAAGGAGAACAATTATGTCAGTGAGTCAGTCAGTCAGTCAGTCAGTCAGTCAGTGGTTATTTAGCTTTAAAGAATATAATAATGTAGACGAGTGAGAGTGGCTCAGATATGATCTAAAGAGGTTTGATAATAAGTACTGGCTGTTATCAAATTGCATTAAATAATACATTCGACTTGACATTGTCATCATTGACTAATCAATCAAAAACCAGATCCTTGTCCTATCCTTACAGTATACTTATATAAAATAATCCCTATTCACAAATCTAAATAAAAATGGATGAAGACGTGTCGCCTGCGAATATTTACGTCGAAAGAAAAGGTGGAAAAGTACTGTTACGAGAAGGCTACGAATATTATAAAGTTCGAGAATATAAAAATGGAAATGCTTACTGGAGATGTTCGAACAAAAAGAAAAAACGTTGTAGTGGATCGGTTACCATTAGCGTGCGTATTAACAATTTCATTATTTATACGATTTCTTATTTCCCATGACCATTTTATTATTATTCTATTAATATTATTTATTCTTTCGTTATCTAATTAAAGCTTTTTTGTATGAATTTTTAGCAAAAAGATAAAATAGTGAAACATTCGGTTCATTCCGAAAATTGCTGTGCAAATATAATTGGGAATACGATTTCTATGTCAATGGACAACTTAAAAAAGCAAGTACAAGTTTCTGATGAGCCTATCCCAAAATTATATAATGAGACTTTAGCTAAATACAAAAACTCTACTTATGACATACTAACTGCATTTCCATCGTATTCAAATGTGAAGCATGGTCTTTATAATACAAGAAACCTATCACTGGGTATTTCCAAAACAGTATTTAAAAATTTGGAAGAAGTGGAAGTACCTTTAAAATTTGTGGACTTCTTATTGGCTGATTATAATTTTGAAGGAACACGTGTAATAGTATTTTGTTCTTTAAGAGCAAGAAATATGATGGGCCAATTAAAAGAGTTTTTTGTAGACGGAACATTTCGCTGCTGCCCCGCACCATTCATACAATTACTAAGCATATTTGGTGAAAATGGAAGCACAAGTGAAACAACTAACGTTGTGCCCCTACTTTATGCTTTGCTGAGTGACAAAAAGCAATCTACGTATTTTGTTTTATTTGAAATCTTACGATCACAGTTGAAATGGGATCCACGAAAAATTCATTGTGACTTTGAAATATCTCTTCTTAACAGTATTAAACAATTTTGTACTACTATTACAATTGTGGGCTGTTACTATCATTGGTCGCAATGTATCTGGAGGAAGGCAAAGTCATTGGGTCTCTCAAAAACTAAATCAAAAAAAGACAAGCGAATTGTGTCGCTGTGCTCAGTGTTACCACTTTTGCCGGCTGAAAAAATATTAGAAGGATGGAATTACATAAAATATGAAATAAATGATGGATCTAACAAATTGATTGAGTATATCGAGCATTATTGGATAAAAAAAGATTTTGCCAATTTTTCACAATTGGTAAGCGTGTTTAATGAGAGACATCGAACCAATAACGTTTTAGAAGGTTCGCATGCAAAACTAAGTAGATGCATAAATGCGAAAAATAAAACGTTACTGCGACTTTTGAATGTTTTAGAGAAGTTCTCAACATTATCAATATGTGACCAGACAAGACGTAAAAGGCGTAAGATTCAAATTGAGAACGACGACTATATAAGAGAAATACAACTTCAAATGATCACAGGTGAAATAACTATAGGCCATGCTTTAGAAAAATTACGGTGATATATTATTATTACCTAAAAACATTTGTTGTTCCAGTTTTGTTTTGTTATTTTTTTAAGAGAAAAGGACATTTAAGTTCTGTTTCAAAAACGTTGTAAAACTAATTATTTAATTAAAAAGGTGCTGTGGTTACAATAATTGCAGTTGTATTATTTGAAATTGTTTTAATTGGACCTGGGAACTCTACTATGGTGCCGTGGTCCAACTGCAAAGATAGTTGGACCACGACCCCTAGTAAAGGCCCGTAGTCCAACTAATTGGACAGAGCAGTTGGACCACTGCCCCGTAACGCCTAGAACAACGTCTTTTCAAAATTTCAGCCTGATCCATTAAGTAGAACAGATAACAAGCATCCATCGATCTATCCATCAATCCATACAAACTTTCTCATTTATCATTTTAGTGTCATTACTGTGATTAGTATAATAATCAATTATTCACAGTAAAACAGTAAATCAATAACTTTATATCTTTAGGCTTACAAAATAATCACTTAGAAAAGTAAAATGTTAAACTATACAGAAACATACGGCCTTTTCCTCCGTTCCCCTGACAACGAGCTCAGCGGAGTGTGGATGGAAGAGCAGCGCGCTCTCTCTTACTACATGCTGCGAGAGGGAGACAGAGTCGACTATATGAGCAAGATCCGCAACCTCCGGATCAAGATGTTGGATGGTAAGTACTTCTTGCAAATCAAAGTCAAATTCTTTGACGATAGATCTGGCATGGCGCTTCGTGCGAAGGTTCGCCTGCGACGCAGGAGGTTGCGGGTTTGATTCCTACCTCGGCAACAATGTTTACAATTCTATTGGATAGTGAAACAATAACAAAACTAGTATTACGTACTAGTATACAATGTGATTTTCGAACCTTGATCAAACGAAATGTGCGGATACACGACACATACATAAGAATAAATAATAACTACGTAGAAAGGACTCTTCTTTGATCTAGTCCTAAACGCCGCCATTTATATACCTACTTCCCCCTTCACCTCGTTACGCCCCTCTGTCGTCCAGGCGTTTTGCCAGGGTTGCTACTGCATTGTACCGCCGCGCCCCGCCGCCGCCGCGCCGTCGTCGCGAGGCGAGGCGAGTGAGAAAAGGTCATCGAACTATGTCCACGTTCCTTTGATTAGGTACCTACCTAATTAGTTAGATAGGAACCTAATAAAACACAATAATATTTAGAAAATATTACTTACATAGGGTATGTATTGTCATATAATATGCATTATCTTTTATTGTTACAACCGATCACACCACAATAACTTGACCATAACGTCATATTATAGAGGTAGGTACCTAACCTACACAAATATTAAAATCCGCGTGCGGCGTCGCCGCCTGTGACAGCCCTACTGCACGTTTAACGTGCAGAATTGCGTAGGCTAATATCGTGACCTTGAGCGCGTTCGGAGCGAAGTTTCCCTTCTAGTCTGTTCTTATTCTTATGACACATATTTATCGATAAAAACCGAGATAAAAAAAATTTAATGTTATTTTTTTTAAACACAAGTCAAGTACAGATATCAACAGGAATCCTAACTGATTGCAGAAAGTACCTACCTAATTTAAATGGTGAATAACATGACAACGGAAAGAGATAGACCCCCAGTTTTTGAAGGATTTGTAGAATAAATTATGAAGTTTAATACAACATGCAAAAAAGTACACCTTAATTACCCAGTTTTAAAGTTACAGAGAAAAAATAAAATAAAAATCTTTTGTTTTTTTGTCTTATTTCTAAAAAATACTGTTTTTACTACGCTTATGTATCGTATTTGTATTTTTTATTTATTTTATTAGCTAGGTAAACTATCTAGCTTTCAAATGAGACTACTTCGAATAAAATACACCATTTACTCAAAAAAAAACGAAGAAAAAACCAGATGAAGTAGTCTTCATTTAAAAAAATATTAAAACTGCTTTGTTTTTGAGATAAATAACATATAATTTTTTTTATCCCGATTTTTACCGATAAATATGTGTCGTGTATCCGCACATTTCTTTTGATCAAGGTTCGAAAAATCACATTGTATAGCTAGTATTTACAATTATAACAAACTCCTGAAAATCTAAGCCGTCAATAGAAGGCAGAGTGCCCAAAAAGCTTGCAGCATTGCCACGTTGAATGGCAATGCTGTTGACCGAAATAGAAGCCAGCATTCCGATCACCTGTGGACTCTACGATAGCTTGGTTAGATCTTTATCAATTACTAGCGACCTGCCCCGGCTTCGCACGGTTTTATTATACGTATAAACCTTCCTCTTGAATCGCTCTTTCTATTAAAAAAAACCGCATCAAAATCCGTTGCGTAGTTTTAAAGATTTAAGCATTCACAGGGACATAGGGACAGAAAAAGCGACTTTATTTTATTCTATGTAGTGAAGTGTTCCCAGGGCCTCTGTAACATATTTTGGTACAGCAATAAAGAAATTATCTATCTTCTTTTCTCTTCTGCAGACAGCGTGAGGACGATGCAGGTGGACCAGTCGAAGCTGGTGGCAGAGCTCATGCTGCAGATCTGCGGACGACTCGGGGTCACCAACCACGCGGAGTATGGACTGGTGAGTCATTCATTATAGATAGATAGATAGAAAATTATTTATTGTACACTTAAATCTATGAAACGATTTACAGAAACAATTCATACAAACTTGAGCTACAATTGGCGGTCTTGCCAGACAACCTGGTATGGATAGTACACACTTCAAACAAATACTTTACTCCAAAATATCTATATACTACAACATGTGTTATACTGTCGACCCGCCCCGACTTCGCACGGTTCATTATACATAAATATTCCTCTTGAACAAACGCATCAAAATTCGTTGTGTAGTTTTAAAGATTAGGGACAGATAGACAGGCAGCGGGAAACGACTTTGTTTAATACTTTGTAATGATCAAGAGACGATCTGTCGTTACCCCATAACACAAGCTCTGGGACCGAATTCCACTAATTTGAAAACAAAGGTCTCAATGGTCCCATTGAAACAAGATGATTGTGCATTTGGTATTCTACTATTTTTTGCGCTAAAAGAGACTTTCATAATTAAAAGGTCAAATTGGTAGTTATAAAGGTAATCGTCACAGCTAGTATGAACCTCCAAAAGTTTGTGCTTGTAGAATACCAAAAAGAGTTTAACACTGACATTTTGCCACGATATTTAAATGGTGAAGCGATTTATTTAGTGGAATTCGGGCCCTGCTTTTTGATGTTTGAGGTTGATGCTATGTGGATTCTTCCAATATTATTGACTTAACAAGTATACTTATAGTGTTTAGAGAAAGAAGAGGAACCAGAAGAACTCAAGGAGCGCGGCGCTGGCCACTCCGGGACCCTCACGCTCAAGAAGAAGACGCAGTTGAAGGACAGAGACCTGGATTTCGAGCTGCTCAGCAAGAAGTTGAAGACTGACGATAATGGTGAGAACGTTCAGCTGATTGCAGCTATAACAAAGTCAAAGTGCTTTTCCTTAAAGTTGAAAACTCACAGAAGCCGGATGCGGAGCGGAGGCGAAGGCGTGCGAGTATTCTGTTGAATCATATGAAAGCCTACACACACACCGCAGACGGTGACGGCGCGGTGCCATAGGAAAAACCGCCACGCCTTCGTCTCCGCTCCGCCTCCGGCTTCTGTGTGTTTCGAACTTTAGACTGAACAGGACTCTTGGACACGTATAAAACTAGTAGACGCATTCGCAATGGATTACGTGAATACGTAGTCGACGTGCTCGAATGTACAGTTCGGTTACACGATAGTATCGTCTCGATAACGTGACGATGTGTTAGATTTCTCGGTACTAGATTTGGATTGTTCTATTTTGGTTCCATTGAACACTCTACTATAATACATCTCGCATGTCTTCGCCTCCGGCCGGGCCACGGCTTCTGTGTGTGTAATCATGCCATTATACTAGATAAAAAAAAATTGTGATATTAAGTACTTAGTTTTACAGGTCAGTTTAATATTGCTAGCTCATTTATATTTTAAAGTTTATTCTTCGACCCGCCCCGGCTTCGCACGGTTTTATTATTCGTATAGGTAAACCTTCCTCTTGAATCACTATCTATTAAAAAAACCGCATCAAAATCCGTTGCGTTGTTTTAAAGATTTAAGCGTACAAAGGGATATAGGGACAGAGAAAGCGACTTTGTTTTATACTATGTAGTGATGCACTATTGTATCCCTAACATTCCTCTCCTCCCCCAGTGGAATGGATAGACGGCCACAAGACCCTCTCGGAAGCCTGCATCTCCCCCCAGCGGACAGTGGTGCTGATGCGGAAGCTGTTCTACTCGGATCGGAACGTGGACGAGCGGGACCCCGTATCCTTAAACCTACTGTACGTGCAGGCCAGGGACGCCATCCTCTGCGCCAGGCATCCCGTCACGGAGGACCAGGGTGAGTGGAGGGGAGACATGAGGAGAAGACAAGAGATAGACTTTCTAGTCTCTAGTCTAGTCTACTTTCCTTCTGGAAACGAGAGAAAGAGATAAATAAGGTAGGAAAGAAAGAAAGTTTTAGTAAATAATGCTGGACAATCCACACAGCATCATCTAGCCTCAAGCAAACAGACCTAGTGTTATGGACTTATCATATTTTCATGTTTATCTTCTCGACTTATTTGTGAAACCTCATGTTCCTGCTAGAATTCAGTGTGTTTAACAAAACTCTAAAGAAAGGCCAAGCCTATAGACCAAAATTTATAAAAACTGCTAAATAGGTTACGGTGGCGCCTCTATCAAGTTCTACTAAACAACTAGAGGTAGGTACCTAGTTCCAAATACGCCCGATAGAGGCGCTCTACCTAACGCTTACAAAAAAGAACCATTAACAACTATTTTTACAAGAACTTTATAATTGTTTTGACCTCTGATCCTGTAGAACAACGCATACTCGATCAAAAACCTATAAAGTAGCAAAAACACACAATAAAACTGTTCAATTTTTGCTATAAACGAAACTATGAACTCTCCTAGTGGTTTAAACAATTTGCTCTGTGTTAAAAAATAAAATAAAAAAAAGCATTACATGACGCTCAAATCTGGTCTCGCGACGTTTCCTTTACAGCAAACATTATCTACCGTACAAGGACGTACAAGTTAAAATACATGAGTAATATTATTATAAACATTGCAAGTTCATATTATTCTAGTCAAGGGGGCATCCTCCCTATCCGCATAACATTCAGACAAATAGTTGCCCCACTAACTAACAGATGGCGCTACGTTGACAACATCCGTGAATTCAGAATAATTTTGGCTATAACATTTTATTCTTATGCAAAAAGTGAATTATTATTTCTAATATTTGTTTTATTACGGGTTAACTTTCGAGTAGTTTATATAAAAAAGTAAAATTTTGTCAAGTTTTTGAGTTATTCGAGAAAGTCTTAGATCGCGCAAGCAAGTTTTCGTTTCATATAAGGTTATAAGGCGCGTCGATTGCTCTACCACTGTACTTGCTTCGGCAGTACATATACTAAAATTGGAACGATACAGAGAAGATTAGCATGGCCCCTGCGCAAGGATGACACGCAAAATCGTGAAGCGTCCACATTTTTTGTTCGTTATTGATATTTTTCATCATTCCAATAAAATAGATCGTTTAGAATATTCCTACATTTTTACTGAAAAGTTAGATGATTCTCACTATATTATCAGACGAAGGACTATGTTTTTGTTATAATATAAGCCAAGAATGGATTTTTTTAGGTAGGCAAGGCACCCCTAAAAATTCTCCCTACAATATTAGGTAGTAGGTACTTACTCGAGTAGATGGTCGAATGTTGAAACATAACTACAGAAATAAAATCACCTAGATACCTAGATACTTAAACTATTCATCTTATGACTACACAGTGCCATGCGTCTGTAAACGCAGGATACATTTTGTAAAAGCCACCTTCGCTTTACAACGCCTTTTTAATTTTTTAACTAGATGATGAGACAGATTCACCTTTTAAATGTGAAAAAAACATTGAATTAAAAATCGTACCTAAAGAACAATGTAAAACGACCTCTTCAACAAACATAGTATTGGGTGGCATCGGAACGTATCGGAAGCTAGAAAGAGACGCAAAGCCGACACGAACCGGCCGCACGACATTCACGACACGACCGCGAGCGACGTTGCCGATCTGTGCACTCCGCAAGACTACAAACATGTCGCTTTTCAAAAACAAAACAATGATCAAGAGAAACATGACCAAATCCTTCTCGGAGAAGGTGGACCAGAAGCTCATCGCTCTGGTGAAGGCTCACCCTGTGTTGTACGACTTCAATGATCCCAAATACATGGATTTTAATACGAGGGAGGTCGCTTGGCAGAAGATTGGCGACGAATTGGAGAAACCGGGTGAGTTTTTTGTATTTTTCTTCGTAATTTTGATAAAAAAGTAAGTTTTACATCATAAACGTAACAACGTAAAATTATAGCGATTAATTAATCGTGTCGTCATTTGAATATGAATTAAAAATGCGTTCACGATTCCACGATACGACATTTTGTTTTTGGTTGACCCTACTAAGGTTCGTCAACTCACTGCTATCTCGAACACAGATGCGACGCTTGATGATCGGGAATTAATTTTGTGGAAATCCTTAGATTTGATTTGTTAAATTATCCCCATCTCCCGTCTAGCGTGTAAAGCCGTACATATGCAGAATGAGGTGCTGGTTAATAAGTAAATGCAAATATTTATTACAAATAATAATGTACAACCTTATAATTAATTATATTTAAGTATGTATTAATTAATTATACCAAGTGAAACATTAATATTTACATGATAATAAGACATGAGAATTCTTAGTAGGTATAGATGTTAGAGCTTTAGCTAGTAAATTTGAGAATAAATAATCTTTATAAATGATCCTTAATCAATAAATTTGTTACAAATTCCAGCTGCAGATTGCAAAATCCGCTGGATAAACATCCGCGACGTGCACCGCCGGATCCTGCGCCGGAGTCAGGGCAACCACGCGCGCGCCCCCCGCGCCTACAAGTACGACAAACAACTCGAGTTCATGCGGGACTTCTACAAGGAAGTCATCACTACCGGCTTCAACGACGAACATGAACCAGAAGATGACGACATCACAGAATCATGGGACGAACACTTAATTCCAGACAATAATGATTCGGAAACGGAGGAAGAGAAACCTTTGGTGAAACAAAAGAGGATACGCAAAGCGAAGAAACAAAAGAATTTGAAGGTCAATAAGTTCGAAGAGGTTGATGTCTCTGCTTCGACCACGAACGATGCGAGCTATGAAACGGACTATGACGTATCAGATCCCGTTGACTCGTTCTTGATAAGTATTGGCGCTACGCTCAAAAAGTTCTCGCCGTATCATTTGAATCTGGCTAAGAGTAAAATATTCCACATTGTTCAAGAACATGATTTGCAGCAAATTGTAGAGAAACAGCAAGGGAGGTTGGACAGTGTTTCTACGTCGGGAGATCCTACTTATTATCATGCGTAGACTAAAAAAAAAGACTTATTATAGAAATAGTTTAGCATTTTAAGTTACTAAAGTTTATGTTATTGATTTAAGGTTATTAATATGTTAAGCCAATAAAGTACAAATATTTTGTAGTGACACTATTATATTTATTTTAACGTTGATTTGAATCGAATAAACAGCTTGTTGGCGGGTGGGCTAAAAAATAAACATTTTGAAATAGAAAAAAAAATTATGTGCAGCCAGTAATTTACATCGTTTTTTCTCGCTGCTGGCATTTCTTTTACGATTCGAATTTCTAAATTGGTTCGACTGAGACGATTTTAATTCGAATAGTGAAATATGTGCGAGTTTCATTAGTAACAGAGTTGAATCAAGGTCGATTCGCGTCGGATCGATATGGCGGCGAGCGTACGATTCCACATCGTCGCGTCGCGTCGTCGTAGCGGGCCCTGCGGTTTACTGCTTTTTAGTCTTTGGAATGGTTGTGACATTAGGTTGTAAATTAATCTCATAAGGCTTGTTTCTCAATCGAATAGTAAGTTCCTGATAATTTACTTGATGGGTAATAGTATTGTCATCGCGTACCTCATAAGGCTTGTTTCTCAATCGAATAGTAAGTTCCTGATAATTTACTTGATGGGTAATAGTATTGTCATCGCGTACCTCATAAGGCTTGTTTCTCAATCGAATAGTAAGTTCCTGATAATTTACTTGATGGGTAATAGTATTGTCATCGCGTACCTCATAAGGCTTGTTTCTCAATCGAATAGTAAGTTCCTGATAATTTACTTGATGGGTAATAGTATTGTCATCGCGTACCTCATAAGGCTTGTTTCTCAATCGAATAGTAAGTTCCTGATAATTTACTTGATGGGTAATAGTATTGTCATCGCGTACCTCATAAGGCTTGTTTCTCAATCGAATAGTAAGTTCCTGATAATTTACTTGATGGGTAATAGTATTGTCATCGCGTACTGTTAAGTTTAATATGAAAGAGACAGCACTAAGTATAGATCTTTCAGTTTAAAAGGAACTTACTTGATTATGTGAAGGCGTTTAGTAGTGGGTCCTGCCGACTCCTGCCTACTTATCGCATTTGGTAGAGCCATCCAGAAAAACCCAGGATAGAGCAAAGACATTAGGGTTTGATTGGCCGGACAAATATCAGTAGGTACTTACTTTTTTACCTACTTACTTCATTTATTTCCTCCATAGTTATGTATTACTCAGAGGCAGGTAAGTAAAACTTGATGTCGTTCTCAGACTATAGAACTACGTTATTCTAAATTTAAATAGGTAGGTTTATTTTTAGTACCTACTATTAACAAAGTTATTGTTACAAAAGGAAAAATTACTTTACCAGAAAAGGTCTTAGGGCTTGCTCCCGGCTAAATTATTATTAGGAGATCAGAACCTGTACAAAAACTTACTTACCTATTAATTAAGCATGTAAGTAAGTACTTACTTACAAGATTTTTTGCAAGCAAAAAATAAGTTCAGGTGGGGGTAGTTACTTAAGTAAGTATCTAACTACCTAGGTAATTAACTAATTACAATTTCGCGACTTATTTTTTAAGTAACGTACTCTTGTATGCTGTCAAAAATGTGTTAGAGTTTTTATAACCCCAACGCCATGTTTTTTTTACCTAGGTAGGTATTAGTTACATTAGGTAAGTTATGTACCCTACCTACTTACTTAGGTACTTACCCATTTTATAAAAATTTCTGAAATTAATTCTTAGTTTCAAATTGATTGCTTTACATGTATACTATATTTACTAGGTATTAGTGGTATTAGACCTAGTACGATTCTATGATGTTTAAATTAGATAGATAGGTATTAGGTACCTATAACCTACCTAATTAATGCCGTAAATGAGGCGCGTAGGTAGAAGTATGGTTCTAAACATAGAAGAAGGAATAATATCGTCGTCAGGCATTCAATACCGCGAATGCGACATTTTTGACGAAAACCTTTTTTTTTGTTTATTCGATTCTACTCGTTCAAATACACATTCCTACATTAAAATTTTGCCCTAAAGTTGTACCGATCCCTATGTTTTCGAGTCATGCCAAAACCGCGAACGTGATTTAGAGTCAAAAAAACCGCGAATATGACAGTTCCTTAGCGCTGCCACGCTATTCCTAGCGCAAGTGCAACATGTGACGCTGTCATATCTGGGCAAGTTTTTTATTTTCAATAACTTTTCCTCATGTTTTCTTTGCAAATATGTTGATGAATCTGCACTAAGTTAAATGAACGTCATGTGTGAGCCTATTTCAAGTACTTTATACCTACATAAATAGGTACATAAGAACTAAAATGATTTTAGTAAAGTTATAGCATTATTTGGATAATATTTTAAACAGTTGTTATTTTTACAGCGTGTTGGAAAACTCATAAGAAGATGAAAATATTGTAAAAGACATGGCATTCAAAATTTTACACAATAATAGGACGAATTTAAAAGAAAACTCGCTTAAACACAGAACAGTTTCTCTTCGCTACCGTCATGAAAATTATTTTGATGACGATAGCGAAGAGAAACGTCTCAAAGTAGATACTTAGTCACAGCCTGAAAGTTTTTGCTCAGCTTTCCTGTATGGATTTAAGTCTTCAGCCTCACTCAAACTGTGTTGTCACTTAAGTAGAATCCTCCACCAACAGATCGACTTCTACCTACCACTCCAGATCGCTCTGAAATAGAGTCTCAGTCACAACCTGGACCTTTCGTCTCCTCCGCATGTCATCAGCCTCAGCAGAATTTGCTGACACTAATAGAGCTAGTCTCAGATCACTCCCCACCGTCAGTGCAAACTCTACCTAGCACTCTAGATTGCCCTCAAATAGAGCCTCTGCCTCTTCAAAATAACAAGAAAGTCTTATAGCAACTAATGTACCTAAACAATACACTCAAATGCTTACTCCATCACAGCCAGTAGTTTCTTCTTCTGTAGACTTAACGGGATCACATCTTTATCTAACCTCGTAGCGGTCTAAATAAAACATTGTGAAGGTGGTGGTTCATTGGAAGAATTTATACTGAATAGCAAATCCCTTTAGGATATCAAAAAATGGAAGATTCTATATATTCAACGATGTAAAAGAGAGAGGACCGTGGTGACTATCAGTTGCAAGCTTAAAAGGAGGACTTAATTGCCGGGATATAACAGCAGAAGATGGGAAGAAATTTTTTGTATGGTTTTGGACTGCAATGGATTGGATCAAAAGATTAAATGAACTTTAAAATTATTTAAAAAAAATACCTTTTGACTATATTTTTTTTAAAGATTATTATTAATTCTTAAATGCTTAAATAACATTATTAGTTAAGTAAAATAAAAACTATTAACAGAACAGAAAATTGTTGTTCTAAATCTAGAACATAACCGCGAATATAAAAAGATTTTACCAAAATATTTAGGTAAAAACCGCGAACGTGATTTTTTTTTGACATACTACCATAATATTTAAAAAAACATGTATTTTTACTATCATAACACATATGTTTAGTTCTAAATATTTTAATTTAAAAGAATTGGACGTGTGCAGTATCATTTATACGTTTTTTTCGTTTCCTGTAAATTTTGACGAATGTCTCATTCGCGGTATTGACTGCCGAACGACGATATGTTACTATTATTCCCAATTCTGTGGTTCTAAATAACCCCGCGCTAAAATGGCCCGCGGCGAAAGTGTTAAGTGATAGCTAGGTAGGTACTCTACCTTGGGGTAGGTATTGGAACAAACGTTTAAATCACACAATTACATAGCATTTTACGTTTTTCTCATCCAAATTCGCCACTAACTTTGCCAAGCAGTGCAGAGGTGGTGCCTATAGCAGTTACCTAACCTACTATTATGTATTATACTACAAGCAGTAGGTGTGCATTTAGTAAGGGCTAGCACTTACATACAACTGTTGCATCGACTAAACTGTTTCGTCGAGTTGTGTACTTTTCGTGATTTCTACTCAACTAAACAGTTTAGTTGATGGAAGTGCGCAAACAATCGATTTTAAATCTTCTCAAATCGACCAGTCTTTATTCAGCAACACTTGAGTCAAGGTGTTCGCTTCAAATGCTTATACGAGACTGGCAGTCGCGGTCAGTCGCGGATCGACTGGTTAATCGATGGTCTGTGCACATCAATACAATGCAATACTAATTGAGCGCTTGATCGATAGTTGTCCAACTTTTAAATCAAAAGCAAATCGATATATAGCTTTTTGAATTTTTTGTCGAGCAACTATCGAGTTGACTGTAGGTATGTGCGCTTTAATACATTCTTCTAAACATATGATACACAACAAAATAGTTGTTCAACTAAAAGTTGTATGTATGCGCTAGCCCTAACTCTACATTTGACGTCGACCTCGGGTTGACCCCGTGTCGTGGGCCGCCCGTCTCGCCTCTACCCATTGTATTTGAACCCGCGACGTTGCCGCTCCGCTCTCCCGGCGCGCGGCTTGTTTTCAGGAATGCTTACGGAGCGCCCTATCTAGCTAGCTAGTTTTATCTATTCTCTTGATGTAGAGATTAGAAGAATGCACCTGTTAAATTCATAAATACACTACAATCTCAATACGACTTGAAATAAAAATGAATT
Organism: Eupithecia centaureata; assembly: GCA_944547425.1. Lineage (NCBI taxonomy): Eukaryota > Metazoa > Arthropoda > Insecta > Lepidoptera > Geometridae > Eupithecia > Eupithecia centaureata. Next base: position 9,097,255 of record OX155702.1, on the reverse strand, counting down.
GCGTTGGATGAAGTAGCTAAAACTGCAGTTAAATGCATTCAAAGGTAGCGTGAAGTGAGCAATAAATATTTCTCACAATACAAGCGAGGTGACGTCAGACAAGGTGCCGGCGACGCGACGTTGCCGCTCCGCGCTGCCCCGCCCCGCGTCCGGAGTGATAACGGAACAAGTGCTGTGCCGGGCGCTTGGTTTATCGATATCGAATGATTTTATCCATGTTTTATCATGCTTTTGAATTTTAAGGTTTTAATCTGTCAATCTTAAATATTCCATTAATATTATAGGTAGGTATCTAGTTTGATTATTCAATTGGTTTATCTAGCTAGGCATTACTACCATAGTAGGTAATATTAGTATTACCTGCCTACGTTCTTCTAAACTATTTGCAACCGTCTGCAGTTTGATAGCCCATTTGTTACAATTGTAACTATTTACTAGCTTTAATTTGTTTCTATTTATTGATTGTAATTTTCTATGTTAATAAAATAAAGGATTTACTTACCTATAAAATAAAGCTACGACAACTTACCTATTATTTCGAGCAAAATTTGTTGAAAAGGTGCATTTTACTTATTTTAGGTATGTATGCATTTATAGGACTTCAAAAGATCAGAAAAGTAATTAAAACATACTTCACCTTGAAATGAAACCAAAAACATCGACAACCGCGCCTCCCTTCCCTATCCCGTCCCGTGGCGCGCCATTCGGCCTCGCGACGCGCGCGACACGACACGATGCCGCCGACCGTCTTCAGCAAAAACGTCGATCTCAAGTTAATACAACTCGTCAAGGAGAATCCAGTGCTGTATAACCCTCGACACCCGAAGTACACGGATAGTGATACGAGGGAGGTCACTTGGCAGAAGATTGGCGATAGCTTGAGCAGGCCTGGTGAGTTTGTTTTGTTTTTATTGTGTTACTACGTCACGGGTGTCCGTGATGGTAGCGTACCCATAATCGAATTCACGATTGTTGTTATGCCTAATAAATACTGTATAAACTCTGCATAATTAATGCAAAACTAGAATAAATAGTGCCTCTCTGGTTTCGAAAATAATGACCATTCTTAGTGGGTACGCTAGCATAACGATCAAGCTAGCGTACACATGACCGTACTCAAAAACGACTCATGTTACAGAAACGAAATTTACACAAATAATGCTATACAAATACTGCCACAGCTATGCAAAATTTCATAATGATTGCTTTTATAGGAACGGAGATAATAAACAAGACTTTCAAAAACATTCCGAGCTAGCGTTATGGCAGCGTACACATTAAAAAACCTAATAGATCTTATAGAAAATGAACTTTACTGATTATAAATGATATATGTATAAATACTGCGTGAAATACTCCCTCTGCCAGTAGTCATTCTTTATAAAAATTCTTAGTGAAACAACGTAAAAAGTCCACGTGAACTTCTAGGAACAAATGCATTGTGGTACAGTCGCACACACAACAAATAATTTAAAATGGAAATTATACACCGTACAATGTATATTACTAAATATAAGTAGTTTTGTTACTTTCATGAGTAGGCATTGCTTCTGAATGATGCTACCTACGTGCTTGAAGGGTCCATCCTATAGGTGCTGCAAGCTTGTCGTAGTAGGAAGTATTTCTGTTAACTGAATGCACATGAATTCAATGAAAAGAAATACTTGATTTTCAATATCGTGCTAAAGTTTTGACAAATTATTTACCACTACAAATCAGTGCCTCTGGTGTCATTCGATCATTCACAATGATCGATATCAATCATGACCTAGTATGAAGATGATCCGGAACCGGATCATAAGACCCATTCATTTGAATGATTGATTTTGCCGGCGGCCTATCATCGCCTCACTTCGAGTTTTCGTTTAATGCCAGAAACATACTTGCGTGTCGCGGTGTGTCGGGGCGCGCCAGAAGCATATCGGTTTCATACATTTAGTATGGTTAGGGACAAACTTGTATGGCGTGCCGTGTCGCGACACGGTCTATCGTTTCGCAGACTGCTAGCCACCGATTGCGCCAGAGCGGTGGTGGGGGTTATGTCGCGACACGACACAACAGGCAAATGTGTTTCTATACTTGCGCGTGGCTCGTGGCGCGATCATTTTTTAATTTAGTATTATTTGCAGCAAAATGACAACACATGACGTTGACAACACAAACAGGTTCCTGAAATACATTAATATTAGTAGGTTGGCAAAAAATCTTAGCGCAAAAACAAAAATTAACTAAAGTGTTCAATCATTTCATCATAGACTATGTGATCTGTATTAATCTGAATATAAGTTTTACAGATTTGGCTTAATCTGTAATCTGTATTTGTGGTCAAAATTCTCTACAGATACAGATAAATCTGTATATATGGCAACACTGGGCCATAACACCTCGTGTCGCGACACGTTAGTGTGCACACTCACAGCCGCGACAGTAAGCATCGCGACACGCCAGGACACGTAAATATGTTTCCGCCCTAATTCGATCATGCATTTTGTGATTGACCGATTGAAAGATTACTTACCGGTGCGAGATCTGTTCTTTGCGTCGCGTCGCGTCATTTCGTTACAGCCCGATTTGAATCTCGCAAAAACTTATTTGAAATTAATAATAATCATATATCATAATCATTTATCATAATCATTTATTTGACCTGAATTGAGATAGATATCTACCTACTATGAAAAAAAGATTCTACACGCACGCAAGTTAGGTTTAGGTAGATAGATAGATAGATAGATAGATAGATAGAAAATACTTTATTGCACACTTAAATAGAAAATAACAATATACAATAAAACTACTTATATATACTAAGTGACAATTGGCGGTCTTATCGCTGAAAAGCGATCTCTACCAGACAACCTTGGATGGATAGAATCATTGGATAGTATAAGGGGATCTGTGTGCATATGTAAGTTCCCTACATTATTATAAATACAATACTTACTATGTTTATATATATTATACATAACAATATACTAAATAACAATACCTAACAATTTGATATACTACATATAATATTTACATAAACTATTTATATACTCATACATAGGAAATCAGGTATGCGTTCAGTGGCAACAGGACAAATAATGCTCCTTAACTAAGGTCTTGAAAATCGGTAGCGACTTTGCTCGCCTTACTGAGACTGGCAATGCGTTCCATAGCTGTACAGCCCGGGCAGTAAAGGAATGGGCGAAGAAGGAAGTAGGTAGGTAGGTAGGTAGGTAGGTAGGTATAGGTAGGTAGGTAAGTATAGGTAGGTAGGTAGGTATAGGTAGGTATAGGTAGGTAGGTAAGTATAGGTAGGTAGGTATAGGTAGGTAGGTATAGGTAGGTAGGTATAGGTAGGTAGGTATAGGTAGGTAGGTAGGTATAGGTAGGTAGGTAAGTATAGGTAGGTAGGTAGGTATAGGTAGGTAGGTAAGTATAGGTAGGTAGGTAGGTAGGTAAAGTAAAGTAAATTTTATTGATCAAAAATACATACATAAAACATAATCACATTGACTTAATATTATTCTTATTATTGCTAATTATATAGAGACTAATAATGGTGATTTCACTTTGACCTCTACACTAGGATACCCTGTGCTGAAGAGATCAAAAAGCAGTTGTGTTTATAATTTAAAATGACATAAACAGTACTAAATAAATGCTCGGAACATAGTAGTTACTTCGATATCTTCTTTGTTTGAGTTACATTCAATTTCAGTGACAATAAATTAGAAATTCCTACCTAGGTAAGTAGTCAATTGCAATGCCAACACATATCTACCCACCTACTTATTTACAGTATGACAAGACGGCTTCCGTCTCATCATAGTCTTTCCCAAGAAGCCATGAATGTAGAATCTTCTTGCAACCTCTTTTTGTTTTTGGAAATAAATTTAGTGTTTTGTTTATTTTTGTATATAAGAAAGGACCTAACCAGGCATAGAATCTACAAAACAATTGTGTTCGCCTAAATGGGGGTTTCCATTTGATAGGTAGGTATAGGTAGGTAGGTAGGTATAGGTAGGTAGGTAGGTAAGTATCGGTAGGTAGGTAGTTATAGGTAGGTAGGTAGGTACGTATAGGTAAGTAGGTTAGTATGGGTAGGTAGGTAGGTATAGGTAGGTAGGTAGGTAGGTAGGTATAGGTAGGTAGGTAGGTATAGGTAGGTAGGTAGGTATAGGTAGGTAGGTAGGTATAGGTAGGTAGGTAGGTATAGGTAGGTAGGTAGGTATAGGTAGGTAGGTATATGTAGGTAGGTAGGTAGGTATAGGTAGGTAGGTAAGTAGGTATAGGTAGGTACGTATAGGTAGGTAGGTATAGGTAGGTAGGTATAGGTAGGTAGGTAGGTATAGGTAAGTAGGTAGGTATTGATTTTGCCGGCGGCCTATCATCGCGTCACTTCGATTTTTCGTTTAATTCGATCATGCATTTTGTGATTGACCGATTGAACTATTACTTACCGGTGCGAGATCTGTCTGTTCTTTGCGTCGCGTCGCGTCATTTCGTTACTGCCCGATTTGATTCTCGCAAAAACTAATTAAATTCATGATCATTTATTTGACCTGAATTGAGATAGATGTCTACCTACTATGAAAAAAAGACTCTACACGCACGCTAGGTAGGTATAGGTGAGGTACGTAGGTACACTTTACTTAGTAGTAGATAATTAATACATAATAAAGAATACAAAATTGGGTAAGAAATAATCTTGCTATTATAATAAATAGGAAAGTCTGTGTGAATGTTTGTAAGTAATCTTTGTACCTACTCAAGTTATTTAAATGAAATTTGGTATAAATAAACTATGAAGTGAATAATTAAACACGTTTTTAATTTTTACAGAATAATCCCTATGAGCAATAAACTTCTGAAATTTGTACGAAAAAAAATCTGGTTCGTGGGCGAAGCCGCGGGACGCCTCTAGTTTTTTATGTCTGACACCTGACAGCATTACTCGAGTTGGTTTTATAACTCGGTGATAGGTATACATACTTAGATATCTCGCAATTCGACCATTTTAGAAGCACCTACCTAGGTACCTAAAATGATTTTTTTATTTATTGAAAATGGTCGAGCGTTTGGCCACTATCTCAGGTAAGTGAAGATGTGTCCTAAGATGGAGCACGCTTTCCCAGAAGGAACTTATTCACTCTTGATTTGAAGACTCCCGAGATCGTATTCTAGCGGGAAAACAGACGCTGAAAGCTCATTCCACTCTCTGGCCGTGCCAGATTATAAATCATATTAGGAGTGTGTCGTTATTTCACTAGATGGTTAAATAAACCGTTAACAGGGTTCCACAACGATAACGTTATGCCACGATTCAATAACCATCTATAAACTCCTTAACGATCTTCACGCACGACAACGATAACGAATTTCAACGAAACGGCGACGTGCGTGCACCGCAACGTTCGCGAAGACGCTAAACAGACCGTGAAATCAAAACCAGTGAAATAGCGGGTTAGTGAATATAAGCTATCGTTAAATTTTGGTTTGTGAGCGAATGAGTGAGTGAACCGAACACGTGAATTTAGTTTAGTTTGTAAACCACTGTTAATTCGATGAGCGACTTTAAATTTGATTGTTGAGTGAAAAATAAATACCTGCCTAAAAATGTGTAAGCAGGACAGGAAAAAAACAAATAATAAGTTGTACAATGGGTGGCCTTATCCTTATGAGCGATTTCTTCCAGGCAACCTTTGGATGGACATGGAGTGGAGGCGTAAAGTGAATGTTAACGTTAGCTTATCGTCAAAATCTCGTTTTATAAAGTTTTTTAACGTTGCCTTAACGTCAACATTCTCGCGTTTAGCTACATATCTCGTTAAATTCTCAACGTCCTAGTTTTTAACGATTACCGACACCGTCTGATCAACTCCACTCCAGCACAGCTCCAGACAACAACATGCCAAATCGGCAGGTTGGAGGCACGCAAGGTAGGTATAGGTAGGTACTTGCACATCTTTATTTTCAAAAACATACCTACCTACCTATACACCTACCTACTTACCTATACCTACCTACCTACCTATACCAACCTACTTACCTATACCTACCTACCTATACCTACCTACCTACCTATAGCTACTTACCTACCTATACCTACCTACCTATACCTACCTACCTACCTATAGCTACTTACCTATCTATACCTACCTAACCTACCAATACCTACCTACCTACACCTACCTATACCAACCTACCTACCTATACCTACCTATACCTACCTACCTACCTATACCTACTTACCTACCTATACCTACTTACCTACCTATACCTTCCTACCTACCTACCTACCTACCTATACCTACCTACCTAAACCTACCTACCTACCTATACCAACCTACTTACCTATACCTACCTACCTATACCTACCTACCTACCTATAGCTACTTACCTACCTATACCTACCTACCTATACCTACCTACCTACCTATAGCTACTTACCTATCTATACCTACCTAACCTACCAATACCTACCTACCTACACCTACCTATACCAACCTACCTACCTATACCTACCTATACCTACCTACCTACCTATACCTACTAACCTACCTATACCTTCCTACCTACCTACCTACCTACCTATACCTACCTACCTAAACCTACCTACCTACCTATACTTACCTACCTACCTATACCTACCTATAATACCTACCTACCTAAACCTACCTATACCTACCTACGTACCTAAACCTACTTACCTACCTACCTACCTACCTATACCTACCTACCTACCTAAACCTACCTACCTACCTATACGTACCTACCTACCTATACGTACCTACCTACCTATACCTACCTATACCTACCTACCTACCTATACTTACCTACCTATCTAAACCTACCTTGCGTGCGTGTAGAATATTTTTTTCATAGTAGGTAGATATCTATCTCAATTCAGGTCAAATAAATGATTATGATAAATGATTATTGATTATGATATATGATAAATGATTATTATTAAGGTTCCCGTATGGGCCAACAGCCTTGAGGATTCGGGCGGAGTCTAAATTTTCCCCCGCGCCAACCGCGTATTCCTGCTACATTTTTACGCACGCAGAGTGCGGTCTGCACTCATGGCATGCGGTCGCTTAGTTTAGTTTTAGTTTTGGGTTAGGTGCGCTGTTTCCTCGCGTAGGTCTTTTTTTACTAGGTAAGTTATGTATCACCTGGTAAAAAATACCTGAGAACACTGCTCATAATATTATAATTTATTCAGCGTGTAGGTTCACAAGATGGTTTTATGATAACTTACCTAAAAATATACTTACTGACTACAAACTACAACGTACAAAATTACCTACTTAGTTATATTATTTTCTCTACTTATCTAAGTACATAAGTACATAATAATAAGGTAAGTATAGGAAAGATAGGCAGGGTTGGATGGATAGGTATCTAGAGGTACATAAAAACGAAACTACAGTTTCATGGTTATCTTTATGCAATTATATTTTAATTATTCATAGGTACTATGATATAATTCTTACTAGGTAGATAGCTTTATAATTTTATGTCTACCCATGTAGAACTCAGCCCGTTCCCGTGGGAATTCCGGGATAAAATATAGCTTATGTGTTATTCCATAATATATCGCTGTGCCCAATTTCATCCATATCCGTTCAGTAGTTTTTGCGTGAAAGAGTAACAAACATCCATTCTCACAAACTTTCGCGTTTATAATATTAGTAGGACAAGGCATTATTTTATTGCAGCCAAAGCCATTCAAGATCATTTCTACAGAAGTTCCGATAAGTAAGTAACTCTACATGCAGATGATTTTCAGCATCTTTCTCCATCTCCAGGCATCTAAAAAAAGAAGATATCAAATTCAAAGCATAAAAAATACACAGTAGAGGAGCTGCAATTAGAGGATTCGATCCAGGTCTTTTTTTTCAATCCCGGGATTTCGTGATTTGTGAAAGACGATCCCGGGATCCCGGGATCGTAGACAGGTAAATAAAATCGAAGCAATATATTCGTCGATGGAAATTTCAATAGGCGTAAAGGACAAAACCCAACTTTTCAGGAGAGCCAAAAAACACTTTTTTTATAAAATAATTTTTAACTTTATGTATATTGTACTTACAAAATACATTTCTAAAGGGACTATATTTTATTTGACAAGCTCTTCGTTGATAATTTATTAAAATTACTCCACATGCTATATTTAAAAAGTTTTTGTCCTTTACGACGTAGCAATTTTGGTAGTTTTTAGACATACGCGGTCTATTTTTACTAACGAAATTAAACATTTTGGTCGTATCAGACATTCTAGTATTAATATACCTGAATTTGTGTCTTATAAGTCGATAATCACTACATAGTATAAAACAAAGTCGCTTTTTCTGTCCCTATGTTATTATGTCCCATTGAATGCTTAAATCTTTAAAACTACGCAACGGATTTTGATGTGGTTTTTTTTAATAGTTAGAGTGATTCAAGAGGAAGGTTTATATACTTATAATAAAACCGTGCAAAGTCGGGGCGGGTCGCTAATTTACTCATAAAAATTAGCTGTAAAGGACAAAATTTTGGTTTTGGTACCTTTGTGTTTCAATAAAATTAAGATATTTTCCACGTAAAAGTAAATAAAGTAACATCTGATATAAACCTCTTTTATTGGTAATTTTTGTGAAATTTTTACAGCAATATTTTTGCACTAAAGAAAGGTATTTAATCAAAATAAAGGACATTTGTTTGAAAAAACACTTAACAGGGCTAAGACAACACTGCATTAACATTTTTAAATTAATCTAATGCAAACTTAATTAAACTAATTTAATTGAAAGCTCATGTAAATTAAGTTTTTCAATGATTTAAATTTAAATTAAAGGAATATAACGAATACTCCCTGTATGTTGTGTATTTGAAATCGTAGGAGAACTGCATGTTCCTAAGATTTTAACCTATTCGATGACTTAAGAAACTGTAGAAAATTTGTTTAAATCCTGTCACATATAACAATTGAACCTTAACTATTCTTCAAGGAACATTTTACCAGACTTTTTATTTTACTTTGGGTTAAATACCTAGTTTTAATTATTTTAATCAGTCTTCTGGTTTTTCTCGTACTTTTACAACCGTGACAAGTGTTCCTACAATTGAATCATACACAGAAACAACTAATAAATCACTACATAGTATAAAACAAAGTCGCTTTTTCTGTCCCTATGTCCCTTTATCACTATGTCCCTTTGAATACTTAAATATTTAAAACTACGCAACGGATTTTGATGCGGTTTTTTTATAGATAGAGTGATTCAAGAGGAAGGTTTATACGTATAATAAAACCGTGCGAAGCCGGGGCGGGTCGCTAGTATAGAATAAATTATGTACTTACTCTAACTTTAAACAATATAAACTCATATCCAGACAGCTCTTTAATTGTTTTAAGATTATTATTAATTATAATTGTTTGAATCTGACTTCTGGTTTTATTTGGACTTTCATTAGCAATAAATTATACTTACATACTACTTAGTACGTTATTGTAACTGTCCTGCGTTTTAGTTTAGTTCAGTTAACAACCACTTTTTATTATAGAATAAATTTACCTTTACTTTTATTAATAACAACTCTAATCCAGACTTCTATTGTTATCGTTTTAAGATTATAATCATAATAATAATTGTTTTAATCAGACTTCGTTTTACTTGCACTTTTATAAGAATTAATTTATATTGTGTAGGTACACTACTCTGACCGTAGCACCGTTCCTTCGTCGAATCATGCACACTTACAACCATTAGTTAGTATAGAGTAAATGTTCCTTAACTTTTATTAATTTACACTCTTCAACAAACATAAAGCAGCCTTTGTTTCTCATGAGTGAATATGACTAATTGTATATTCTTTGAATCCTTGATGTCGTCTTCGTCGGTTTCTAAAAGTTCATCAGCAACAGCAAGTGGTTACTTACTCTTTCGTATGATGAGACAGAAAGATTACTTTCAAAACTCTCTTAATGTTTGTATTTAAAAAAAATTATTAGGTACTTTCATTAATTCAGTAATTTTTCTTTTTTTTTCAACTTTATGTAGGGATTCAACGTAATGCTAGACACTCATTGTGAAAGCGCTTTGGAATAGTATTATTGTCACAAAGCTTTTCCAAGTCTTTATATTTAGCTATAGATATGGGCAATCGGTCTTGGTATGCAGGTTTTTGAATATACGCTAAAGCTTGTTTTATTTCTATTAGTTATTTGAGTCGTATAGGCCATCACAAAAAAATAAGTTGTATACGACCATCCCTTTTCGTTGTGTATTAAAAAAAGGCAAAACTTTACACCACAATATGTATTTTCTCTCACCAAATTATGCCATAAAATGCTTGGACGTAAAGGTCATAATCATTGGAATTTAGAAACTTTGACTATACCATTCGATAGATCTCGACGAGCTGATAACGGCACTATATATAACTCAATATCGCCATTTTGTCCTTTACGCCAATTGAAATTTTCATCGACGAATTATGAAAATTTTTCAACTTTAATTTACTTTCAAAAACAAAGTAAAAATCAACGAAAACCACAATGACTTCTTTTTTCAATTAATTAATACTATAAATAAATATAAAAAAATCAACTTTTATTAAAATATTTTAATGATGGTTAAACGTATTGTTTCACAAGGTATGTGGTGACACAGTTTAGCTTATAGTACGCGGCGCAAACGCGTTTCGCTAATTAATTTCGGGGTTATTTTTCCATTTCCCTGGATTTTCGTGATTGAGAAAAATTGTTAAAAATAACAAAAAATCAAGCACGTGAATGTAATAAAACAAATTATAAAATAAAAATTTAACAAATTTCTCATAATATGAAACATTAAAAATAACAAAAACAACTGATCATTTCGGTTAACATCGGTTTTTAGTTTTCTTTTTAATTTTGTTTAAAAAAACTGGAATGATTATTCCTGAATTTTATTATCAGTATAAGCTCTTTTTATTAACAAATATTACAATTTATAAATACCATGTACTTGTATACAAAAAAAGCATTCCTTTATCAGGTAATCAACCGCCTACATGGTCACATCGTGGTAAAATTGACGTAAAATTCTTTTTTGTCAACAATCATGACATGCCTTTTGTATTTATTTTACAAGTCTGTAGATTACGCTACTGTGGGCTGGTTGAATAAAAGATAGATTGTGCGATATACTGAGTCTTTTCATTACACAGAAACACGGATACAAGAAATGACATTAAAATTTACGATAATCTATAACCCTTAATTAATTTAGGAATAATCATTCCAGTTTTTTTATTATAATTTAAAAAGAAAACTAAAACCGATGTTAACCGAAATGATCAGTGGTTCCTTTTTGTTATTTTTAATGTTTCATATGAGAAATTGGTTAAATATTTATTTTATAATTTGTTTTATTACATTTACGTGAGTAATTTTTTGTTATTTTTAACAATTTTTCTCCATCACGAAAATCCCGAGATTAGGACAAAATAACCCCGAAATTTTCGGGACCTAAAATCGACCGGGATCCCGAATCCCGGGATCCCGGGATCGAATCCTCTAGCTGCAATGCATGGCGCCGAATTTATGTAAAAAGACGAAAACTTTTTTCGTAATAGTAAACGACTGGTACTAAGGGCTCTGATCACTAATGCTAATTTAAAATTAAATTAAATTATATATGGAGTTCGTGTTCAAAAACTTTAGTTGCTGACTTTGAATGACACGGAGGCGATCCGCGGACCGCGGAGGTGCGATGACTGAAACGAAAACACAATAAATTTGGATACTACTTACTCGATATTATTATGTGTTGGTAGTGGTACTTACGTACTACGGCTGTAATACTTCGTGCTCGAAGATCTTCGTTCCTCAACATTCTAAAATAAATTATGGAGAAATATTTGTCATTGAAACGTAGCTTAGTTAGTAGTTAGGTATGTACACTATGTACCTACTACCTACATATTGAATTTACTTACTCGAAACATTTCGGTTTAGATAGGTACTTCTACAGCAGTTTTATTTCCTTGCTCTGGATTCTCTTTCTTTGATTCTCTAAAATACAAAACCATAAGTCAGAAAAATAAGGCATCGAAAGGTAGACCGGTAGTCCTGTACCTACCTATAATAAAAAACTATATTCACAAAAAGTACCTAGTTACTTTACTACCGTCATTCAACATTCATCATAATTATATAATGGTATCAATCAGCCTACAAGACGTCCACAGCTGGACATTGGCTATCCCAACCACATAGTAAGCCGCCTCTACTCCATTCATCGATTCCCAGGTATTGTCCAATATTGTACCAATCTGAGACTACGTCAAGCTGGTGAGTATATATAGTATTTTGTGTGGTTTGTTTACAAACTTCTACATCAAGTTTGGCTAGTGCGAGGAATAGTTGTTCCTAAATACCTACTACTGACCTAGTGTATAATAAACTTACCTACCTTTAAACTAATCCACGTTAGTTAGGTATCAGATAGATAGGTAGATACTTGGATGCAAAATGGTAGGTACTTACAAGACTTCGTGCATTTTAGCTGCTTTCGTAGCTCTCATTTTCTTTATATTATGTTTTCTCCCCATTTCTTATTTCACATTACAGTTCGCTCAATAAAAAAAGGACCTTACTAAACTAGTTCAACGAATCATAAACCTAAACCAGAGTCCGAGCTCAAACCAAACTAGGAATACAAACCTATTACTAAAGCGTGAATGCGCAAACAATAATGTTTATTTCAAATATCGGAATTATATCAAAAATAGCGACGAGTGACACAACCTCCACGTCGGACAGTCCGAGCCACACTGCCGCCCGTCGCCCGCGCACAGACCCGCTTGTTCTATTTCATAGTGGAAACACAAAATAATGAATTGCAGCCGTATAAATGATTTGTTTTATTCGTCATATGTACAATTTGTGCAAAATACTTTGACAAATATTTGAGTGAAAGAAAAATACACAAAATCAACACCGTTTAGAAGAAATATCCAAATTTAGAACAAGAAATGCTTTATTTTGGTTATTTTTTTTATATAGTAATTATATGAATTCAATCATTTCATATGTACAAATTAAAAATAAAAGTCTATTTTGCAACATATATTTTTTTCATACATTTTCATCCACTCATCAAGGAGAAATATAATTTTGAAAAAGGCGCTTTAGCCCATACAACAGCCTTAATTACAAATAAGTTTTTGAGAGATTCAAATCGGGCTGTAACGAAATGACGCGACGCGACGCAAAGAACAGATCTCGCACCGGTAAGTAATCGTTCAATCGGTCAATCACAAAATGCATGATCGAATTAAACGAAAACTCGAAGTGAAGCGATTATAGGCCGCCGGCAAAATCAATCATTCAAATGAACGGGTCTTATGATCCGGATCATCTTCATACTAGGTCATGATTGATATCGATCATTGTGAATGATCGAATGACACCAGAGGCACTGATTTGTAGTGGTAAATAATTTGTCAAAACTTTAGCACGATATTGAAAATCAAGTATTTCTTTTCATTGAATTCATGTGCATTCAGTTAACAGAAATACTTCCTACTACGACAAGCTTGCAGCACCTATAGGATGGACCCTTCAAGCACGTAGGTAGCATCATTCAGAAGCAATGCCTACTCATGAAAGTAACAAAACTACTTATATTTAGTAATATACATTGTACGGTGTATAATTTCCATTTTAAATTATTTGTTGTGTGTGCGACTGTACCACAATGCATTTGTTCCTAGAAGTTCACGTGGACTTTTTACGTTGTTTCACTAAGAATTTTTATAAAGAATGACTACTGGCAGAGGGAGTATTTCACGCAGTATTTATACATATATCATTTATAATCAGTAAAGTTCATTTTCTATAAGATCTATTAGGTTTTTTAATGTGTACGCTGCCATAACGCTAGCTCGGAATGTTTTTGAAAGTCTTGTTTATTATCTCCGTTCCTATAAAAGCAATCATTATGAAATTTTGCATAGCTGTGGCAGTATTTGTATAGCATTATTTGTGTAAATTTCGTTTCTGTAACATGAGTCGTTTTTGAGTACGGTCATGTGTACGCTAGCTTGATCGTTATGCTAGCGTACCCACTAAGAATGGTCATTATTTTCGAAACCAGAGAGGCACTATTTATTCTAGTTTTGCATTAATTATGCAGAGTTTATACAGTATTTATTAGGCATAACAACAATCGTGAATTCGATTATGGGTACGCTACCATCACGGACACCGTCACGGACGGTGGAGGTTCAGTTTGATAGTCTGCGTAATGCAAATCTGATAGGTAAATAAGTAGGTAGGTTATTGCTTTGTTATTGCTTTGAGGGAGTGCAAGCAAATTATGGAAGATTGAATCGAACTTGTTTTGATGAGATTTTTGGTAGTCTGAGGATTTTTGTTTTTTATTCGGGATATTTATTTGCCAAAAGCTCAGGCCAAAAGCTGATCATTTTTAAATTCATTTCTCTGGCTATTTATAGACATCGACATTTATTCGCTGCGTAAAACACAGACAGAAGAACAGACCTATAATCACATTTTACGAAAATAAAAAACAAACATTGAGCATAAATACGGAGAAAAATAATGACAAAATTAAAAAAAAAAGAAAAATGTGATTGTCTGTGCTATGTGTGTGTGACACACAGCAGCAAAAAGGTCTAGTCTAGACTCAGCATTAATGCCTCCTTTTATGCTTTTTATTTATAATGCCTTACCATACCACTCAAGAGTAGGTACCGAGTTAGGCATTTTAGAACCTTGTAATTTTTATTTATAAGTAAACGAAACTTACCGCCGCCCACACGGTGGTTGTGTTTTCGGTTTTTATTTACTTACGATTTTAGAAAGTGCTTTTGTGAATAATTTTTTTTATTTTCCAGCGCGAAAATGCAAATCAAGATGGCTGAACATCCGGGACATGATGAGACGCACGATCCGGAATCGTATCCGCTACCCCGACCAAAGCCACCACAAATACCGTTTCGAAGACGAAGTCGCCTTCGCCATACCTTACTTCAAATACAACAATACACCAACTGAAGACTACAGCGACTACATCCATGAAAACGGATCCAATATGGCCGAGCTTCCGGCGGAAGTGATGCTTGACGATAATCTAGGCTTCGAAGATGATAGTGAAATGATGGAAGTGAAACCTAACATGTCGTATCGGAAGAGAAGCGAGGAAAACCGCGAGCGGGACTATGATACATCTACCTTTCAGGAGCTTAGCGCAAGCGATCCTATGGATGTATTTCTTTTGACGATAGGCAGTACGCTAAGGAAATTAGCGCCGGTATATCTGAACCAAGCGAAGAGTAAGATATTTCAGATTGTGCAAGACTTTGAGTTGAAGCAGATTGTGGAGAAGGACGGGCAGGGTACAGCTAATGTGGATAGCAATAATAGTGATTAGGGTAACTCGTCTTTATGGAGTCTGTTGAGGGTCCAGATTGCATTGATTGTAAGTAGGAAAAGAAATATGATGTTTAAGAAAGTGTAAAATTATAACTCTGTAAGTGTTAGTAGGTAATTAACTTTAAAAGTTTAATAAATACGTTTTCTATCTATATTATTTTGTTTTTTTTTTACCTACAAACGAATAAATGCATGAATGAATGAACTCTTTATTGAACTAGAAATTGCAGATAACATATCTACTAATAAACATGCTATCTAAATAAAACTTAAATATACCTAGTCCGCTGAGCTAGACCGCTGAGAGCGACTTTTCCTAGGCAACCTTGTTTCTAATCTACTTTATCCAATTTTATAACATTTATGTATTACTAGCGATCCGCCCCGGCTTCGCACGATTTTATTATACCTACGTATAAACCTTCGTCTTGAATCACTCTATAAAAATCTATTGAAAAAACCGCATCAAAATCCGTTGCGTAGTTTTTAAGATTTTAGCAAACATAGGGACATAAGGACAGAGAAAGCGACTTTGTTTTATAGGTACCTACTATTAGTGTTATGTACCTAGTGATTGAAATGATGACATATTTGATCAAAAAAATATGATTTGTATTATTTTCAATGCCGTTCTTACACAACCTGCTATTAGTTTTACTGAACATAAATTGTTTCAAGAATTACTTGAGTGGGAATTTCTCTGGTTGAGGATAGAATGCGCCATCTAGCTGCAAACTAAGTAAGTAATCTTTTAAATCCGACAACCGCTGTGGCGCAGGAGGTTGCGGGTTTGATTCCCGCATTGGGACAAAAGTTTGTACAATCTGCAGATATTTGTTCATTACTTATGTGATTTAGTTGTATAGTAAATAATATATATTCATGTAATAAGTGTTAAGTATAGTATTTAATGTATTATAAATATACCTACCTAGTCCACTGAGCTAGACCGCTGAGATCAACTTTTCATTCGACTTTGTTTTACACTTTGGTATTGACATGGATCAATTGAGCTACCTTTAGACTGTTTGCAACCGTCTGCAGTTAGCTCAATGGCTTCAATTGTAAATACTAGATGTAATTTTTCTATTCCTTGCTTGTAATTTTCGTTGTTAAATAAAATATACGTAGATACTAAAAACAATTATTGTAAGTCTTAAGTATGGTATTAGAACTTAATATATACATACACAAGGCTAGATGATGCTGTGTGAAATGTCCAGCATATAAATGTCAACAAAAGTTACTGCATGTCGAATTCTTATGCTTGTGTTACTAATTTGACTCTATCCGCTACCTATGATATTTACCTATAGGTACATATTAATCTCATATGTACATATATATCTTCGTTTTGGTGGAAATTGTCCATAATAGTTGTATTCTTTAACAGCCGTGGAATTCGCGGGCATCCAGTGTCAGATACACTTCGGGGACTTCCAAGAGGACAAACACAAATCTGGATTTATTGAAAAGTAAGTATCCAAGGATTTACTTTTAAGTACACGGTGATTAAAGTACAGGTAGGTCAGTATCGCTTCGTTGCAGTCGTTTAGACAATAAGATTTACAAAATCAAATATTTTAATAAATTATCCGATCCTACATATTATTCTTCACACAAACATTACAACATATTACAAAGAAAAAATGATCCTGAGTCCTAACTTATTATGGGTTAAATACTAATGTAAAAGTAACCTTGATATTTTTGATTGTTCACATAACAATTTTTAAGCTGAAAACAAATGTTACGTATTTAGTTACCGGTAGTCCGCCCTCAATTGTACCATAACTTACGTTCTGTTCGAAATTAACATTTTTGTATTTATTAAAACATTATTAAAGTTATTAAATGGGTAGAAAGTACCTTATAAAGCAACACTTACCGGTTGCTATCACGGAAAGTTAAGGCGCTCTGTCGTCACGGAAGGAACCTAGCGACTAGATTACTACTACTATATTAGACACCTTGAGGGACTAAGAATCTAATTTCGAAAATTATGACACTACTTATAAGTGGGAGCTTGTTAATAGCCACCTGTTATCTTTAAAAATCTCTATTAAGTATTATTGTGCTAAAATAAATAAAGGCTACTAATTAAACAAGCTTCTTTTAAATAGCATTATTAGCCTCAGAAAATATAAGTAACCTTCTAAATTACTAAGTCGGCCACAACCAACGCGCGTCTGAATAACAGTATCTCAGCCACTAGTTATCTTCTATGTAAGCCACTGTAAATATAACTCAGCACGGTGGTTATTTTTTAGCATCTTAATTTGTGGCATGCATTCAAATAGCAAACTTCTAAAGTATTAATATATGACACCAAAATAGTCTTTCTATTAGCTTCTAATTTTATAATTTAGTATGTTTAAAATGTAAGTCATCCTACATTTATCGATGGATAAATTTACCTAAAATTGTCATCATATAAAATATTAAAGCCACTATTATTACATAATGAACTATTGTTTTATAGTTTTTTTGGGTCAAGGTCATTGACCTTTGACCTAAAGTTCAATGACCTTAACAAAAGTGACCTTGAGGTCATTATCCTCAAGGTCAAAAACTACCCCGAGGTAGTTTTTCATGTTTTTTTGGTTCCATCGCGATTCGCCATAGCTCCGGCGCTTCGGGAAGTGCAGCCTCTCCGCCATTGCGTAACAAGGGTCAGGCACCACTGCTCACCTCCGCAGCTTCGGCTTTTTGGTCGCCTTCGGCGACCAGCCTCAGCCGCTGCGGCACGCGCGGTGCCTGTCCCTTGTTACGGCTGGCGGAGGCTGCACTCCCTTCACGCCTCCGGCTTATTAAATACACTCTAGGGGCGCCACGCACAAGACCACGTGGAGTCGGGGTACTCTGTGTCGGATCCGTCACTCGAATTGAACCTAATCAACTCATATCGGAATGCTCTGAATCGGGGTAATTCTTCATGTTTTTTTTGAGTTCATTGACCTCTAACGCTGAGGTCATTTAACTTTGGGGTCAATCACCTGAACCAAAGTTGGACCCTTAGTGATTCTCTTCACGATGTCATAAACATATATAAATGAAATACAGATGAAACTATTGCAATACGAACGCACGAACAAACACAATAAACAAACACGGGCGGGTCGGTAAAAGAATCGAATGGCGCTTTCTGATTGGTGCAAATGGCCGGTTGTTGTCATGTCGCTAACTCGCGCCAAATCGTACAGAGGCTATTTTCAAGATAAAAGAATATGAATTATTATTTTACATGTTAAGTAATAATTATATGATGTTGTCTATTGAAGCTTGAATATATAATATTTGAGGACCTTGTATTGAAGCTGTAAAACGTAAAATGGTGATGTGTTGCAAATTCTGTGGCCGACTTAGTAAATTAGTGGGCAATGTATAATCAGAAGGACAAGTTAGAATAATTGTTGATATTGACTTGACGCTTTCTTTAACATTTTTAGTTGGCGTTGTAAAGAAGATGAATTAGTTTATTAGAGGCTATGTCAATTTCTCGTTGCTTAGTTATTAAATGAGAAGTTTGGCCACGTGGCCAAAAAAAAATTCTGTGGCCGGAATTATTATTTCTCATAAATAAATGCTTATTAGTAACACACATCGACTCATCCGTAGAACAAAGTCCTATCTGCAGAGTTGATGGTTTTCAGTAGACGTTAGAGAAGTTGTTGACTTGTGTAACTCTTAAACGGTGAGACTTCTCATTCAGACTTTTTGGTATGTTGTTACAATGCCCTAGCCTAGTTAAACGCTTTTTAGTGTATATTTATTTTATATTTATTTAAAATTCAGCTCATAGAATATTTGCAGGGCTATTATCATCTCCTTATTAGAAAAATGCTGAAGATGCGCATGAATAAATTTTAGACTAAGGTGCGAAATGTAAATATCTTCATGTGGTGATAAATATTTACGTCGATTTATCAGTTTAGCTAAGACTACGTACGACGATAAGTTTATGACGAACTCTGTGGGGCAGCTGGCGAAGGTCTCCCTGTGACGCTCGAGGTTGCTGGTTCGATTTCCACCTTGGGTCATATATGATACTTGTTCAGGATGTTCAGGCTATTTTCTACATATAATACAGATAAAATAAAAAAATATACCTACGTAAGTAGTATAATTCTTTGAGTATAACAGTTATCAAGTACACATAATACAAGCAATGCTTGGGGCTAGATGATTTTGTGTGAATAATTGTCCATTTATATTTATTTTTTAGACATGTTACCTGTTTCTGACCTGGTTCCCATTTTGTCATACAATAAAGTATTTTAAGTTTTAACTATTACGCCAACAAGTCAGTTTTCAGTTAACGTGCAGTTTAATTGTCAAGTTTCAAAACTCACCTAGGGCAAAACGATACTGATTCGTAATATTATAAATAATCTAAGTAAATATTTAACAAAACATGCAGATAGTTGTGTAAACTTCGCACTTTAGTTACCTCATTCAAAACACATACAAAAATAACAAAACTTATATTATATTATTTAATCACTTATTTATACTGAAATATAATTTAGAAAAAACAATTAAAAACCAAATTAAGCACTTATTACAGTAATTGAACATTGTTTCGCTCAATTAGTGCGCAGAATTTAGGTCATAAATTGATCAGCAAAACATAATATTGCTTGTTTAGGCTTAGTTAGGTCATCATCCCAGTTTTCTTTTCCTTATCTTGATGAAATTCCGCTACATGGACCGGTCTCATAGTTGCCAAAAAAAATTATAAAGCCAACCGCTGTTTGCTTTCAACACAGGGCATTTGTCAGCGGCATTTGCATGTTGGCCTGATGGTTTTTTCATCTACGGCTTTTTTTTTCTCCTAACAAATTTTTACCTTAATTCAAGGCATTCATTCATTAGCATTTTTACCACGTTGCGACCAGGATATCATTGTGAAGATGCAGGCGACAAGTACATAGGTTAAAATAACTATTGGAATTCGATGATGCCCGCAGAAGTTTTTAGTAAAACTGTACCGCAAATGCTGGTGAAGTAATCAGTGATTACTTCACCAGTATTTAATCACATTGATTATCCACATGATTAGGATGGAATACGCAGGTAGCAGACCGAATGGACATTAATATAAGATGGCATAGATATGTTGTTGGCAATGCCTTCTAGTTAAGAAAATTCATAATTAATACAGCTTGATGAGTTAAAATTTTATCACCACAGATCTACCCTGGTTAATTTTGAACTGTATAAAATTAACTGGGGTACATCTGTGGTGAGAAACTTGTAACTCTTAATGCTATATTAATGGTGAATTTTTGTAACTAGAATGAATTTTCAAAGAAAATATACTAGCTTCATTGATTTAAACGTTCATGGCTGAGGTATTAGACACAACATTCGGTATTGAGCTATCGCAGGTAATTTTATCGGTCCACTATCTCATGCAGAATTTAATCCTGATGATATTAGCTAGTTCTTCCTGCACCTGGGAGCAAAGGCGACGTTTTTTTGGTATCATGCGGCTGTTATCAACATTCACAACTGTAATTGAACAAAAAACTAAATATTTTTGTAGCTATGTATAAAATACTTTCATAAATTATGTGTACTGAAAAATAATGTACTTAGCAATTTATAACACTAATTTGAAATAAAAAAAATTCAATAATTAATGATGTTTTTTATGAACATCGTCCTAAATGATTTCATTATCCCAGAAACAACGTTCTATCTTAACATCGAACCGACAAATCGTCTAACAGATTCCGAAAAAAAACGTCCTATAGTCATATGAAACCCTAAGAAGCTCAATAGTGTTCGCATAAAATGGTCCTAACGTATCATATGACTAAAATTTTTTACTGTTAATTATTGAAGAAAAAATGATTATTCCTTTGAATATGCACTACGCCAAAGATTTCTGTACAACAAATGCGTTGCACGAGCTCTCCATCAAAAAACGTCCTATTTAAACATTGAACGCCTGCTACCTAAAACCGAGATAAAAAAGCAATTTTTATATTTAATTTTAATTTATATTAAACCTATCCAAAACACATCACAACACTTTCTCTTTTCCTATCTCCAACGAACAACGTCCGGACTGCCGAAAGGACCGAACGCTTGCGCCGCGCGCCGCACCCGCGTGCCGTTGCTTGATCACTTAGAACGTTGTTTTGCGGATATGATGTCAGTTAGGACGTTGTTCGATTTTTTATCTCGGAAACTAATTAAGATACAAAAATTTTAAAAACGTACTTCTGTAGAGCTTGTTCTTCTTATCTCGTTTCGCTATTAAAATCATTTTTGGTCTATGATCACATGGAACTATGTTCTACGGATAAGTCGACATCGTCCCTAAGTGATATAGGCTCTTGTCTATTCTTATGATATAGGCTTTATGCAGGTAAGTACCAAAGACATGAGTAAAACCGTACAATGTAAAATGACCTGTGTAAGGATATGCCCGCCCAGTGAGTTTTTGGACTCAGTCGTCGTTTATTAAATAAAATAAATAAATAAATAATTCTGGACAGTCCACACAGCATCATCTAGCCCCAAGCTAAGCAGAGCTTGTGATAAGGGTACTAGATGACTGATATACTTACTTACTCAGACGATAGAACTATCACTTAATACAATATATTACATTCTTATTATAAATAAGAAATACCCAGACCAACGCTGCAACGGAACAAGTTTCTGCAGATCGTACACAAATTTGTTCCGAAGCGGGAATCGAACCCGCAACCTCCTGCGTCGCAGGCGGACCTTCGCCTATCGCGCCACATCGGTCGTCAAGTCCTACAATATAAAAAATCCGTAGGTACAATATAAAATTATCTGCGACGCGTGACCCGAGAGCTGGTGAATATCTGGCTCAGCGCATCAGCATTGCCATACAACGTGGTAATGCAGCCAGTGTCTTGGGGACGCTTCCGACTGGTATTTACAATTTGACATGGATCAATTGAGCTACCTTTAAACTGTTTGCAACCGCCTGCAGTTAGCTCAATGGTTTCAATTGTAAATACTAGTTGTAATTTTTCTATTCCTTGCTTGTAATTTTCGTTGTTAATAAAGAGGTATTCTGTGTAAGAATAAAATCGTATGCCCAGTGTTTTTTACTTCGTCGTCTCGTACGATACTCGTGGGTTTTTGTTTACTAGTGTTTATTCCCAGTTTGAAGGAATACATGCCCGAGCACTACGTAAACGGATGGAACATTGAGAAGAAGATCTTCAAGGAGTACAAGAAACACCAAGGCCTCAGCTCGGTGGAAGCCAAGCACCTCTATATCAAGACTGCCAGGGCGCTGCCCACTTATGGCGTCACCTTCTTTCTGGTCAAGGTATAATAAAATATATACGTTTCTGGTATACTCAGGATATCATTAAATTTGAAAGGAAACAAAAAAGATGCTTTAGTAATTTACGTTGTTGTAAGAATCACTACATAGTATAAAACAAAGTCTCTTATTAGTCCCATTTCTTCTTTCTCGGAAATAGTCTCGGATTAAAGCGTGGGATTTAAGTGTGGGATTAAAAATTGGGATTAAAGATCGGGATTAAAGTGTGGGATTAAAAAGTGGGATTAAAGAGTGGGATTAAAGTGTGGGATTAAAGCGTGGGATTAAAGTGTGGGATTAAAAAGGAGGATTAATGCGTGGGATTAAAGCGTGGGATTAAAGTGTGGGATTAAAGCGTGGGATTAAAGTGTGGGATTAAAGTGTGGGATTAAAGTGTGGGATTAAAGCGTGGGATTAAAGTATGGGATTAAAGAGTGGGATTAAAGTATGGGATTAAAGAGTGGGATTAAAGCGTGGGATTAAAGTTGGGATTAAAAAGGAGGATTAATGCGTGGGATTAAAGCGTGGGATTAAAGTGTGGGATTAAAGCGTGGGATTAAAGTGTGGGATTAAAGTGTGGGATTAAAGAGTGGGATTAAAGTGTGGGATTAAAGTGTGGGATTAAAGCGTGGGATTAAAGAGTGGGATTAAAGCGTGGGATTAAAGAGTGGGATTAAAGCGTGGGATTAAAGTGTGGGATTAAAGAGTGGGATTAAAGTGTGGGATTAAAGCGTGGGATTCAAGTGTGGGATTAAAGTGTGGGATTAAAGAGTGGGATTAAAGTGTGGGATTATAAGTGGGATTAAAATGTGGGATTAAAGAGTGGGATTAAAAGTGGGATTAAAGAGTGGGAATAGTGGGATTAAAGTGTGGGATTAAAAAGTAGGATTAAAGCGTTTGATAAAAGTGTGGGATTAAAGCGTAGGATTAAAGTGTGGGATTAAAGAGTGGGATTAAAGTGAGGGATTAAAGTGTGGAATTAAAACGTAGGATTAAAGCGTTTGATTAAAGTGTGGGATTAAAGCGTGGGATTAAAGTGTGGGATTAAAATGTGGGATTAAAGTGTGGGATTAAAAAGGAGGATTAATGCGTGGGATTAAAGCGTGGGATTAAAGTGTGGGATTAAAGCGTGGGATTAAAGTGTGGGATTAAAGAGTGGGATTAAAGTGTGGGATTAAAGCGTGGGATTAAAGAGTGGGATTAAAGTGTGGGATTAAAGAGTGGGATTAAAGTATGGGATTAAAGAGTGGGATTAAAGTGTTTGATTAAAGTGTGGGATTAAAGTGTGGGATTAAAGCGTGGGATTAAAGAGTGGGATTAAAGCGTGGGATTAAAGAGTGGGATTAAAGTGTGGGATTAAAGAGTGGGATTAAAGTGTGGGATTAAAGCGTGGGATTAAAGTGTGGGATTAAAGTGTGGGATTAAAGAGTGGGATTAAAGCGTGGGATTAAAGAGTGGGATTAAAGCGTGGGATTAAAGTGTGGGATTAAAGAGTGGGATTAAAGTGTGGGATTATAAGTGGGATTAAAATGTGGGATTAAAGAGTGGGATTAAAAGTGGGATTAAAGAGTGGGAATAGTGGGATTAAAGTGTGGGATTAAAAAGTAGGATTAAAGCGTTTGATAAAAGTGTGGGATTAAAGCGTAGGATTAAAGTGTGGGATTAAAGAGTGGGATTAAAGTGAGGGATTAAAGTGTGGAATTAAAAAGTAGGATTAAAGCGTTTGATTAAAGTGTGGGATTAAAGCGTGGGATTAAAGTGTGGGATTAAAATGTGGGATTAAAGAGTGGGATTAAAAGTGGGATTAAAGAGTGGGATTAAAGTGTGGGATTAAAGTGTGGGATTAAAAAGTGGGATTAAAGCGTGGGATTAAAGAGTGGGATTAAAAAGTGGGATTAAAGTGTAGGATGAAAGCGTGGGATTAAACTGTGGGATTCAAGTGTGGGATGAAAGCGTGGGATTAAAGAGTGGGATTAAAGTGTGGGATTAAAGTGTGGGATTCAAATGTGGGATTAAAGAGTGGGATTATAAGTGGGATTAAAGTGTGGGATTAAAAGTAGGATTAAAGCGTGGGATTAAAGTGTGGGATTAAAGTGTGGGATTAAAATTTGGGATTAAAGAGTGGGATTAAAAGTGGGATTTAAGAGTGGGATTAAAGTGTGGGATTAAAATGTGGGATTAAAGCGTGGGATTCAAATGTGGGATTAAAGAGTGGGATTAAAAGTGGGATTTAAGAGTGGGATTAAAGTGTGGGATTAGAGTGTGGGATTAAAGAGTGGGATTAAAGTGTGGGATTAAAAAGTGGGATTAAAGAGTGGGATTAAAATTTGGGATTAAAGAGTGGGATTAAAAGTGGGATTTAAGAGTGGGATTAAAGTGTGGGATTAAAGAGTGGGATTAAAGAGTGGGATTAAAAATTGGGATGAAAGAGTTGGGATTAAAGTGTGGGATGAAAGAGTGGGATTAAAGTGTGGGATTAAAGAGTGGGATTCAAGTGTGGGATTAAAAAGTGGGATTAAAGTGTGGGATTAAAGCGTGGGATTCAAATGTGGGATTAAAGAGTGGGATTAAAAGTGGGATTAAAGTGTGGGATTAAAGTGTGGGATTAAAGAGTGGGATTAAAGAGTGGGAGTAAAGAGTGGTATTCAAGTGTGGGATTAAAAATTGGGATTAAAGAGTGGGATTAAAGCGTGGGACTAAAGTGTGGGATTTAAGAGTGGGTTTAAAGAGTGGGATAAAAGTGTGGGATTAAAAATTGGGATTAAAGAGTGGGATTAAAGTGTGGGATTATAGTGTTACATCAGTCATCTAGTTCCCAAATCACAAGCTCTGGCTTGGGGCTGGATGATGCTGTGTGGTTTATCTAGCATTAGCGACCCACCCCGGCTTTGCACGTTATTATTATACGTAAAAACCTTTCTCTTGAATCACTCTGTCTAATAAAAAAAACCGCATTAAAATCCGTTGCGTAGTTTTAAAGATTTAAGAGATTTGAGAAGGTGACTTTATTTTATACTAGCGACCCGCCCCGGCTTCGCACGGTTTATTAAACATATAAACCTTCCTCTTGAAAAACTCTATCTATTAAAAAAATCCGCATCAAAATCCGTTGTGAAGTTTTAAAGATTTAAGCATTCAAAGGGACAGGGATATAGGGACAGAGAAAGCGACTTTGTTTTATACTATGTAGTCATTTGTTCGTTTGTAGGAGAAGCAGAAAGACAAGAAGAAGCTGGTCCCCCGGCTTCTCGGCATCAACTCAGAGGCCATCCTGCGGCTCGACGAGACCTCCAAGGAGATCCTGCAGACATGGCCGCTCACGCACGTCAAGACGTACCACGCAGCCAAGGGGGAGATCTTCACGCTCAACTTCGGGGACTACAGGTGACTGTCACTCAGATCAGGTCACTTCAGAAAACGACTTATTACAGCAGTATTTACAATTATTTATTTATCCACTACTTCTATCTTAACTGGCACACCCAATGCAATAGAGTAGGTAACACGTATATTACAAAAAACAAAAATCGAACCTAAATTTACTTCCTTAGGTTCCTTAGGTGACTACCAGTTGGATTATAGATATAAATTGAGTCAGATGAACTTTCCATGTATCAAGATATCCATGTTATTTCGCAGTGACAAGGAATACAGCGTGAAGACTTGCGACGCCTACAAGATCCGAGACATTCTGGAGGCCTACATCGATCTCATCCGACAGAGGATGATGGCGCACGGGCACGGCAGCTCGCAGGAAACCTCCTACATCACGCAGGATAATGTCACATCCTCACAGTAAGTACACTAATAAAACTTATCTCTCGACTCGATGAGTTCTTTTGGCAAAAAGGATAAGTCCATAAGAGCATCCATACGGAACAACGTCCTTCAAATGCTGACAATTGCTTTTTACAAAGTTTAAGGTGACAATTGTTTAACGTAAGCTTAAGGGTACCTGTCCATTGGAGCGGAGCGAGCTGGCGGAGCAAAGAAACGGTGAAATATTAACCAATAGGATTGCATGAAAAAGCGGAGCGGAGATTCATGGCAATCCTATTGGTTAATATTTCCTCGTTTCTCGGCTCCGCTGCCTCTCTCCGCGTCAATGGACAGGCAGCCTTATGTTGACAATTGCTTTCCGCAAGATTTAACCTTTGTCCTTTATTTTTATATTTTCTGGTGTGCAATAAAGACTTATCTAGTACCCATAACATAAGCTTTGAGTAGCTTACTTTGGTGCTGTGTGGATTGTCCAGCATTATTTATTATTTGTATTGTATTGATTGTATTGAATCGTTTGTTCCAGGGCTAATCTGGTCCAACACGTGTCGAACACTGCGATGAAGATCGTGGATCAATCACTGGTCGGCCCGTCTTCCATCATTGACACAGAATTAGGTAGGTCAACAAAATTATTGCAGATCACTTTGATGTAATAAGACTAAAGCATCGTAAAAACGTTGCGTTGAGTCGTCGTCGGATCATTTCTAATGTATCATGGACTTTACTGGCAAAAATTTAAAATTGTAAACTATCTATGGACGTAAAGTTTTATTGAAATCGTACACTGACACGATGGATGGATGCGTTCTCGTCGTGCGATGAGTTCAAACATACAGATTTCATCAGAGTGTCCTATTTGAACCTCGCAAGTGATCGTGCGAGCACATAAAATGCTTAATAATGATCGTACGATGCCTTTGATCGTGCGATCATGTAATCAAAATAACAGATTTCTTTTGAGTGTTCCAATCGGTTACCTACTCGATGCGTTGACGCGCGAGCGAGGGGCGTCATCATCGTTGACGGCATCACACGATGGACATCGCGCGATCTATTATTAGGTCATCGCACGACCACTTTGATCGTGAGATGACAAACGCATCGCGCCATCGTACAATCGCTCCCAATTAGGACGCTGCCTAATATTATAGTCGGATATATGAACAAAGTAAATCAATGCAGTTTGGCGATTATGTAAGACGTTTTATAAATTGGGGAGATCGAGAAAAATGTGATAAATATGAAAAAAATGTGAAAAAAAATATATTTACCCATAAGGTTATATCCACTGATGAACACGACGCTATAGATCTTCACTGATTAGCCAAGGTCGCCTGAGACGCAAGAGTATGCTAGTTTGATTTCCGCCTCGGGACGATGTTTGTACAATCTGCAGATTTATTCTGGAAGTTTTGAATGCATAATAAAATGTATGAACCTATGTATGTACTTCCTAACAGGTAGCAAGGCGAGCCAGGGCGCGCAGTTCGTGACGGTGCAACAGATGATAGTGTCTGATAAGGGACAGCATACGCAGCAAGCCATTGTGAGTGGACATCAACATTTAGAAAGAGAGTGATCATAAAAAATTATAAATCATAAAATCTTTATTGTATCTACACCAACTTCAACTTCTTGATTATGGCTCTGCGTCTGGTTTGGCGCAATTTTGCCAATATTGTACACCAATAAAATTATAGACAAAACTTAACAATACATGTACAAAGGCGAGCTTAACCCTAACAGAGTTTTCTTACAGCAAACCTTGGTGATTAAGAAAAGTACAGTGAACATGGATAGTAGATAACTGTACATACAAAGTAAAGTAAGAAAAACAAGTGAAGAAAAACTTTTGTTTAAATAGAAATATAAATAAATAATAGAAAAGTTTAATAGAGATTTTATATGTCTAAAAACTACTGTCTGGCAGAGATTGCTCTTGAGCGACAAGGCTGCAAATGTAGCTTAAATTGGATGTGAACATTGGATGTATGGATGTTTATTACTTTAACCCAAAAATTAGCGAACGAATCGGGCTGAAATTTAAAATATGTATAAATAAATAATACTGGACAATCACACCGCACCATCTTGCCCCAAAGTAAGCTACTCAAAGCTTGTGATATGGGTAGTTAGTGGGTACTAGATAACTGTAGTTCTAGCCCAGGTATAAAACATAAGCTACTTTTTATCCCATACCTAAATCAGTTCCCATGGGACAGAAATAGCCTTGAAGTTTTGGACAGATATTAGCAATGATAATTAAAATGCTTGACACAGCATCATATAGCCCCAAGCTAGACAAACCATTGATTGTATTTGTTTTGTTTTAGAAAAGCGAGATAGGTATGCGTGGAGATATGTCCATCCCTTTCACGAGGAGACTCAACCGACTCAACTCCAACTCTGTCAAGATTGTGACTCTTCTTACTGGTAAGTGGATCACTCATTATCTACAACTTAATTTGTATAACTTTTAAAACTATCATGGTTTTTAACACTAAATTCATTGAATGCGGGATATTTACCATGATTTGGTTTCTTTTGAGTTTTTCGATATTTTGGCACCGTTTCCAGCGCCATGATCACGAAAGAACTGAGGTCACTGCGAGTTAGTTTTTAATGGCAGATATATCGATCTACCCTCATTTTTCATCTTTTGCTAATATCGAAAAACTCAAAAGAAACCAAATCATGGTAAATATCCCGTATTCAATGTCTTTAATTTGTATTTTTTATATCTGGCGCAGCGTATCAGCATTGCCACACAGCGTGGCGATGCAGCCATAATCTCGGTGATGCGATGACTGGTAGATATAGATCAGGGCCCAAATTCCACTACATAAATCGCTTCACCATTTAAATAGTATCGTGTCAAAATGTCAGTGTTAGACTCTTTTTGGTATTCTACTAGCACAAACTTTTTGAGGTTCATTCATAACTGTGACGATTACGTTTCTGCTAAGATCAAGTATTACTACGTTCCGTATACTTGATCTTAACGTTTCTGACCACCAATTTGACATTCTAATTATGAAAGTCTCTTCAAGCGCAAAAAATAGTAGAATACCAAAAGCACAAACGTCATTTTAATCATCTTGATTGATGGCACTATTGAGACCTTTGTTTTGACATTAATGGAATTCGGCTCCAGTTGAGCTACATACCTACACCTTTAGACTGCTCGCAACCGTCTGCAATTAGCTCAATTTTTTCTATTGTATCCTTGTTTTAATTTGTTCTCATTCCCAGATTGTAACTCCCTTTATTTAAAAAAAATGAAAGAAAAGAAATAGGTAGTACTAAATGAAAAAAGACCTATGTAATTATACTACTTTGATAGAATTGTTAAGTGTCCGGTATAAGTTTCCATAGTTAACGGAATAAGCTGTTAATATTCCGATTTTTTTTTCTTAAAAACATGGAGGTTCTACTGCTAGATGGAAGAACGCAATTGACAGACGGTCAAACAGTTGTTTCTATCTTATATCTGCTGATCGATGTTCTAAACCGTTTTATTTAACAGAGCCATCGGACACCCGCATGGAGGATGCAAGGAAGATTGTCAACGAGATGAATGCAGACCTGCCGTTTATAAGAGAAGGTACTATGTATTTTCAACGCTTAATAAATAAATAATTCTGGACAGTCCGCACATCATCTAGCTAGCCCACAGTTTACCCCAAGGCCAATAGACCCAAGCTAGCAGTAGGAAGATATGCGTAAACAGAGTTTGTTTGCCACCAAAGGCAACTTCGTATCTTTTCATAAACTAGACAAAATAAAACTACTACAGATGCATTAAAAGAAAGCTTATGACAGGTTTAACACACTGAATGTGTGAATTTTGGAAATTCCTTTGTTTCACGTATGATAAAATAAGTGGTGACATTTTAATTACTTTAGCTCCTGTCTGCCCCGAAAGGAAAATTGATTGTTACCCTGTGTGGATACGGAATGCTTGACCCTTAAATATCCCGATAAACTCATAAACTCTTGCCAGGCGTCCACGAGACCGTCGAGAAGCAAACCAACGAGGAGGAGAAGAAGAAGCTGCAGGACCAGATGAACGAGCTGGATGAACTCATGAAGTTGTTGACTGACCACACCACTCCTGGCAGCGCCGTCAGTACTTTAATATTTTAAGAAAACTTAGCAGTATACATTATTATTTCATATTTAAAAGAAAGTTTTTATTAATAGTTTGATGATTTTTGCTAAAACTAAAAACCAGCTTCAATATCACTACATAGTATAAAACAAAGTCGGTTTTTCTGTCCCCATGTCCCTATGTCCTTATGTCCCTTTGAATTCTTAATTCTTTAAAACTACGCAACGGATTTTGATGCGGTTTTTTTAGTAGATAACTAGTTTTTTAGAAAAAAACAATTTATTTTATGATCCATTTAATTTAAATACACAACACGGAACACACGGTTTGTTTTTATTTAGGTACACAAAATGTGTTATAAATCTGTATTGTGTGTAATTCGCTACTTAAGTAGCGAATTAATGACTGTCTGTGCCTAAATAACGTAACGTACAGGGAAACTAAATGTTGGGTAAAAACCATCTCTATTTGCAATACAGCTACTAAATAATGACGCAGTTACGCTTCTCCCATTTCTGGGAAATGTCCTATCAGTGGACTCTGTTATATCCACTGATGACTGATACTCAAGGATGAACTACTCAATGAACTATGTACTACACTTTCGAATAACCAAGAAGTGTAGAAATTTATTTATTTTAGCTTATACCACCTAACAGTTCAGTTACTGATAAAAGCTGATGCTTCAAAACTGATACTCTTTCAGGACGCAAGCGAAGCCGGAGACGCAGCCATGCATATAGCTGACGTCACGACGCAGATGTACTTCTCTCTCAACTCCAAACTCAAGAGGAGGAGCAAGATCATCAGCGTAAGTTGACAGTATCAGGAAAGGCCGTAATGGCTGGTTTCCATCTTTGGAAGTTTCGATTTTGGGGACAGAAAGTGGAATTACCCCAATCGCAAAAGGCGTGGTATGCCCGAGGTATTTCGACCTTCCGTTGATGCTATTTAGCTTTTATCAAATATTCCTATCGAAGCTGTTACATGGATACTTCTAGACTTGTTTATTTCAGCAACTTAACAGTGTCTTAGGTATAACGCTGTGGGAGAACGCTGCAGACATTGAATAATAATAATGAATACAACAACAACACTAAATTTTTACTGCAGAAGAGGACAATCTGTAATATGGTCCCATTTAGCAGAGAATCTTTGCGTGATAAATTCAAATAAATTAACATAATTATCATGTTAAATATATATAATAATAATATTCTTCTATTGAGTTTTTAGCACTTGGTCAAGCCAGATTTTAATTAAGTATAATGAAATATGAAAATACCTGTATACTGTAATAATATTTTTCTCCTCAGCGTTCCCGTCCTTCCTTCGTAGAAGACGAAAACACCCAGAAAAGTCTTCGCAAGGCATCATTCATAGCTGCCACTGCCACTGCCGTAAACTCCACGCACGAAGCTACCAACACACTCGAGCAGGTAACTTAACTACCTCCGTCCCTCAGCTGCGATAGGTGGGAAAATCATTTATGGGCAATTGTGTGCGCTTCTATAATATGCTTCAACCAACATACTCGAACAGGCAACTAACTCCCTTCCCTTAGCTGCGATAGGTGGGAAAATCATTTATGGGCAATTGTGTGCGCTTCTATAATATGCTTCAACCAACATACTCGAACAGGCAACAAACTCCCTTCCCTTAGCTGCGATAGGTGGGAAAATCATTTATGGGCAATTGTGTGCGCTTCTATAATAAGCTTACATCTGAAGCATCTGAGCTGATTAGTAGATCAAAAAAAATCGTCAAACAAAATCTATTCCAGAAGGCGTATAACTTCTGGGTGTTTTGCTATTATCACCACGCTTAGCAGGGCATTGTTGATCACAATAGTGGTGTTAAAAGTGCATCAAAACTATTGCCCTTATCTTTCCTTCATGTAGGTTCCTTGTAAACTTAAATGAGTCTTGTTTATTTTCCTTGTAGGAGTATACAGGGCCAGCGCTGGACGCCCAGAGCAGAGCTGAAGTGGAAGCGTCGGCGGTGGACAAACTGGGGAAAATCAATGCTGCAATAGCGCACTATATTATGGCTTATTCTGGT
The DNA here is from genome assembly GCA_944547425.1 of Eupithecia centaureata. NCBI lineage: Eukaryota > Metazoa > Arthropoda > Insecta > Lepidoptera > Geometridae > Eupithecia > Eupithecia centaureata. Next base: position 9,064,555 of record OX155702.1, on the reverse strand, counting down.
AATTACATCGAAAGATCACTTTAAAATTTTCAAAAAAACTACTCTTGCTAAAATCTTAAAACCTGATTTTGTTTCCACATTGTAATTATTTTTTTATTTTCCAGATCCTCATAATGTGGATTATGACGCAGCTATCACTTCAATGAACACCATCAATGAAATTATGCCGGAGTACGCGAAAGGTAACAATTCAATTCAATTCGTTAAATACAGGGTGCCACATAACATGTGTACCTACTACGTCGAAAGGGGATGATTCCAAATCCCCGGGCGCGAGAGGATTATCTGATGATTTTTAAATTTCTAATACCTCTTTTTATTTTATAGATTCTGTTCGTGTTCGTTAAGAACCACTTTTGCATTATTTGATATCATTCAATATATCGCATACTTTTTTTTTTGCTGCTTTTTGTTTTCTTGATATACCAGTGTTTTGGCTTAAAATTATAAAAAGAAATTTATGTATATACTTGAAAATTTTAAAACAATAACAAACTGTAACAATATGCGTAAAAGAACACGGTACAAATAAAAGTCTAATAATATAAAATATTTAAAATAAAAAAAAACCTATAACAAAAGTTGATCCCTCGGAGTCCAGAAACACCTCCTTTGGGTTTAGTTCACATGTAACGTGGCATCCTGTATAATATTAATTACTTATTGCAACGGATCAAGATCATTGGTTCCCTTACCTTACACTGTTTACTTGGGGTCTTTAATGCCAAGACTGGATGGTATGTGGAAGGAGCAACGTTAATTCAATCAAATATCTACTCTACCTTGCTAGATACAAAGATGACATTGACTTCCAGATGCCCAGGCGCTAGCAAGCTGCAAGGATCCAAATACAAAGAAACAGATAATCCTCGATTCGCAGGCTCTCTGTGACAACATCAAGAAGATTTGTTCCAGCTCTGAAGGAGATGATAAGGAGGTTATTCAACTTTTTTTTTATTATTATTTATATTTTTTGATGAGGTTAAAGAATCATGCATCTTTAAGCATCAACATATGTAAGTTTAATTTCGTTTCGGCTGTTTTAATTACATTACTTCGTTTCCCTTTGTCAAATTCATATTGCATGTTCATAAAAATTGTTACTACTTTGTATCCGTGAAAACATTAATTTAAGCTTTCTAAGATATATTCCACTGTTTTTCTGTATAAATAGGCTTCTGGTTTTCCAATAAAACAAAAACAAAATAAAATAAAAACGAAACAGCAATACGCTAACTAAGTAGGTACCTACTTAATTTTCGGATGGAAAAATCAGTGTAATTTCGAATTGCCCCGGGAGTGAGGCATTCATATTTTTTAGGACCGTTTGGTCCACCCTCAATACCTCATACTATTGTATGCTCGAGTCTTGATTTCGTGATAAAATTACACAAGTGAATTATCTAAGAAAATGTATGTTTGTGCAGAAAATGCAGCAATACATCAAAGACTACACAGACACTTCGGGTCGACTCGTATTCGTGTTTTCAAAGGGGAAGAACAACGCTAAGGAAAATGAGGTAAGGGATCAATAAATACATTGACTGACCGATGTGGCGCGGTGGGCGAAGGTCCGCCTGCGACGCAAGAGGTTGCGGGTTCGATTCCCGCCTCGGAACAAGTTTGTGTACGAATTTGTTCCGTTGGTCTGGGTGTTTTCTATTTAAAAAATATATCTTTGTATACTCAAAATGTATTAAAATATACCAATTATCTAGTAGGTACCTATAACACAAGCTTTGAGTTGGGGCGAGGGCGGGGGTAGATGAGTTTGGGGCTTGATGATGCTGTGTGGATTGTCCAAATTTTTTTTTTCTCTATAAAACTTTTTATCTCATGCAGAAATTTACAAATTACATAGTTAATCCATATATCTCCCCCTAGATGCTGGACCTAGCAGACGAAGTCGCCTCCGAGACCTCCAAACTCCTGCTGATGGCTCAAGAGTTAACACAGCTAGCGCCCGATGACCCTGCGGCTGCGGACGTGGACGCTGCAGGGGTTAAAACTGCTGATGCTGCTAAGGATCTCATCACACAAGTGCAGGTAATACTAACACATTCAAGCGGTTGACGCGGGCAAGCGATGGCATGTCAATGTTAGTTTTGTCTCAACTCAGTCTCGATACAAAGGGATGCGTTCGGCGTTTGTCATGGCTGGTAATTTCTAGTCTAATTTTCGGTCCGCTTCTAGCTGGCAATTGCAATAAAAACAATAATTTTATATAGTAGTTGTTATTTTTTCTATTCCTAAAATTGTAAAGTATGAAAAAAGAAAAAAAAACTGATCTGTTCAAATAAACCTAAGATCAAGTAGGTACCTTACGTTCCGTTAATATAATCTTTGAAATAAACAGAAGAAATCTGATGAGTTTCTGTTGGCTGTTGATTTCCACTGTGTAATTATGGAACGTAAGGTACCTCCTTGATCTTAGGTAATTATCTTTTCATTACTCATACTCGGAAAGTAGGTCTAAACATGTCTGAAGAGCGGGTTGAATTGAAAGTGATACTTTTCCGCCCTAGGGAGAATCGTTTTCAACTGACAGCTATGACGTTACTATTGAACTATGATAGTGGAAGAATAAATGCTGAACCAAAAAAAAAAAATTACCTTAGCGACAATTCACAGAATTCAAAAAATACGAAAGACAAGGCAGGATGGCTTTATGGCTTTCGCCTGTCCTAGTTGGACTAATGAAAAAAAAAAATTAGCGGCAATTTCATAAATTTGTTTTCTCATGTTTTTATTTATATTTCCTTGTATTCGTAATGAAAAGCACAGTGTTTACCTCGGGTAAAGTAACTTATTTAGTCCCTCGAACTATTGGCGCCCTCGCTACGCTCGGGCGCCCCGTCTCGGGACAAAGAAAGTTACTATTCTACTTCTTGCTGGTAATTGCAATAAAGACTTGAGGTGTTCAAATAAACATAAGAAAACTCATGAAGAAAACTGATAGATTTCTGTTGGCTATTGATTTCCACTTTCTAATTATCTATCCCCTTGTAGCTGGTAATTGCAATGTATAACCAACTACTCTACTCTCTTCCTCCAGCTGTCAGCTCCAACGATCCACTCTCCGCACTGCCAGTCAGCCGTGACAGCGGCAGCGGAGCGGCTCTCCTCCTCGGTGCAGCGGCTGGCGGCCTCCTGGAAGCCGCTGGAGGCCTCGCACCTCCCGCCCCGCGACTCCAACCTGCATCACCAGGTGAGATGACTGCTGCGCTCCCGTGACTGTCAGCCGTGACTGCGCTAGTAGCGTTGAGTTTGCGGGATGGATTCCACTTCGATAGTTCAGCGTTGTTTTAGGTTGTTCGGCAAACGTAGACGTCCTCCGGCCAGATGGGATGAAGAACTGTGAAGCCTTCACAGTTCGTCATCCCTGCAAGCAGATGCTGGATGCGGCAAACTGAAGACAGGGCGCTATTGCGTTCGTTAGGGGAGGCCTATATCCAGCAGTGGCCTAATATTGGTTTGTTGATGATGATGATAGGGTGACCAAGATCTAACTTGATTCTTTGACATTTCTAGTAGGTACCTGATTCTAGATCAAAATAGCAGTATTTACATACCTAAGTGAATAACAGGTATATAGTACAAAGTAATCTTACCCTAGCTAGATGCTCTTTATATTTCCAAAGGATGATAAATTATCGTCCGTTGAATGTTTACCTGAAAACCGCACACTTAGTGTATTTTTTATTGCAACCACACTGAAACCGTCCTTCATTTATTCATTCATAACATCATCAGTTCCACAGCCTCTCTCGACTTTTCACGGTTTTTCCACTGAGTAGTTTTCGTCCCAAGGTCTTCGGGTACATGGACCAACTGAACTAAGAATTGATATTTGTTTATTCATCAGATCATGGAGCTGGCCCGCGCACTGGATCGACTGAAGGGAGCTTATAGCGAACTGGGTGGAGGTATGTTGAAGAAAAATATTAAATAATGATACCAATTCAAAGAGAACAGAGGAAACAAAAGAAAGGCACAAAAAGCTTCTGTTTTAACATAAATAAATAAATAATTCTGGACAACCCACACAGCATCATCTAGCCCCAAGCTAAGCAGAGCTTATGTTATGGATGCTGACTAGATTACTGATATACTTAATACAATACATTTATTGATATTTTTATTATAAATAGAAAATACCCAGAACCCCAGATTAACGATTTGCAGATCGTACAAACATTTGTCTAAAGGCGGGAATTGAACCCGCAACCTCCTGCGTCGCAGACGAAACCTAGCCGCGCCACATCGGTGATGAGCTGGTTGTTACAACCAATGCTACTTTTGGACATAGCTGTTCAAAAGTTAATCATAACTGCCACTTATCTAACTTACATATTAACTAATAAGTCTAGGTGAAGAACTAATAAGGACGAAAACCTTCCCCACGGCAGAGATAAATCAAAATCAACCATTTAATAAAAAAAGTACAAAACAACTACAAAAAAGTAGTATTTTTATGTAGAGCAGCTAATTTTCAGTGCATATGCCCACTGCGGTGGCTGAGCAGAAAACCCTAGTCTCTCCGCCTCTGGGTGCACTTGGTATGGATTGCGAAGCACCTCCATCAAGAATCGCACCTGCGTAAAATCATCATTCTCAGCATCAGTGATGGCTTATTGTAACATCCAATTTCTCGGGATATCAATCAGAGTCTGGGTTACAATTAGAGTTTACTATGAGTCCAATGGCGCTCATTAGGGGAGGCCTATGTCCAGCTGTGGACTAATATAGGTTGTTGGACTCATCATCATCATCGATGATGAGTCCAATAAGAGCAAACTGTTTTCCAGACGTAGAAGACGTATTCGACCACCCTGCAGGCAATCAGGACCAGCAACGACTCAAGTTCATCAGCACACTCAACGGCAACAAGAAGCAATGGCGGGAGATCGATGATTTAATCGCAGAGGTACTAATAACTATTTGATGATGTCCTAGAATTTTAGCCTTGGAGAGTCTAAACTTAAAGGTGGGTACTGACCAACGTTACGAGGTGTACCTACCTTAATGAAAACATTATTATGAACTAGTATATGGCCGCGACTTCGCACGCGTCTTTTCTATGGAAACTTTAGTTTAAGGCTATTACTATCCTATGGGATAAACACGGGGACTGATTTATGCGATGAAATGTAGCCTACGCGTTATTCCGCGGCTAGAATTACGTATATACAAAATTTCAGCCTGATCCATTGAGTGATTTTGTAGGGAAAGAGTTTGTTTTATACTAAGTACCGTAAAATGGGGTGAATATTGTCTCTGGGGCAATAGAATTGGACGAAATACTGGAGCAAGACATTACCTGGATGGTAGCAATGGAAGTATCCTCAATCCGTGACAGTTCACCTGTGTCAGTGGATCTGACCTCTGCAAAAGGATGTTTTGCTCCAGAATTTCGTCCATTTCTATTCACTCAGTGTAGTATGAACTTAATCATAATTCACCTTGCTGATTATTGTCCCTTTGAATATTAAATGTAATTTAGTTCCAAAGATTATTCTTTTTTTTTTATTACTCTATTGTAAAATACATAACGGCCTACTACTTAATAATATTAAATGTATAACACCATTAAATTACATATGTAGTAATTATTTAAAGTTTTTAAGAAGCTATGGCTTAAAAAACGTTGCACATATCAAGATTGTATAATTTCTAGGATGTGATTCACACTAGAAATATACTGTAAGCACTTTTTATAAATAAAGAACTTTTAAAATTGAATTGAATTGAGTGTAGTGATGATAAATCTTCTAGAAAGTTCGATTGTTCTTGCAGCCTTCACCGAGCGCAGTGAGCGAGAAAGACTCGGAGGAAGCTCACAGCCGGCTGTCGCGTCGTCTGGGCCAACTGAACGCGGCCATCGCTTCTCTGTTAGCGGCTACTGCTGGTAGGTCATACGAGGATGTCTCTTTCAGCCTGTATTCGTCCACTGCTGGACATAGGCATCCCCAAAACGACGGTTTTTCGCCATCTCTTTCAATTTACTACCTGCGACCTGTAGGTACAATGTCTTTGGTCCATGTAAGAATAAGATAGACATTTCTTTATTGAATACGCATAAATTACAGAGTATGTAACAATTTGGCATAGAAATCGCTCTTTAATCGATCGATTGATTGTACCTAATACAACAAAATAAATAAATCAAAATGCACGAAAGAGTTAAATAATAATTTAATACAATAAGTAAATTGTTAGACAAGTTTATGTGTTCACCGGTGTTTTATTTCGAATATTCCCTAAAATACGCAATAATTATATACGAATAAGAATCAACAATCACAACCTTAGTACGCTAGTACGCCTTCTCGATGTACCCACCTTATAATGGGTAGTATCTACATATTTAGGTAGTATTACAAAAGGTCATTTGATTGCAGACCGCGAGCATGCGGACTACGGCTCGGCGGAGCTGGCTGTCAGCACCATCAACGAGCTGATGCCGCAGCTGGTCCAAGGTAAACCTTCAACTATATTAGTCCACTGCTGGACATAGGCCTCTCCTAATGAGCGCAAAATTTCAGCGATTTTGAACAGATTCGATCCGTTTTCAGTAGGTTTAGTGTGAAGAAGTAAAAAACATCCATAGATCCAAAATTTCGCATTCATAATATTAGTGTGATAAGCTTAGTTTACAAAAGCTGGTAAAAGTGTAGATAATATTAATAATTCTGAACATAGTATTGTTTCAAGCTCTGCTTAGCTTGGGGCTAGATTATGCTGTGTTATTCAGCATTATGTAGATGATTTAGACGACTTATGTGGCGCGGTGGGCGAAGGTCTGCCTGCGACGCAGGAGGTTGCGGGTTCGATTCCTGCTTCGGAACAAATTTGTGTACGATCTGCAGAAATTTGTTCCGTTGGTCTGGGTTTTTCAATGTTAACTAAAAAATACCTATCTATGTAATTACATAGATATATATTTATTAATGTATTGTATTAAGTATATCAGTCATCTAGTACCCATAATACAAGCTCTGCTTAGCTTGGGGCTAGATGACGCCGTGTGGATTGTCCAGCATTATAAAGTATTACTTATTGCAGACTCAAAGTTAGCCAGCGCTAACAAAGACCCAGCCTCCCGCGCCGCCATGATGGATCACATAAGAGCGCTCTGCGATGCCAGTAGAGCGCTCTGTGCTGTAGAAGATACTCCACAGGTTATACCATATCACTAAATCTATAACTTTATTTCTTTAGGCTTACAAATAAGCACTTAGATATGTCAAGTTTTAAACTATAAGTCATTATAAAATTAATATAAGAAGGTGTTAATGATTAATTTTTTTTCGCTTCAATATTTTGTCCACTAGTGGAAGAAGCGAAAAATAAACCACGTGTATAACTTGTGTCTAATACGTGTTTGCCTTATAAATAATTACATACCTACTATTGTCGGTAGACTTTATATTGTCTAGTTTTGGAAGAGATACGAAGTTGCCTTTGGTGCTCACCTCAAAACTCTGTTTTCGTATCTCTTCCTAAAATAGACAACATGAAACTACTACAGGTGCATTAAAAAAGCTTATGATAGGTTTAACAAACTGTATATGTGAATTATGGAAATTCCTTTGTTTAACGAAATTACATGCTAAAATAAGTGTTGGCGCTACTTTAGCTCCTGTTTTCGTCTTATTACGTTTTTTGAAACAAGATTGACAGTTTTAACTTATCGTAAAACAAAATTTCTATTTTTAATGTTCTACTTTCTCGTCTCTTATATTAAATTGTAATGTTTATTTGATAGAACCGCAGTGAGGCGATCGCGAAGTTCACGAACGCTTCCGGCAAACTGGTGTTCGGAGCTAGCCATCGGGGCAACCCTCACAAGGAACAAAAGGTAAATTATTAAGTATCTGTATTAATAAGCTTGGTAAACGTGTTCTTGAGTGGAGACCGCGACTTGGCAAACGTAGTGTAGGACGCCCTCCGGCTAGGTGGGATGTCGATCTGCGAAAGACTGCTGGCAGATGCTGGATGCGTCAAGCTGAAGACAGGGCGCTATGGCGCTCATTAGGGGAGGCCTATGTCCAGCAGTGGACTAATATAGGCTGATGATGATGATGATGATGATATTAATTAGCTCTCGCTTCATAGTTCTTGCTCGAATATCCCTTACTAGCTGGTGGTCTGCGCAAGATAAGTATTTCGAGTAAATTAATAATACATATATTGGCGTGGCGTAAAATTTCGCCTCGCGGTTTCACCCGCGGTAATTCCCGTTCTTGTGGCAATTCCGGGATAAAATATAGCCTATGTGTTATTCCAGACTATAATCTATCTCTGTGCCAAATTTCATCCGTATCCATTCCGTAGTTTTTGCGTGAAAGAGTAACAAACATTCAGCCATCTATCCATCCACAGAAATTAGATTCATATTTCTCTGTATCCAACCTTACATACTTTCACGTTTATGATATTAGTAGGATATTGACGATTGATGTGGTGGGCGAAGATCCGCCTGCGACGCAGGAGGTAGCGGGTTCGATTCCCGCCGTGGGATAAATGTAGATTGTCCAGCGTTATTATATCTCTCGCTTCTTAGTTCTTGCTCGAATGTTCACATTCTCATTTCATTTATGTGTAAACGAACACTTATATGAAATGAAGTATACTAATGAAGTGTGAAGGTATACTACAAAGAGAGACAGAAATTTTTAAAAAAAGTCAAGTCATTTACAAGATCTTGCCCGCGGCTTCACACGCCTTGTTCCAAGGCTTTTTCTACAGGGAAATGATTATGGATTAAATCTTGTTTTATTCCATGTCTAGAACTACATCTGTTTAAAAATTTCAACCCGATCAGTTCAGTAGTTTTGTGTGAAAGAGCGCAAACATGATAAATATAATAAATAACAATAAAATTAAAAAAAATAAATTATAATTTAATTTATTTCTCTATAAATAAAAAAAATTCCCATTAATAACGGTAAAGAAGCAAATAGAGTATAAAATAATAAATACATACAAACTTTTGCGTTGAAATTTTCAACAAGGATTTCTTTCGTGATACGATACGTGACTACATCAAATCTTATTGGTACAGATTCTAAAGCTAACTGAAGAAGCTTGTAACAAAACTAGCCAACTGGTCTCAGGGACCAATGAGCTGGTGAGTGCGCTGGGAGGGAGGGAGACAGCGCTACTGTCCGAGGGAGAGAGGTGTATCGATGCGGCGAATACTTTGAGGACTACAGCACAGGTGATGTTACATTTTAGAAATATTGAAACCACAGAATTAGGAATTATTATTCCTTCCTCTATGATTGAAACTGAAAAGGTTAGATGGTTGGTTGACTTTAATGTTGAAAGAATCGCACTTTTTTTTGCTCTACACATAAAACACACAAACGCGTGTTGTAAGAAAGTCTGTAAATTTTATCAAAGTTTTACAAGTACAACAACATTAACAACAATCGAAAAGAAAAATCGCTCTCAGCGATAAGGCCGCCTTTGGTACTGTTTTTTTAATTAGAGATAATTTTTTTTTAATTTTTTTACAATAAAGTGTCCATTGATTAACTTTATTAACAAACAAAATTACAATCAAGGAATAGAAACAAATGCAAACTAGCAATATACAATTTTATTAAAACTATTTATTTAAATGTTATATTATTATCATCCTACAGGTCACAGCCCACTCAATCGAAGAGCCTCGCTGCCAATCTACGCTCCTCTTATCCGTGGAGAGACTCTCCTCTGCAGGACAGGACCTGGCAGCCTCCTGGAGACAGCTGGACCGGCCCAGGGACCAGGTGGAAGGACTGGAGACGACCCTCGGAGAGCTACAGCAGAAACTGGATGGGTTGAAGGGAGTTTGTGGCGGTACGGATGGTGAGTTAGTAGAACGAAGCTTTGAGTTTGGTTGACGATAGGTTGACGATAGCATCAACATGTCACCTAGAAAGAAGAATAAAATCGCCATGTCCACAACTGGGCTAAACAAGGTTTATGTATCTTTCAGGGAAATTTATACACTTCTCCAATAAACCTCCGAGATTGATAAATAAAATAATAATGCTGGACAATCCACACAGCATCATCTAGTGCCAAGCTAAGCAGAGCTTGTGTTATGGGGTACCGGATGACTGATATACTTAGTACATTATACTAACATAGATATATATTTTAATATAAATAGAAAAAACCCAGAACCCCGGAAAAAATATTTGAGGATCGTACAAACATTTGTCTTAAGGCGGGAATCGAACCCCCAACCTCTTATGTCGCTGGCGGAATTCGCCCGAAGCGATGAAACGTAGATTTTAAACTATGTTGTTCATGTAAGCTTCTGATCATACTCTGGAACTGGTATTCTAAGTAGTGGTATAACTAGTGGTAGTACTATTAGTTATACACTAGCCAAACTCGATGTAGAATGATTGTAAACAAACCACGACACAAAAAACTTAAATTCACTTGCTTGGCGTCGAATTTTAGATATGAGTGTACGAAATATTTAGTGAAGGAAGGATCTTAAATCGACAAGGAATGTAAATTGCATATAAAAAGGCGCGGCAACAGAGTGTATTTTAGGTTAAGTATTGGCGGTTTGTTTACAAACATTCTACATCGAGTTTGGCTGGTGTATAGGTATAATAATTTAGTTATTTTTAGTATTTTGTTTACCTATGCATGCAGGTTAGTTAGGTTTAGTTAGTCAAGTTATTATTAAATTATCAGATAATAAATGTTTTTTTTACTTTACTTTCTTTAAATAGTAGTACCTACTACTTATACTAGTTCTAGGTTATAACTATACTCTGAACCTCTGTACCTACTACTTATACTAGTTATAAGTTATAACTATACTCTGAAAACTAATGAATTTTAAATAACTCTTTTTTCAGATTTACAACAACAAGTTACAACAAATGATATGGAAACACCGAGAGACCAACACAAACTGAAGTTCATAGCGACACTGTCGGACGTCGGAGAACAAATACAGAAGGCGCAGAATGCTTTGGAGAAAGTAAGATATTTATATCTTCCAAAAACTTGTCTTAACACTTCTTTTCTAATTAGCATAAACTAGCGACCCGCCCCGGCTTCGCACGGTTTATTATACGTACCCATAAACCTTCCTCTTGAATCACTCTATCTATTAAAAAAACGCATCAAAATCCGTTGCGTAGTTTTAAAGATTTAAGCATACAAAGGGACATAAGGTTAAATGGACATATGGACAGAGAAAGCGACTTTGTTTTGTATTATGTATACTTTGTTTTGTACTATGTGTAATCTCTATTAACAACGAAAATTACAATCATGAAATAGAAATAAATTAAAACTAGTATATAGAATTGAAACAAGAGCTAACTGGCTAACTGCAGATGTTTGTAAACAGTCTAGAGGTAACTCAACTGATCCATATCAACACCACTCGGAAGCATCTCCAAAATCTCTTTTCTGATTAATTTATGGACAAAATATAGTCTTCCTTTTCTTTTTTTAGCCAATCCCCCCACCCCAAAGCAGCGATAAAACTAAAGCGATCCAACAAAGGTTGTCTGGAAGACTTGGCGAGCTTAACGCAGCTATCGCAGCACTGCTGGCGGCCACAAATCGAGAGGAGCCAGATTATAAGGCGGCTGATGATGCAGCGAAGAACATATCCCAGCTTATGCCTTATGTTGTGCAAGGTAAGGTGTATGTTTAGGTGCTCTTTGGAAAAATTTGAAGGACTAATTATACCATATACTAAATTAGTATAGATTTTTTACTGTGACAGTATTCTGAAGATCTGAAACAGAGGAGATAAGAGTACTAGATAACGGATTTACCACCCAGAACCCTTTAACAAATAATTGCGGATCGTACAATTTTTATCCCAAGGTGAGAATCAAACCCGAACCTCAAGCGTCGCAGGCAGACCTTCGCCTATCGCGCCACATTCGTCTTTAATTTTTCACTCTAAAAAATTAGCATCTTTAAAAGTGAAAAGCTTTTGAACAAGTCAAATAAATAATGTTTGATTCATTTGTATTTGAATTCCGAATACCTTCCATAATATTATTTCTATGCGATTTACTAGCGACATCTAGTTCTAATAAGGTAAACTTCATCAGATACCCAGTTGACGTGTGCCGACCGCGACGCGGAGGCGCGCGCCGCCATGTTGGATCTCCTTCGGGAACTATGCGAAGCCAGCAGGGATATCTGCAATAAAGCCAAGGGAAATAACTCTAAGGTACCTAACATTATTTATTAGTATAATAACCATTGAGCTAACTGCAGACGGTTGCAAACAGTCTAAAGGTACCTCAATTGATCCATGTCAGAAGCGTCCCAAAGACACTGGCTGAATTACCACGCTGTATGCCAATGCTGATGCGCATTATTATATACATTACTAGCGACCCGCCCCGGCTTCGCACGTTTTTATTATACGTAAAACCTTCCTCTTGAATCACTCAAAACCGCATCAAAATCCGTTGCGTAGTTTTAAAGATTTAAGCAGTCAAATGGAAACAGGGACAGAAAAAGCGACCTTTTTTATACTATGTAGTGATTTAGTAGTGTAGTGTAGTGTTGTGGTGTCAATCGCAAATTGAGATGGTAAAAAAGCTAAAATAAAAATTAATTTGACAGGATTAAATTATTATTTTTCGATCGATATAAAAAAGACAGTACCATTTAGCAGTTTTAAAATTTTGAAGTTTTTATATGTACCGTGTAAACTCTTATACATGTAGTTAACAGTTGTTCAAATTAGTTTTTTTTTAATGTAAGCGTTTGGATGTTAGTTCCAAGTTACCGAATGGATCATGCTTAAACATAGCATAGCTGACGTTCGTATCACTTGTTGGCTTTCACTTGTCGTTGATAACTCGTTTATTTTTCAGGGTCTCAACGACGCAGTCATCAAGTACTCTGATGCGTCAGGAAAACTGGTGTACGGGGTGAATCCTCGGGCCAATGCTTTCAGGGAAAATCAAGTGAGTAGTCAGAAGAAGGCTGAGGCTGCATTTGATTTACCATTGAAAATGTCTGTTTTGGGACATAGCACCATATGGACCATTTTTTGAATCAAGCAAGTTATTTATTTTTGTGTCTTTTTTGTGATTGTTGGTTTATACTTGTCAATAAAAAATATTTCTATGATCGCTGCCAAAATTCCGCTAGCATTCCATTAAATTCCGATAATAGTATCAGTACTAAGTACTCTCGGTTATGATGTTGTTCCGATAAACGGTTTCTCTTTTAAAATTCCTCCTCGCAAGTCATGCTTCCGATGTCTTTAAAGGGCTTCGCTATGGTTGACAATGACCTTTGCGTTGCTGCAAATCTTGTGAAAAGGTACCCTTACTCCCATTATCTATAGTTATACAATGTGATTTTTCGAACCTTGATCAACGAAATGTGCGGATAAAAATATTAAAAGTGCTTTGTTTTTGAGATAAATAACATATATTTTTTTATCCCGATTTTTGTCGTTAGATATGTGTCATGTATCCGCACATTTCGTTTCATCAAGGTTTGAAAAATCATATTGTATGTAAGTAACTATAGATAATGGGTGTAAGGGTACTTAGACATTCATACTCAACTTGAACTTGACAACAAAGACTAACAAGACCTACCTTGAGTTGACAATTGATTTCCTCTCTTGTATGAGGAAGGTTTTTGAGTGATGAGAGAAGGGAGAAAGTTTTTACGGCCAAGCATAATGAAGCATATACGTCTAATCAAGTATGAGTCTTAAACTCTTTTTGAGACAAAGCTTTGGCATCCCTAGCAGTGGGCAGGTAAAAGGCTCATCATTTTACCCCCTAAGATATCATATTTAAACTAATATAAAGTGGCTTCCATTCACTTTCGCAGATAATGGGTCTAACAGCGAGCGCCAGTAACAATGTCTCCCAACTCCTGGCGCTAGTGGAACCACTCTCCCAGTGCTGTGGCCCCCAGGGTCCGCAGCTGGACGCGCGCGGCGCCGCCGTCGCTGATGCGACGCAGGCGCTGGTGGCCACTGCACAGGTAACCACGTCTCCAACTCCTGGCGGGAGTGGAGCCGCTCTCCCAGTGCTGTGGCCCCCAGGGTCCGCAGCTGGACGCGCGCGGCGCCGCCGTCGCTGATGCGACGCAGGCGCTGGTGGCCACTGCACAGGTAACCACGTCTCCAACTCCTGGCGGGAGTGGAGCCGCTCTCCCAGTGCTGTGGCCCCCAGGGTCCGCAGCTGGACGCGCGCGGCGCCGCCGTCGCTGATGCGACGCAGGCGCTGGTGGCCACTGCACAGGTAACCACGTCTCCAACTCCTGGCGGGAGTGGAGCCGCTCTCCCAGTGCTGTGGCCCCCAGGGTCCGCAGCTGGACGCGCGCGGCGCCGCCGTCGCTGATGCGACGCAGGCGCTGGTGGCCACTGCACAGGTAACCACGTCTCCAACTCCTGGCGGGAGTGGAGCCGCTCTCCCAGTGCTGTGGCCCCCAGGGTCCGCAGCTGGACGCGCGCGGCGCCGCCGTCGCTGATGCGACGCAGGCGCTGGTGGCCACTGCACAGGTAACCACGTCTCCAACTCCTGGCGGGAGTGGAGCCGCTCTCCCAGTGCTGTGGCCCCCAGGGTCCGCAGCTGGACGCGCGCGGCGCCGCCGTCGCTGATGCGACGCAGGCGCTGGTGGCCACTGCACAGGTAACCACGTCTCCAACTCCTGGCGGGAGTGGAGCCGCTCTCCCAGTGCGCCGGCCCCCAGGGTCCGGACTTCCTCGCTTGGCAGCAGTTCCATTGAATATTTATGTACGGGTATTTATGGCGTTTATTTACTAAGTGTACTCGTCGTAGGCCGGTTTCTCAATGCGTCGTGGACACTGTTATTGTTGTGTGTCGTCATCCTGTCAATGAATAAAAAAGAGGGTAGTTGAAAATTCAGCTGACCCTCTTTCGCAGAGGCGGTAGCTCCAGTTACTCCCAGATTAATAATATAGTACTAGGGTTACTCCATTCATCCCGTGACCACGACAGTGTGTAAACCTGTCGAAATGTCGGGAAAAATAGGTAAATAATGTGTTCTGATCGCGTATTGAAAGCCTTTTTGCAGTAATCTAAGGATTAATACTACTATATTAAACTACAATATCCCCATCTTCACAGGTGGTAGCCCCGTCCATCTCAGAGCCTCACAGCAAAGCTGCCCTCTTCTCATCCATCGACCAGCTCGCTGCTTGCAACCAGCTACTGGCAGACTCCTGGAAGCCACTCCTTCAGGATCCTAACCACCAGCAGCAGACGCAGGCGCTGGAGAAACATCATAAACAGCTGCTTGATAACCTGGAGGCCCTGCGGAAGGCCTGTCTTATACCTGACGCTGGTGAGTACAAGGTCTTAGCAGCTGGAGACAGCTTGATCCTATCCAGCATCAGGGTGCAGCAAGCGCTGAATCAATAGCTGGCAGATAACTTCTATTCACTGCGTAAAGCCTGAATCTTATACCTGAAACTGATGAGTATGACAGAAAGCGTGATAGTATTTTTTATTTTGTGCCATGTTAGTTTGTAGGTATTGTGGGATAAATCTTGCAACTGAATTTAAGACCAGGTATCCTCAACTACAGCAACCTCGCCTGTTGCTAGATAGTATTGAGCTAGTTTGAAGATGGATACAGAAGGTGCCTTGAGGTACTCTTTAACGAAACGACGGAAACCCGTCGATTTTGGGTTCGTTGGATTTGTCTTACCAAGCCAATAGCTCAGACGTCCTGTCTATAATGATTTTTCATTACTCATACTCGGAAAGTAAGCCTGAAGTTGCCTAAAGAGCAGGTTGAAAGTGATACTTTCAGCCCTAGGGAGAATCGTTTTCAACTGACAGCTATCACGTTAGTATTGAACCATGATAATGGCAGAATGAGAAAAATAAATCCTGAAGCTAAAAAAATAATCGCGTCAGCGGCAATTCACTGAAGTCAAAAAATACGAAAGACAAGGCAGTATGGCTTTATAATAATAATAATAATAATAATATAATAAACGTTTATTTCAGAACAGGTCCATATGGTCAAAAATATAAGTAGTAACAAGAACAGATTGATCTTACTTACTACATAGGTACTACAAAAACATAATTATAGGATACCTAATCGTACATAAAAATGATACCTTATATATAATAATATAGCCTCACTTTTGGTTCCCACTGTGGTGCACAGACAACCAGTGTCGGAAGAAACAATTATCCGGGCATTCAGTGATCGTCCTCAAGATACTATTATTTGAAGCCCTTAACCGTGCCCAAAAAGACACAATTCGGGCTCGGAGTATGGCGAAGAAGTCGGGCACTGTTGAACCACTTCGCCTGGTTTAGCGCCCTGCTTTCTGCTTACTGGTGCGCCGTCTGATTCCACCGTCTCGTTCTGCTTCGGTAGGATTCAGCCGGTCTTACAAAAATTGAAACACTCTCGAAACACATGTATTCGTTTATTATGCAAACATTTGTACAAGGTTGAGTAAGTGAGTAATTAAAGCCAAAGCAGGCTTCTGAAGTCTTCCAAGAACCCTGCGTTCTCGTCAGCGCGATCTAGCGCTGGGCCATTTTTACTAGCGACATCTAGTTATATTTTTTTGTCACAAGTTAAACGTTAGACATACCGCCCACCAAGGACAAACTGACCAAATTTGTCCTTTTATTATGATAAAGCCGCTAGTAACCGCCCACCATGAGCTCTCTAGATCGCGCTGAACATTAAGGATACATTATACTTTATATTTTTAAATACTACAATAGATAAGTTACAAGTTAAGTTAGACCCTAAGTTACATGCTACGTTACACACTAAAATACAAGCTACGTTACACGTTAAGTTACACTCTACATTACACACTAAGTTACAAGCTACGTTACACGTTAAGTTACACTCTACATTACACTAGGTTAGTTTCTTAAGTCAGACAATGCTGCATGATTATTTCGCTATAGGTAAAATACACAATTTTGAGGTAGGTCTTTTAATGACATTTGACTTAGTGCGAAGAGATACTACCCGAGTGATGTTGTCCGGTCCTGGATGTTTTGTGATCACTCGGCCAAGCAACCAACGAGAAGGAGGTAACCCTTCTTCTTTTATTAATACCAAGTCCCCTACTTGCGGTTCAGGATTATGAAAAGACCACTTATATCTATGCAAAAGTGAAGTTAAATATTCGTTCGACCAACGTCGCCAAAAATCTTGGGTCATTTTTTGAGTAAGCTGCCAACGGCGTAAGCTTCCCATGTTAATATTTTCTAATGAATAGTCAGGCACAGTAATAAGCGGTTCCCCCACCAGAAAGTGACCAGGTGTAAGCGCTTCGTATCCTTCAGACTCCGTATCAACTCTTGACAACGGCCGTGAGTTAAGACATGCTTCTATCTGTACTAAGACCGTAGCTAATTCTTCGTACGTCAAGGTAGAGTCTCCAATGACGCGTTTTAAATGAAACTTCACGGACTTAACGCCTGCTTCCCATAAGCCGCCGAAGTTTGGAGAGAGAGGAGGAATGAAGTGCCATGTTGTTCCATTGCCTGCCAAACTTGCTGCGATCTCACTCTGTATTGTAGCTTGTTCTGCTGCAACCATTTTAGGCAACTGCCTAGATGCTCCAACAAACCCGGTACCGTTGTCGCTCCAAATATCAGAGCAAAATCCCCGTCGCGACACAAACCTCTTGAATGCTGCCAGAAATCCTTCAGTTGTCATGTCACTGACGACTTCGAGGTGCACAGCTTTCGTAGACATGCATACAAAGAGGCATATGTACCCTTTATAAGAATGCTGCCCACGACCCTTGGATGTGCGGATGTTTATCGGCCCTGCATAGTCTAGGCCGCTGTGTTTAAACGCCCTCATTGGTTTCACGCGAGCAGCTGGTAATTGTCCCATGAGTTGATTTGATGTTGCTGCTGCGTAACGAGTGCACTTAACGCATTGCTTGACATATTTCCTAACGAGATCCTTTGCCCCAAAAATCCAGAATTTCAACCGTAAGTATGTCAACATCAGTTGAGGTCCCCCGTGCAGTGTCTTCGTGTGTGCGTCGCTTACTAGAAGATTTGTTAGATCGGTTTTTTTAGGTAATAAGATAGGGTGCTTCCTATCATCGCTCAAAGCTGACATTTCCAGCCGCCCTCCAACTCTTAAAATTTGCTTGTTGTCGATATATGGATTAAGCGCTTTGAAAGGACTCTTTAGCTTGATCATCTTCCCATCCCTACTTTTTGCTATGCTTTCTAATTCTTCCTCAAAGTTTTCTTGTTGACATTTTCTGATACACACTTCCAATGCTTCGTTTAGTTCTTGTGTAGTCAGAAACCCCTCTGCTTTGCTTTGCTTTCGTTGTTTCTGAGTCATAAATCTTCGACAGTATGCTATCACTCTAATCATTTTCCCTAAATTTGAGAACTTATCCCAAATTTCTAGCTTTGTTACTAAATGTATTTTGTGGACTGTATTTTCTTCTAAGTTTGTTTCTTCATCTTTCTTTCTATCATACTTTACTTCTTTTGCTTTCAGGATATCTGGACCATTCAACCACAACATGTTATCTAGAAGTTCAGATGGTTGCAGACCTCGTGAGGCGATATCTGCTGGATTTTGTTTCGTCGAGATATGTGACCACTGATGAGAGTCCAGCGTAGTAAAAATTTCAGACACCCGATTAGCCACGAACGTCTGCCAACGATTCGGATGACTATTCAGCCATGCTAGCACCACTGTAGAGTCCGTCCACGCATGAAGATTTCCCTTTTCTATTTTTAGCGTTTCAGAAACATCCAACAGTAACCTTGCCACGAGAACAGCTCCGCATAGTTCCAATCTCGGAATCGATACTTGCTTGATGGGTGCTACTTTTGTTTTAGCTGTTATTAGATTAACATGGACCTCACCATTCTCGTTGACAATACGTAAGTAAACGACGGCAGCATATGCTTGCTTTGAAGCGTCTGAAAACCCGTGAAGTTCGACGATCCTGTTCTCTGGTGAAGCCTGTATCCAACGAGGTATGCGCAAAGCAGATAAGGCAGGTAATTGGTTCCGGTAAGTCAGCCATTCCTTTAATATTATGCTTGGAACTTCTTCATCCCAATCTGTTCCTATTATCCAAAGCTTCTGAATGATAATCTTCGCAACTATTACTGTAGGCGCGGCCCAGCCTAATGGATCAAACAAACGTGCTATGTCTGATATAACTCTTCTTTTTGTTACAGGTTCCTTGAGCTGCGGGATTGTCACTGTGTATTGGAATGCATCGTCTCTCCGGTTCCAGGTAAGTCCCAGTAGCTTCATTATGTCATCGACTTTAAGTTTCAACCCATCTTCCTGTTCCGATCCCTGTCCAGCTTCCCTAATGCTTTCTAGAAATGATTCGTTATTGCTTGACCACTTTTGTAGCTTGAATCCCCCTTTCTCCAGAAGTGAATTCATCTCCACATAAAGTTCTTTTGCAGATTCTATATTTTGACACCCTGTTAGTAAATCATCCATATAAAAGTCTTGTTTGACTTTTTCAGCTGCTGTTGGATAATTCAATCCTTCATCGAGCGCCACTTGCTGGAGTGCTTTAACTGCCAAATATGGCGCAGATGCTGTGCCAAACGTTACCCTCAGCAAGCGAAACTCCTTTTGAATTTTCATGTTGACTTTTGAGAGTGAAGGAGTTTGTTGATGATCTTCTCGCCATATAATTCTTTGATAGTTTATATCTGAAGGAGCTACTTTGATTTGGCGATACATTTTTATTATATCGGCAGACAAGCAGATACGATGCAGCCTCCACCTCATTAGCAAGTGTCGCAGCTCCGGCTGTAATGTAGGTCCTACCAACATTTTGTCGTTTAGTGATGTGCCGTCATGACCTTTACAAGAAGCATCAAAAACTATTCTGACTTTTGTGGTTTCTTTATCTTCTCTGACCACTGCAAAATGAGGTAAGTATGACCCTTTGGTAACCAATACTTCGTCTTCTGGGATTTCCTCCATGTGCCCCAACTGTAAGTATTCTTCTAGCACCTCTTTATACTTTGCTTTTAGATGTACAGCTTTGTCCAGTTTTGCTTCTAAAAATGTTAGCCTTTTCTCAGCAATTCTCTTTGAATTACATGTTTTAATTTCAGGATCTTCATCTCTGAATGGCAACTTCACAATGTATCTTCCTTCTGGATCCCTGGTGGTGGTTTCTGCAAATAGCTTTTCACATTGCTTCTCCTCTTCGGTGAGTATTGATTTTTTGCTATCATGTGTATCTGCTTCTAACTCCCAGAACTTCTTTAGTTGATTATCTTCTTGCCTATTGTCGTGGCACATTTGATGCAGTGTTATTAAATTCGTAGCTCTTTCTTGATTTGATCCTACAACTCCCGATAAAATCCATCCTAACGTTGTATTTTGAGCTAGTAACGATCCCTCTTTCTTTACTCCTTCTTTCATTACTTGTCCCATCACTTCCGCTCCTAAGAGCAGGTCTATTTTGCTTGGTAAGTAATATTCAGGATCAGCTAGTGGTAGAACTGATACCCAACCTGTTGACACTGTTTTCTTGCTTGGAAGTAGCGTGGTTATTGACTTTAAGACGAACACGTCCAGTGTCATCTTGAAATCCTGAAAGCCTTTACGCATTGACATGATGTTGAGTTGAACCATTGACTTGGAGGCCAATGTTTGATTGCCTCCTACACCTGATACTGTTGTTTTGACCGGTGTTCGTTTAAGACGCAAGAGTTGAGCAGTTGCTTCTGTGATAAACGATGCCTGCGATCCTTGGTCCAACAGCGCTCTAACAGTTCGCGTATCTCCGTTCTCAGTTTGTGCTTTCACGAGAGCCGTAGCTAAGAGTACCTGACCAGAAATTGATGCATTTTTTGACGCAAAGCAAACGACGGGTGCCTCACCTGAACTACTTTCCTTAGGTGGATCGCTTTCCACTGACTTTGACTCTATGGAGACATCTCCCGTGAGATGCAGTAAGGTATGGTGACGTCTATGACATACGCGACAGTTGATCTTACATCGGCAGTGATTGGCCGAGTGGCCATGACCCAAACAATTGTAACAAAGACGATTTTGTTCGACGAACACCCTACGGGCAGATACCTCTTCGTGTGCAAATTTCTCACAATGTACTAACTTATGCTCTTCTTTACAGAACTTGCAAGAGCCAGAAGAGCTTTGGTCCTGCGACGCATGAAGGGACTTTACAGAATTCTTTGACTTGTTGGAGCTGGTACCTGTACCGACGAACTCTAAAGCCCTAAACCTTTTAGTTAAAAATTCTTGAAATTCTTTGAATGAGGGTAGTTCCTCTTCTTTATAATCAGCGCTTTGGAGCTCCCATTGCTTCCTGGTTTCAGGATCCAACTTCAACGAAGTCATATAAATGACGATAAGATCCCAAGTGGACACGTCTACTCCTTGATTAGCTAGGGATCCCAAACATTCAGTTGTGTTATCTAAAATTTCTTTTAAAAAGCTTGCTGACTCTGAATTACTACTTTTCTGACTAAAAAGTCTGTTTAGAATTGTGTTACATAGAAATCTTTTATTATTGTACCTTTCCGTCAGAGTAGCCCAACAACGATCATAATTATCGGCAGATATGCTGATGTGTCTAACCAATTGTTCAGCTTCACCTCCTAGTAATCCCTTTAGATATTGCAATTTAACTACTTTATCAAGTTTAGTATCGTGCACTAGAGATCTAAATAGGTCACGGAAGGTGTTCCATTCTTGATACTGTCCGTTAAATTTTGGTATTACAATTTTCGGTAATTTAGCTACGTTATTGATTAAGCTTTGCGTACAATCTTGGGTTGGTGTAGCTGAACGCTCCAAATCCCTAGGCATTGACGTCTTTAACAAACATTTATATTCTGTGTAGGTATCGGAAGCAGTCTCCCAAAGATCCTTTTTCCAATACGATGTTTCTTTTAGTTCTTCGATTTTTGCCGATTTACAAAGGTTAGTATGCGTTTCAGAGAACAACTCCCACAACTTCTCTAACGTTTCAAGCTTCGTCTGTACATAGTCTAAAGTTAGACGTGGTTTTGGAGTTTTCTTAAAGTTAATGAGCCCTTTGTTTATTTTTGTAAAGGTATCTTCTTGTAAAAACAAGATTTGGTTCATTTCTGACATTATATACAATTACTTTAGTCCGAATCAATAAAAAATTCTAAGTCTAAGATTTCAAGTTGAAGTTAAATCGCAAAATTTTACAAGTCTTTTAAGTTTTACTATAGCAATAAAAAATTGGGCATAGGTTCCCCGTCGGAACGTTTTTCTTAAAATTATTCTAAGTCTAAAGTTAATTTTACCATTTAAGTTAATATTTTTCAAAAAAGATTCTAAGTTCAAAAAATTCAAAACACTTACAGTTCATATTCACTTATCCAAGTCACTTCGATCCTTCTTCGCGTCACTGGCTCGGCACGGATCTTGAACTTCGACGAAGGCTGGCCTGTGCTGCCCGCTGCTCGGCTGTCCCCGCTGTCCACTGCTCGGCTGTCCCCGCTGTCCACTGCTCGGCTGTTCCCGCTGTCCGCTGCTCGGCTGTTCCCGCTGTCCGCTGCTCGGCTGTTCCCGCTGGCTGCAACCGTTCCCTCCTGAACGTATTGCGTGATCATGCGCCCAGTCCCTTGGTTGAACTGAGGGCCCCTGCCACCGATGTTGGTCCCTGGCACACCGCTCCCCGATGTGGGCACTGAATGCTGCACGGCGCTGGTGGTATAGTCCGGCTCGAAGGCCAAAAAATGTTGAACCACGTCGCCTGGTTTCAGCGCCCTGTTTTCTGCTTACTGGTGCGCCGTCTGATTCCACCGTCTCGTTCTGCTTCGGTAGGATTCAGCCGGTCTTACAAAAATTGAAACACTCTCGAAACACATGTATTCGTTTATTATGCAAACATTTGTACAAGGTTGAGTAAGTGAGTAATTAAAGCCAAAGCAGGCTTCTGAAGTCTTCCAAGAACCCTGCGTTCTCGTCAGCGCGATCTAGCGCTGGGCCATTTTTACTAGCGACATCTAGTTATATTTTTTTGTCACAAGTTAAACGTTAGACAGGCACTCTGGCGTCGGCGAACATGCCTGACGCGCTGCAATAGCGCGGCTTTTTCATTAAGATACGGAACGCATTATTAAATTGAATTCTTAATGTACTATATGATTTTTTATTGTATAATATCCAAAGTTGACAAGTATATAAATTTTGACAATACGTAGTAAAAAGAGTGAGTTTAACTTGATCATTACATTTAGCAAATCGACGCGCAAGCATGTTGCACCGCACTGCCAGAGCGCGCCGCTCCCGCTCCATATCTTCGTCATCTCTCATGTCATCGGTGAGAATGTGTCCCAGATACCGGAATCTTCTCACAACCTGCACTGGTGATCCATCCAGTAAAACCTGTGGTACTCTCTCCGGGCCTCCCTTGTACTTGAAAATCAACATTTCGGTCTTCTTGGCATTATATTTCAAACCATGTGACTTTGCGTAGTTAACACACATGTCAAGAAGCACTCTGATGCCCCTGATCGATGGGCTGAGGAGGACCATATCGTCTGCATAGCTAAAGTTATTGAAACATACGTTACCTATATGGCAACCGATCCTGGCCGCCCTCAGTCCACCGATCAGGTCATTGACATACAAATTAAAGAGGTCCGGAGAGGTTATCCCTCCCTGCCTAACTCCGCAGTCTAACCTATAGTCGCTAGACATGCCGCCGGCCCATCTTACATTATTAATTTGGTTCTCGTACCAGTACCGCAACAGATTCACAATACTCCCATTCACATTCGTTCTTTCAAGTTTCTTCCAAAGTAGATCATAATTTACTAGGTCGAAAGCGCGACTGAGATCTAGAAAACATGCATACACAGAGGTTTCTCGCTTGATATAATATTTAACGGTATGTTTCAGGCTAAATATTGCTGAATCCGTCCCGAGACTAGGACGAAAACCAAATTGTGCGTCATCTAATTCAATTTCCTTCACCAGTGCAGGTTGCAGAAGTCGTTCTAGGATCTTGCCTATTATGGTTCCAAGTGAGATTGGCCTATAATTACTCAGTTTCGACAGGTCACCCGTTTTATTCTTAGGGACAGGAACTACCACAGTTCTCATTAAATCAGTTGGCAGGTGCCCGTGGTACAAACAAGCGTTAAAAAGTTCTGAAAGCACTCTGCATAATTCATAGCCACCATAGAGTATGTGCTCGACACTAAGTCCGTCAAAACCGGGCGACTTACCCCTCTTCATCCGGCGCACAATGCTGCAAATGTCATCGGCTGTGTACGTCGGCACATCACTGGGGTGGGACACTCGGTCTGTCTCATTTGACTTAATGTCGGGCACACACTCCTCACACTTCAACGGTTCTACCTTAAAATGACGAGCAAATAAATTAGCTATGTCAGTATGATTGTCAAGATTTTCAATTGTAACTGGAGCATTATTTTTACCATTCAATTTCTTTGTGTCTTTCCAAAATTTGACAAAATTATTAGACCTTCTACTCTCCGCTAAGATATTCATTTTTATTTGCTCCTCATTATTTTGACACCATTTTAGCTTATTTTTAAATATTCTACGACTACTACACATAGCTTCAAATACAGGTCCTGTCCTAGGTTTACCATGGTCGAGCCAAAACTTAAAATCTATACGTGCATTTCTATGACATTTTTGAACGTGGCAGTTCCAGCCTACAACCTGTTTTTTCTTTTTCTTTGTACCACAGTGGGAAACATTACTAAAAATAGATGCTGTACGAAGTACAGTTATAATTTTTGTATAAAATTTGTCAATTAAATTAAGATTCATAGTATTGCAAATACTCTCCGTACATTTAAGAGTCATCAATTTTAAATTTTCATTGCAGAATTTATTATAGGTATTTATTTGGTCATTATTACGCGAGCCCCACTTAATGCTTGATATACTACTGGGTATGTTCATACTTTCTTTATTCGCTAGACAACCTATGTTACATGTAATTATCATTGGAAAATGGTCAGACCAACTAACATTATAATCTACCTTTATCTTAACTATAGTGTCCCCTGCTGCATGAGTAGTCAGACAGTGATCTAGCCAGCTCCTTGAGCCATGAGCCTCACTCATAAATGTAAATGTATCTGATCCCTCTCCAAGATATTCCAGATCCGCACACAGCCACTGCTGTTCCGAGCAAAATGTAATCATTTCACCCCCGAATCTGGCACTAGGATGGGCATTGAGGTCACCTAGCACATAAGCTGCCTCTAGACCACTGTCTTCCACTATAGAATAGATATTAGCCAAAACATCAGTAAATTCTGGAAGATTTTCCTGACAATCAATAGGCATGTATGTGTTGATTATTAAGAAATCACTCAAACCAAGATCAACTTTCACAGCACACAATCGGTCACTAACACAGTCTATTATTGATACTCTTGGAAAAACTGACTTTCTCCACAAAATTGCTAGGCCTCCGTAAGGACGTCCTCTCAGTATGCCTGCACTTGTATCCACCGAAGATTTCCCCGTACATGCAAAATCATCGTCAATTTCGTTCAGGAAATTAAGATCATGTGGGAGCAGCCACGTTTCTTGGAGAGCTACAACATCCGCTGACTTACATAGTGTTCTTATATGCTGCAGGGTTCTCTTCACGGATTTACAATTAAATGTCACCAAAACTATATTTCTGGTTGTACTACACATTAGGATGGATTTTTGTTTTTCATGAGGAGGCTGGTCCTAGTTCTAGTTCTTGGCTCCCAAAATCGGCGGTAAACCACACCAACAGGCCAGAAACCATTGTCCAAGAAAGTATGTAGATTTGCACTACTTATTGTAACCTTGAAAGAGTTAAAGGTGGTTTCTTTGTTCTGATTGAGTAGTTCCACATTAATGCATTCTTGCCCTCTCTCCTTTATATGGGTCATTATGTTGTCCACAGTGACGTGTCTTTTTAGTCTCGATACATACACCGCACTCAAGGACTCTGCTACTTCAATGCTACAGCTTCCTTCCAACGTACCTCGCATATTTCTCATTTTGCTACGCTTTCTGTTCTGAACCAGTGTGTATGGTACATGGTCGTGTATAGTTTCATTACTAACATCCAGCGAGTTTATTACCATATCACGATAGGTAGGCTGGGACTTAGGCAAGTGTTTACCTGGTTTGTTTTTCATCGAAACAGTATTTTCTGTTGTGCACGATACCAATCCAGTCGGTACATTCCTCGAAAATGTTGAGACATCCATATTTTCTTCAGTGCATTGAGAAACGCATATTTTATCACTCGACATCGACGCCAACAAAGATGGAGGCGGCGCGGTCAAAGATGGGGGCGGCGGGACGCCCAACGAAGCGCAGTCAACTTTATGCCGTGCCGAATGTTTTAATTTCACATTATCCGTCCGTAATTCTCTCAATTGTTTACATAGTTTTGTCTCGAACAGTGTTAACTCCGACTTAGATATGGAGTCGTTGCGCAGGATTTGCAGTTCATTTTTTAGCACTGTGATGTCCTTCAGAAGCCGCGATACATCAATCGAGTCAAATGAAACAGCCGGAAGACGAGACAGATCTCTCGCTACAAACGTGGGCAATTTCTCGGTTTCAGTTTCTTTCAATAGCTTTATAACATCCTTTATGTTCTTCTTGTTTTTGTCCTCGCCTTTCCTGACCACACATCGCGAGCCGTCAGACACAGAGTCAAATAAAATCGACTTGCCGTTTTCAATTTCCTTGTCAGAATAGTTAGCACAGCAGATTTGCACAATACTGAGCTCATCCAGCACATCCAACTTGTTTTGAACAAACGTTAAAAACTCATTTATTATTAAATTAGACATTGTAAAAACGAACGCATAGCCTTTATAGCTTTCGCCTGTCCTAGATGGACTAATAAAAAAAATTACGCAAATTCGATTCATTTGTTTTGTCATGTTTTTATTTGTATTTCCTTGTATTCGTAATGAAAAGCACAGTGTTTACCTCGGGTGAAAGTAACTTATTTAGTCCCTCGAACTATTGGCGCCCGAGCGTACCCGTCTCGGAACTAAATAAGTTACTTTCAACCCTAGGGTAACAATGTACTATATCTTCGTTACAATTTAGATTTGAATTCGAAACTCGTATTTTCAGAGGTCCAATCTACGGAGTCTCCTGCAGACAAAATGAAGTTCATAGCAACGATGTCGGCTGCTCAGGAAAATATTAAGAATGCTCAGAAAGCATTTGACAAGGTAAACTATATCAATGATTAAATGTAAATAAATAATGCTAAGCAATCCACACATGATCTAGCCTTAATTTTATCTCTTATTATATCGAATGTGTTGTAAGATTTGAAAAGGCTATTTTCACGTCATTTTTTTTTCGTCATTTCAGTTCTAAATCGCTTCGATGTAAATAATAAATCGAGATGTCTTCGGTCTATTTATCTTTATCTTGGTGTACAGTAAAAAGTGACTTTTTAATTTTTTTATTGATTAGTTCTTTATTTACAATGAAGAGTATGTTTTGTATTGCGTTTCAGCCGATTCCATCACCGCTGAGTACCGACAAAGCAGAGGCGGTCCAACTTAGGTTGTCTGGAAGACTGGGCGAGCTTAACGCCGCCATCGCAGCACTGCTCAACGCTACTGCTGGTAAGATTTATGTATTGAAAAACATCATCAAAGTTGACGTTAAAATCGCAGAATTGAGAGAATCTCGTGAATTGCGAGAATACAACAGCGACAAATCACAATAACGGAAATCTTAAATAACAATAATTATGATAAAAATATAACGATGTCATTGGTAAAAAAGTCGGTTATATTATTGTTTTGCAGATCGTGAGAGACCCGACTATAAAACAGCGGAAGCAGCCATCAAAACTATCTCAGAGTTACTGCCTCAAGTTATACAAGGTAAATATTGCACAAAAACTGACTCAACGAATATCAAATACCGTTATTTTATGCTGAAAGATTTAAAAACTCTTAAAATTTGTCATTTCAACTGCTAATATACACTCATTT
Source organism: Eupithecia centaureata (assembly GCA_944547425.1). NCBI lineage: Eukaryota > Metazoa > Arthropoda > Insecta > Lepidoptera > Geometridae > Eupithecia > Eupithecia centaureata. Next base: position 9,036,545 of record OX155702.1, on the reverse strand, counting down.
TTCCACACACATTATAAAAAAAAACTTACAATAAAACTATTTTGATTATTTTTTGAATGTGTACCTATGATATGTGTTTAAATGTATGAGTATACTAGTACGCGTTGTTACTATGCAAACGTTTCAAAGCTATTTCTACACTATGGGACTAATTTATGCGATGAAAAGTAGCCTAATTGTTATTTTAGGGCGTAAACTACGTCCATTCGGAATTCCAGCCCGATCTGTTCAGTAGTTTTTGCGTGAAAGAGTAACAAACATCCATACATTCGTACAAACTTACGCGTTTATAGATAGGATATTCTGACTGACTCATTTTATGAATTTAGAATATCCGTTGCGTTGACTTGAATTTTCAACTTCAACTTCAACTTCAACTTCTTGATTATGGCTCTGCGTCTGGTTTGGCGCAATTTTGCCAATGAGACTCATTTTGTGTATATTATGTAAAAGTATTTCTACAGACAGTCAGTTGACTTCCGCTAACAAAGAGGCGGGCGCGCGCGCCGCCATGTTGGATCTGACGCGGGACCTGTGTGAAGCTAGCGCGGCGGTTTGCGCGGGAGAAGACCCCACAGACCCTCAGGTACTGGACTCTAGGATACCATAGACACTTGGAGGCGTATTTTAATTTTAATTCATCGGGAAGCCCTTCGGATTCGATATCGGAAACTTTTGACTATGAACGCTATTTAAAACAAGCAAATTCGAACACTTTTTTGAATTTGGATCATAAGTTCCTTAGTTTAGATAGAACGCTATTTTGATTTCATATCCAAACTAAAGAACTAAGGATCCAAATTCAAATGGAAAAAAATTTCGAATATGCTCTTTCAGACGCGAACGAGAGAGTTCGAAGGCTAATAAACGAACACGACGAACTAGTGTGACATGGCGAAAGTAATCGAAGGCCTTCGTTCGCGTTCGGTTATGCTCCGTCGCCGGCTTTCGCTGGGGTTCACATGCGTTCGCTTAGTGTGGACTCAACAGAGAAAGGGAGTGAACGTGCGGTACCGAGTGAAAGCGAACGAGTGGGTCGTTCGCTTTCACTCGCTTTCGTTCGCTTGGTCTAAACCCAAAAGATAACCTGATTGTGTTTATATTAGAAATACTAATTTTCCTCATCCATTCCAGGCTCTAAGCGACGCCGTGACAAAGTTCTCTGAGGCGGCGGGCAAACTGGTCTACGTGGTCAACCCTCGGGTCAACTCGGACAGGGAAAGAGAAGTGAGTTGGCAAACCATTGATAACCTATTTCTCATATTCAAAGCTTTCTCGTCTTAAGAGGGCTGAACTTCCTATACAAATGTAATACCAAAATCATTTGTGAGTCGAGCACATATTATGCTGGTTTTAGTATTTGAATAGTATTTATTTATCTAGGTTCCTAAATATCTATCATTTTTGGTTTTACGGAATACAATAAAAAATATATATATGAAACTTTGAACGAGTACTATTGCTTTCATAATAATGATGTGATTATATAAAAAAAACCAATCTTGTCATCATCAGCCTATATTAGTCCACGGCTGGACATAGGCCTCCCCTAATGAGCGCCATAGCGTCCTGTCTTCAGCTTGACGCAGCATCTGCCAGCAGTGTTTCGCAGGTCGTCATCCTACCTGGCCGGAGGGCCAGAACAATCTTGTAATTGAACTAAGCTGACACATTCCGTTCAGATCAACTCGCTGTCAGCTGGAGCCTGTCAGCGGGCAGCACACTTGCTGACGGGGGCCCAGCAGCTGGCCAAAGAAGTGGGGGGGGCGGCCGGCTGTCAGCTGGACGCGAAGGGGGCTGACATGGCTGACGCTACACAGGCATTGGCACACACTACACAAGTAAGTAATAATCTAGAAAAAAATCTATCTTTTGACGACCGATGTGGCGCGGTGAGCGAAGGTCCGCCTGCGACGCAGGAGGTTGCGGGTTCTATTCCCGCCTCGGAACAAATTTGTGTACGATCTGCAGAAATTGAAACCGTTGGTCTGGGTGTTTAACTAGCAGGACCTCGTGATAAAATATAGCCTATGTGTTATTCCAGACTATTATCTACCTCTGTGCCAAATTTCAACCACGTTCAGTAGTTTTTGCGTGAAAGAGTAACAAACATCCATCCATACTCCCAAACTTTCGCGTTTATAAAACTATTAGGATGTTATAGATAGTTAATATCTCTCAAATATTCCACCTCCAGGTCACATCAGCATCAATCTCTGAGCCTTCCTGCAAGAAAGCTCTCCTTCGATCCATCGACCAGCTGTCTTCCTCCAGCCAGCAGCTGGCAGAGACCTGGAGACCGTTCCTCCGCGACCCTGTCCACCAGCACCAGGCCAGGACGCTGGAGGTGCCTCAGGAACACCTGGAGATCCAGCTCGAGGAGTTGAAGAAGGCTTGTCATATGCCTGATGGAAGTAAGTGTGTTTGGAACGTTTTGGATTGATAGAGAGGTGTCAAATGAACTAAATTCTAGAATTCTATATTTAGTTTAAGTTATTAATTCTTGTTATTTTATATTGTTAATACTTCGCTTTATTTTATTTATTCTTGTGATTACTCGGTCCCATAGGTGACGGAACGGAAAACCAGCGCCGGTTTTAAAATAATAAAACTTGCAAACGCTGAGTTGGGACCTTTTTGTAAATATACCCCAAGTAGGAATTTTACGTCCTAAAGACGTTATCTTAGGGTCGGTTACAGACGTAACTGACGTCCCAGGGTGACGTCAGGGGGCTCAGTTAATGACGTCAAAATGTCACGGGCACGAGACGTCATACCGTGACGTCGAGTGGCCGTCCCAAAAGTGACGCTAATGGGACTTATAAAATGACCGAAACACGACGTATTTATGACCTAAAATATGACGTGTTTACGACTATATAGTAACGTCAGTAGGACCTATTACGGTCATAACTGTCATAAGTAACGTATGTTTTTAAATACTACTTAAAGCTTATGGCCACGGCTCTGAATGGAGCAATGGAAAACATACATTTTTTTCAGATGAATCGTAAATTAAAGCACATTTGGATATAATATCGCTTATATGAAATATTTTGAAATTACAAGAAATGTTGTCTACAACAAAAACATTTAGTATTGAAGAATCAAATGGATAATCATAGTAACTAGAATAGGTCATGAATTCTTTTCCATATAAGAATACTTTTTTGTCATGAATACGTTCTAACACATTATGAACTTGGACTACTTTGTTATTTTTTGAGTAACAATAACAATCTGCTACTCGGCGTGAGAAAACATAAATAACAAAATCTTTACACCTAACTTTCATATATGCATTATACAAGTGGCTGTCTTCAGTTGGAACAGGCCCTGAATTGTTTTCATAAGAAAGCAAAGTTGTTTTTCTGTCAATATTTATATTTTTGGCAGATGATTCGATTTCTTTTAAACGTCTATATATTTGTTGTAAAGGCCGATTAGGCGACCTGACTAAATATTTAAGAGTCTTTAGGTAATTTTCAAACGGGAATGCTGAAAAATTATCCAGAACACCATGTAATTTAGCATCGTCACTTAAATGACACAAAACATGAACATTGTATACGAGAAATTTTGATCCATAAACCTTTTCCGAATATTTAATAAACATAACCAATATTTCACGTACAAAATCGTAACCCAACATTGTTGTATGTTTTTCTGAACATAATATACGAATGCTACAATGTAGTAGGACGAAATTTTTGTATAGTGAATTACATAAAATAACTTTTAGAACGACAGGTCCAAGATATAGCAAAAACATACGGAACTCTGTTGCTTTCCAACGAGCCAAGTCGTTTAACGAACGAGGTCTTCGATTAAATTCTATAGGCATGTAGTTCTTGCTATTAACAAGCCTTTCAGATATATTATTCACTAATCGAGTTTGTAAACGAACTTTCAAATCACCGCTCACCCACAAGTTCAAGAGCTTTCTCATTACTCCTAAGCAAACTGCGTGCATATAATCAATTGGAAATACTGAAACTAAGCCAACTCCGAGCTTTAACAAGGGAGATTCGCCAGTATGATGATCTTCATCCGTTTGCTCATGAAATTGTAAGTCAGTTCTACGGGTAGCTGTGACACTTCTGTATACTACACGTCCTTGAACATATTCACCAGCTTCAAAACATTTATCACAGGCGGAATACCCACCATGGGACTTTGTACATTTAATCATTGCCCTAGCTGGTGCATCACAAACAAAGCTGTACACTTCAATCGTATAGTGTATACTTTTAAAGAAAAATCCCGCCTCAAGTAATTGCGAAAGTTCGTCTACAAAGTCTTTTAGATACATGTCTAAAGGCGAAGGTTTTGAGTTTCCATAATATAGGGCAATAACAAAAGGTTTGGCATTACAATTATTTTTAATTAGTCCTAAAATGGGCCATAACTGTGAATTTGTACTTTTGAACAGAGGAAGCCCATCAACATTAAACGACATTACAATTTTATTATTATCATCTACAAATGATAAAACGCAATGATCCAATAAATTTTCTAATTGAGTTTGTAAACCAAGGTAAACTATTTCACCTAAGTTTAAATGTTTTGTCTCCATTTGTAATGGAGTTTGAAACAATGTACGGCTACTACTTGGTAATTCAGGGCATATAGGTACAAGGATCTTTAAAAGACTATCTGTTGCTTGTTGTGAAATCCTATGATCAACACCCCATTGTCTTAGTCGAAATGGTAAGTCTTTTATAGCAGGGGAAGATAAGCTACTAGAACACTGATGACCATCACACTCTTCAGGAGACTGAGATAGAGGTTGATTTATTTCAATATCAGTAACAAGATCAATTGTATTGTGTCTATCTGAGCATAGATCACCTGCCTGCTCGGGTGATTCATGATTCACCAAAGGGCTATTGGAAAATATACTCAAACTGCTGTTTGAAGACATGCACTGGTCATCAGAATTACATGTAACTTCAGTACTTTCATTATTAGCACTTGAAGAAGTATTTTGAACATTTCTCAAAGCTGAATCTCTTTGAATTTCCTGTACAATCCCTAGCTTTATAGATCTTGCCCGTCTTTGCATCTGCCGATGACCCACAATTGCCTTATTCTTGTATGGTATTTTATCACTCATTCTTTTGTATGGCGTTTCAGTCTTTCAGGTGCATGTTTCAACCAAGCTTTGATACAATCTTCAATATCCTTATTGTTTGATCCTGGTGATGACCATTTGACACTATCTGAAATTAACATTTATTGTATAATAACATTACAAACAAGGTAGTACTTATCATAAAAAGATTTGACATGGCTGATACATTGTTTACTAGGCATTAAAAGTCAAAAACATTTAAAGTTAAATATACTGGAAGTATAATGACAAAAATAAAAAAATATCTCCAGTAAATTTCACATAAATTTAAAAAAGCTTTACCAGATCCCTACAAAGCTTGAGTTTCAATCTGATGAATACCACCAGAATACAAACACAAACACATACAGCGGTCAAACTTATAACACCCCTCTTTTTAAACATGGGTTAAAAAAATGGTTGGAGAATATGGGCCTATACTAGCCATTGTACACTTCGGGGGAGGCCCATGTTTTGCAGTAGGTTCTTTCGGGGTGTTATTATTTATGTGTGAGTATCTGGCGCAGCGCATTAGCATTGCCATACAGCGGGGCAATGCAGCCAGCGTCTTGGGAACACTTCCGACTGGTATTGATATGGATCAATTGAGCTACCTGTAGATTGTTTGCTAAAGTCTGCAGTTAGCTCAATTGTTTCAATTGTAGATACTAGTTCTAATTTGTTTACATTATTTGATGTAATTTTAAGCGTGATAAATATACAGTATATTGTATATTACATATGATAATAGAAAAAAAACATACCTATTACGACAGCATTGAGCTTCAAATCATGAAATGGTCTTTTTGCCGATCGCTTGCCATAAAAGTTGTATTGGACAGCTAGCGTGTCTGTCATAACAAATCTCAAAACTCGATATATTTTTGTAGCCACATCACGCCCTCCTAGGGAGCCCAAGTATCGAATCTGAAAAAAAAATTAACTATGTAAACAGACAAGCTCATTTCAGCCATTAAAAGTCCACACTGAGAGAGATGTTATTATTTCTATCATCATCATCATATGCAAGAGCCTAAAAAGTCCACTGCAAGTAATGGGCCTCCCCCAAAGTATACAATGGGGGGATTTTCCATAATCACCACACTAGGCAGGCGGGTTGGTGCTCAGGTGATCACAGTATGGGTCTAGTATAGACTCAGGTAGATGCTGCTGCCTATCCCTTAGTCGCCTCTTATGACATCCATGAGGGGAAAGGGAGGGGCTCATATTCTATGTTATCAATGTTTTACCAGTTGTTTAGAATTATCTTCAGTTTCCAGGTAATTTTCTATTTCATTCATATCCAGTGCAGTTTCTAAAGGAAACTTGATATTAGGCTTCAGTCCTGCTGTGTCAGGAATTACATCTTTCTTTAGTAATGAAATCATTAACTCATTTTGAGCCTTAATGATCGCCAGTAATTGTATGACTTTTTCTTCAAAATCAACATGGAATAGACAAATAATTAGTATTCCGCAAACGACAATCCTGTTTAATTTTTAAGGCTTAATTTGAGCTTCAAAGGGCACATTTAGCTGTCGGTCACGGATATTACATCAGTAGTTAGTAATTATAGAGCCAAATCTAACAAAAAGTAAGAAAATAATGTTTTATTTTCAGCCAGGACTTAATTAAATTAATCAACATAATCAAAGGATTACCTACCTGTCAGTTGGATTTTGTTGTGTTTGCTGGTAGGAGTGTTAAACTCTGAACTGTTTTCAGGTTCTGAAAAAAATAATTAAGTTATGTAATTATTAAAAAATCATAATTGTTTTTGACCTACAAGCATGTTTTTTTAGGTATTTATATTTGAATATAACATTTTCTAACATCATTAAAACAATTACCTGCTAGTTTGAATTTATTGAGTTTGTTTAATTGGTTTTTTGAAATTGGACTGTTTATAAGTTCTGAAAATAAAATGGACTGGTTATTAAAGGTCTACTAACTTCTTGTATCTCTTATAAAAAAATCTAACTAGCATAGTGAATGATATAAAACAAACAAAAATAAGAAGATACAAGCAGCAATACCAGTATCTATATTAACTTCGCTTTCAGATTCCAATTCCCTTCTATTATTCTGTATTTGTTCGACATCTGTAAATATAAAACAAAATTACTACCTACTCATAAACTTTATAACCAAGAAGAATAGATGTCTAAAAATAACTAAAACTGTTGTAGGTTGTAGGCAGGCCACCATTTCCATATAGATTACAATATATACTATTATTAGATAGTATGGTAAAAGGCTAAGGTAATACCTATTTAGGCAGAGAAAAAATAGTATTTTAGTATTAGTAAAGTAATTCACATAGGTCTTACATTTTGAAAAATGCTTTTTTAGTATGGGTGGGTCATCATCATCATCACTTGATAGGTATCTTTTAGTGGCCAAAGCTTTGCGCTTAGGCCTGTATCCATCTTCTATCTCTGCATCCGTTTGCAAATCTGAGGTGACCTCTGATAGTTTCAGTTTTTTCTTTGCCTTTTCTAGACTATCTATTGATCAAAAATACACCAGTCACCACAAAAGCATTGTCATGCACATGTTAATCGCCCAAGTCATGCAGATACTAAATGAATGATCCCACTCCCACTGAACTCAATTATGAGAGCATAGATTTTGAATCCCAAGCATGGTAAGTATTTCAAAGCAACAAAATGCTAATAGTGGAAAAAAGAGAACTTAGAACCTGTGACATCTTTCCACGATGTATAATAGAATATTATGTCACAAGTAGATAGCCCGTGTAGGTATGGTAAGTAGGTGTGTAGTGGCGAGTAACCGACAGTGTGCGCTCGTAAAAGGCTACCGTGAGCCTGAGCCACGCTACGTCGTTTCAGGCTTCACCCCACAGGGCTGTGGTACGTGGATCCAGTGCACCGTACTTGGCCAAAACTTGGTGGCGCACGTTTCGTGTAGGTACCTACCAAACTAGTCTTACTAGAGAGAGACTTACTAGAGACGTAACTGAAATCTAACCTAACAAAGGAATAAAAATAGCCCACCTTTTTGTAGGTTAAATAGGTAGGTAGGTACTGGGAATAGAGTACCGGTAACGAATTCCTAGGTCGCAATCTCATCACTTACCAGTTTCAACAAAAATCCTTTGGATGCCATACAGTTTCCACCTTTCATTTGGTGAATTGTCCAGAGCTAGCTGCCGATCGAATGCTTTGCCTTCTTTGATAGGAGGCCAATAGACTTCTTGACGCCGCGGCGTAAGCCACTTGTTATTGACGATAGACACGCTACCACCGTCTGATTCGTTAAATTGTATAACCGAATACATTGTGCGCCTGCGCACGCAATTGCAGTTCTTTCTTACTCACAAATAATATCCGTAGTCCACTGTCCGTTCCCTTGTTTTTGTAATTACAAAGAAAGAAAAGAATTTAAAGAATTATCTTGCTTTTTCGTGGTTTGGGTTTGGCTCGACTCGAACAATTAATGTTGCCACCTTGCCACCGACCGATTAGCGGCACTATGACTGTAAGTAACGCAAAATAAAATGTCAAACAAATTAGTAAAATAATTATTTTAAATTACCTCTTCTCATTAAATTCATCATTTCAAACCCCCAACAAATCAAACCGTCCAACGTTGCCTCCAAACTTACTCAATTAGTCTCCCTCACTTCTGGTTCTCAATATGGATCCGGCGACCGTTCTGCAGTGGAACTGCCAGAGCATTCGCGCAAAGCATCCTGAACTCACCCACCTTATCTCTAAATTCTGCCCGTCAATCAAAGCCGTCTCGGAGACTTGGTTGAAGCCTGATTGTCACTTCAGAGTTTCGGGCTACTCTTGTCTGCGGGACGACAGACCTGACGGGCACGCTGGATGCGACTTACTAGTGAGGCGCACACTTCCCTATTCCCAAATCACTCTCCCATCTCTTCCCCTTGACATCAACGCTGTTGGTGTCAAATGCCTAGACATTTCTTTTATATCTGTGTATATCCTTCGTCCTAGTTCTATTTTAATTGCAGATTTATATATATAAGTATCTAAGTACTATGTATGTAAGGAATTTATTTTGTACTGCTGGCCGGGATAAAAACTGAGTGATTAAATTTACAGAGAGATCAAATTGGCAGAGGGGGCGCAGCTTGTGAAGAAATGTCTAGTACATTTCGAAATGTCAGCTTACTGACGCAAATTAATAAGTGGTAACAACCGTTTTTATTAAGTATAATCAAGACACACCACGATAGTTTTAATTCAGTGACTAGCAGACATACTTATTACAAGCATGTAACCTCGCTGGCATACTAGGGTAAGGACCAAATTTTTGGCATTTCATGCGAGGGAGGGATGGCACCTTACTTTGAAATCATTTATTATTATTATAACATCATACATACAATCGTTTATTATTATTGTAACATCATAATATTATTATTATATAATTTTGTAATTTTATTCTTTTTTAAAGTATTTTAAGAATACATAATTTTTGGACCAGCTATTTAATATTAATATAATCTGTCTAAGAAATACCTACTGCTTGAGCGATTTTTACTTAATATTCTTTAGGTAGTATAATATGTGTTATCTGCGTTATTAAAATTAATATATAGTGGTAACAATATTTTTAATAAATAATATATATAATAAGATAACATTTAAAGTAAAGTTGTGTTTTTTCACCCACAACATCCCAATCTATAAAATAATAAGTAAGTAATAGAATAATTAAACTTAGGAAACTCATGACGTAGGGTTTAAGTAAGTACCTAATTTATTTTTCAATGGTTGAGAATAAATAAGAATGTAAATAAGCCAAACATTGTGATAATTTTTACCTTAACAAATTCTGTTGTGCTACATTTGCTCCGTTGTGATACTTTCAGCTGCGATTTCCATTGTGCAACGATGCAAAAAATTCGGTCCTTACCCACGAACCGTCTGATATTTAGAAAAAAATAAATTAAACTAGCTAGGTGTGGCCACCAGTGATGAAATAAATTATGCAAATCGATGGAGTAATCGATAACGTTAGAAAAGTATTATGTGATGTATCATCAAAAGCGATATACTCTCTGAAATAATCTAGTTCAATAAATAATTTAGTTTTAAATTTTAGAATTGAAATATCTCCGAAAATATCTCACTTTTGAATAATTTTGTTCATCACAGAATACTTTCCTAATGTTATCGCTTACTCTCTCGATTAAAACCTGTTTCTTCACCGATGCCACAACATTTTTTTAAATCGCGGAAATGTAGGTATACCAAGATCAAAATGTTTGAAAATATTTGCTACAATTTGCGTCATATTTATGCCAATCGATGGCAACACTGCGAACTTGGCGGGCGATATTTTAGCGGCGCGGGCGGCGCGGCGGCGGCGCCTCGGTGCGTTAGCGCGGAATAACCGGAATACAAAAATGAGTCAAAGTAACGGCTTTTTTTAGAAAAAGAAAACGCTAATGTACTTACAGACAGACACTACCCATCAATAATAATAATAATAATGATAACTTATTGTTATTAATTTATTGTATTATTATTACTATGCACGGTCGGATATTATACGACATAATATAATAAACAGCCATTAAATGAGAATGAGAACCCTTGCCTTCCAATACTCCAACATGTAGTTAGTTACGTACCTAGTCTACATTGACTGTTTTAAATTTTGTTGATGTCACCACACGATTTCGTCTTCTATCTTATCTCAGACAAGGTATGATTTTCTTTGATGCAGCATTGCGCGTCATATATTTTACTAAATAATGACTGCTGAACATAAGCAGTTTATTAGTAATTTTTTATCGATATTTTCGTCTAAAAATAAAAATATTATTTATAACGACAATTTCAATATTTATTGAATCGATTTTCCTTCATACCTAAACTGACTTCTTTTCACTAAAGTGTCAATTGATCATGTCATGCTATAGGATATATTTTACTGATTTACATTCGTAAAAGTTTGTACCTACCTACCTATCCTAGGTAGGTTTATTCCGTGCGCGATGACAATGTGATGGAACCTTGTCAAAGTAAATCGAAAGTCATTTTGATTTAATCTCAAGGTGGGTATGAGAGAGCCCATTCTCATCGCGCACGGATTATACCTACTTTTTTTTACTTTTTTACATTTAAAATACAAAGCAAAATAACCTTCATTAACCCTTTACAAATAATGGGTAGCCCACTCGTACCTTTCACCTAGCTAGATACATGCACACACACACAACCTCGTTTTTTATGGTTTCTTTCAAACATAACTAGGTACGTACCAACTACCTTACAAGGACGTGACTACGACATGTCTTTTTTAGGTTATCTTGAGACGTTGCTCTGACGTCGAAAATTTCCTAACTTATGACGTTTGGTGTTTTCACTTACCTCAGTGATGTAAAAAAGACGTAACGTTAGAACGTTTATTTAAGGGTATTAAGACACGTTAATCTTACGTCGTACGTTACGTCTTAGATACGTGTCTTATTGAGATGTGACGTCTGTCACGTAATATTGACGTAAAATTGGTAGTTCGCATTAAGGTCACTGACGTCGGCTTCCTACCTGGGACTAGGTTAAAACCGAAATTACCTTATTTTAACTCATTAGTCTTTAATTTCCTTGTAATTAATATTTCATAAGTTTAAGGTAGTTACAAATAAACTTCTTTGATTTGATTCGATTTAAATAAACGCCAACAAGTGGCCCTGGCGGAAGACCAGCGTTGGATGCAAATCTTGCATCCAACTCATGCTGAGGCAGAGACAATTTTGAAGGCCGACCGAGGTTAGAAATGTTATAATTGTACAAAGAGTACCTTTATTATTATTTTTCTGTATTTACCTAAGTATTTTCTATAAAATAAAGATAATTTAACTTATTTCAATTTAACTTTAGTCTTTGAACAGGATTGGAAAAACTTCAATGTTTCTATCGATTCTTATATTGATAGGTATCGAGAAAACGGAGCAAAAGCTATATGCTTTCTATATATTTTTTATCTAGGTACATATAGTACAAGACTAGGAAAACATGTGTAGGTACTCGAAAAAATCATCAATCTTTAATCATTTTATCATGAACTAGAACTTTTTCTGCCCTCGTTTTTTTTTCATTTTAGGGATGCTACGCTACGACCCTTCGAACCTACCGAAACTGGTATTCGTAATTTTCCACCCTGTTTAATCTCAAATTGAATCTTAATATTATTTCCATAGATGCCAAAATACCGGAGCTTCCTCGAGACCTGCAGAGGTTGCAGTTCGTCAAGACCGTGTCGGGAGCGAGGGAGCAGCTGGAAAACGCGCAGAAGGCTTTGGATAAGGTACTTACAGAGAAGTTAAAAAAAAGGAACTATTATTTAACATGATAGATAGATAAATGTTTTATTTGCTTCTGCAACACACAATACAATAAAACAATAAATAAAAAATATACATCACAATCATAACAAAAGTAACTTAGAACTATTTGAACAATCATAATAACAAGTAAAGGTTCTTAAATTTAAGTATGTGTGACAAAAACAAAAAGGAAACTAAACAAAAAAGGTAACAAAAGGGAATGACTCATCGTATAGCTTTGCTCTAAGAGAAAATACTGATTTTCAGCATTACCCGAGTTGAATATGATGATGAAATGCGTGGAGGGACCAGTGGTAGGCCTTTGCCCAGATAAAAGCTAAATGGGTTTGTCGTACTGATTTTAGCTTTTATATTTTTTTAGCTTGATGTACAATATATAGTATGTTTTGTATTGTTTCAGCGTAGTGTAGCTTTTATATTTTTTTAGCTTGATGTACAATATATTGTATGTTTTGTATTGTTTCAGCCGATTCCACCACCGCTGAGCAGTGACAAAGCAGAGGCGGTTCAACTTAGGTTGTCTGGAAGACTGGGCGAGCTTAACGCCGCCATCGCAGCACTGTTAAACGCTACTGCTGGTAAGAACCATTCATTATAGGTTGTAAATTCAACACCATTTTAGAGTCGTCAATAGAAAGTTCAATATAAATCTAAAATAATTTTTACTTTAAATCGAAATTAATTTACTTATACTATTTATAATTATCAATATTCCTTTAAATCGATTTGAATGTTAAAAAATGTTTTGAAACAATGAAGTTTAATTAAATTTACTCAATAAATTAGATTATTTTTATCTGAATCTGCTGCAAATATTTATAGCGAAAACGTTACATTTTTGCAGATCGTGAGAGACCCGACTATAAAACAGCAGAAGAAGCTGTCAAAACTATCGCAGAGTTATTACCACTCGTTGTGCAAGGTAAATATTTTTATATAAGTAACTACTACTTATTCTCTTAATTATATCATCAAAGAAAATTACAACAAAGAAGAATTACTAGTACTTCCAAATGAAACAAGCTTTGCTTAGCCTGGGACTCGATGCTGTGTGGATTGTCCTGCATTATTTATTTATTTATTATTATTATAACGTGTAAGTAAACTATGCCCAATCAAATACGCCGGTCTCGACAGAACCTACGCATTTGCTCCCCTTGGGAGTCGATCTCCTAGGTCAGTGGGGTACCGAGGCTCTCCGGGTTTTTAGAAAATATCTGAGCGTCTGGTCGATGCGACGCGTGACCCGAGAGCTGGTGAGTATCTGGCTCAGCGCATCAGCATTGTCATACAGCGTGGTAATGCAGCGTCTTGGGGACGCTTCCGTCTGCAGTTAGCTCAATAGTTTTAATTGTATATACTAGTTTTAATTTTTTCTTGATTGTAATTATCGTTGTTAATAAAGTTTACAACCGTGTAAAAAGAACGTGTGTTTATCCACAGATACCCAGTCGTCGTGCGCTAACGCGGACGCGGCGGATCGCGCCGCCATCTTGGATCTGACCCGGGAACTGTGCGAAGCCAGCCGAGCTTTCTGCGCACACGCACCCGATTACAATACTCAGGTATTTGCTTTTAACACTTACTAATCGTGCCATGATAATATTTTGGTTTTGTTAGTTTCGAATGACAGGTCATTGCTCTAAATACCTACTTAATGAACTCGTGCCATGATCTTCCATTAGGCACATTTTTGCGAAGTGTGTTTGCTATAACTCTATTACAGGTAGGCATTCTGATTTATTTGTAGTCACTCTTTTTTAATGAATATCAATGTACAATAATGTACATACATATACCTATCTAAATATCTGTCTAACTGTATCTACTAATCGTTTATTAGTGTACTGGGTTTTACGGTTAAAACGTTACCGGAGAGAATCTATTCCAAAGATTTACTAAGAGTATATTATATGTATTATTTACTATGAGTGGAAACTGTCTTAGCTTAATTAGTTCTAGCGCACGGACCTATTGTTACATAAATATATGCTGTTTCCCAAATAAATAAATATTAAATATTTATGATATCTATCCAATTGAACCGAAACAGAAACGACTGGGCTTTTCCAATCGAACCCACTAAACTTTTCTTTATTTTTTCCATGTAACTGTTTATTTTGCAGGGTCTCGAGGATGCATTGTCCAAGTTCTCAGACGCATCTAACAAGCTGGTACACGTGGCCAATCCGAGGAACAATGCTGATAGACAGAAACAGGTATGGAAACTTTTTTATGTAGCGTTGTGGGCTACTGATTTCTGTATGTAACACATACTTAGTACTTATTTTGAAATAAAAAACATTCTTGAAATTTAAAACTTAATCTGGGTGTGAAACACACTAAATGGTCTATCATGACTCGATTTTACCAACAAAAAATTAATAATAAACAGTAGTATGGACGATTTAGTTTCGTTTCACAAGTTTTGCACAAAGAATAAAAACTAAAAAGATGGCACAGATTTTACAATACTGCCTCCTGATATTCTGTTGGCGAATACCAACCTAAGACGTAATTGAGAGGGTGAATGACTCTATTTTTCAAGGGCTATTTCGAAAAATCCTTGAATAGGTTTACTGTTACGTTTACTTTTATTTGGCTTTAGTATCAGCTCGTGGCTTCGCAAGCGTAATTTTGAAACGTGGCTATTTCTTTATAGGGGGATGTCTAGAAATCGCGCTTACAAGTCGCAGCTGTGTCTAACGACATCGCAACTAATCATGCAACTCAACACGTGCTTCAAAATCGCGGCTTATAAACTCATTTCACAACCATTCCTTCCAGATAATGGACTTATCCATGGACGCGTCCAAAAAGGCCTCCCACTTACTGTCCGCAGTCCAGAAACTGCCGACCTCGGTGGAAGGGAAGACGGGCCTCGAGCTGGAGGCCAAGAGTCGGTGTGTGGACGACGCGGCGCGTGCCTTGGTGGACACGGCCAGGGTAAGTTGAACTAAAAGGCCTGGGTAAGTTGAACTAAAGGGCCAGGGTAAGTTGAACTAAAGGGCCAGGGTAAGTTGAACTAAAATGCCAGTGTAAGTTGAAATAAACAACTAAAAAAATGCTGATGATACTCAGTCTACGGCTGAATTAGATAGTGTAGCAAAGCAGACTGTGGGACAATTTCGATAGAACAAAAATCATAAGAATAAATAATAACTACGTAGAAAGGACTCTTCTTTGATCTAGTCCCAAACGCCGCCATTTATATACCTACTTCCCCCTTCACCTCGTTACGCCCCTCTGTCGTCCAGGCGTTTTGCCAGGGTTGCTACTGCATTGTACCGCCGCGCCCCGCCGCCGCCGCGCCGTCGTCGCGAGGCGAGGCGAGTGAGAAAAGGTCAACGAACGATGTTCACGTTCCTTTGATTAGGTACCTACCAAATTAGTTAGATAGGAATCTACTAAAACACAATAATATTTAGAAAATATTACTTACATAGGATAAGTATTATTATATAATATGCATTATCTTTCATTGTTACAACCGATCACACCACAATAACTTGACCATGACGTCATATTATAGGGGTAGGTACCTAACCTACACAAATATTAAAATCCGCGTGCGGCGTCGCCGGCTGTGACAGCCCTACTGCACGTTTAACGTGCAGAATCGCGTAGGCTAATATCGTGACCTTGAGCGCGTTCGGAGCGAAGTTTCCCTTCTAGTCTGTTCCTATTCTTATGCAAAAATCTACAATATTAAAGAACACCAGTATCTACCAAAACTTTGTAATACCTTATGTTAAAATTTTGTAGTTATGTCGCTATGACTATACTTTTTACATTTAAATGTTGATAGAAATGCCGACTAAAATCGGCGTCTAGAAATCGTGCTCTAAAGTCACTTGCACTTGTCACTCGCACTTGATACTTCATCATCATCATCAACCAATGAGTACACTGCTGGACATAGGCCTCCCCCTACTACTTGTACCTACCTACCTTGACAATAAGGTACTCCCTACTTGATACTTAACAAAGTGTAAATCAGGTATCTGATTCAATACTTTTATTTTAGAGGGTAGTTGATCACTTTTCTTCAACAGGTAACGGCACCAACAATCTCCGCCCCGCACTGCAAACAAGCCATGCTCTCCTCAGCAGACAAGCTGACCTCATCAGCACAGGACCTGGTGTCCACCTGGAAGCCACTCCTCCAGGGATACTCCTACAGCACGCTGCGGCAACCTCTGCAGCAGCTGGAGACCAGGGTCGAGGAGTTGAAGACAGCTTGTGATATACCTGATGGAGGTAGGTTATCTTCATCAGAACCTCGTGTCCATTTGGATGCTACTTCTCTAGGGTTACACCTGGAGTATGCTGCGGCGGCCTCTACGTTACGTTAAGCGCTCAACCCACATTAAGAATGGTGTCAGCTAGAGCTTTCTTGGTTTCTGATGAACCTGTAGGGACATTTCTCACCTCCAGGCAAGTGGCTCTGTTGCTAAGTTTTCAATCTTACTCTCCAGGGACTCAATGTGCAGTGACGTCACCTTTTTTTCAGATTATTGTCGATCCACTTGGGCCTGGAGCGTCTCATTTTTGGTCAGGAGAAGAGAAAGTCCACAGTAGAACGAAAATCATCCACAGCCGAGATAAGTGTGTCATACTTGGCGCTCTGTTCAGTCGTAAAGTCAGAAATCATCCTTTTCATGTCACTTATCATGTTAAAAATTATTTCATTATCTAAGTCAAGGCGCTTGCGCTTGTTGTATCGAAGCTGCGTCATGGGCGTGGTTGCCACAGGTGTGCCATAGTCAGCAGGATTATCTGTAGCAAGATTAGGTTCCGAGGAGCATTGTAACAGCTGCACCGGTGTAGAAATATCTCTGAAGCAGGTGTTGGAGACCCTGGAATTTTAGAAGGCGGAGTTCTTTTTAAAGTCATATTTCTGATGTAGTATATGAGCAAAAGAAATCGACTTCGACTAAGCAATTGAGCAAGCAAGCAATTGAGCGTACAATGATGTCCATCCAAACTACAGAAAAAAAAAGTAGCGCGTTTAAGTTTGAGCCCTTAAAGTTATCTCGTAGCAGATCGTCGACTGAGTTCCGTTCGGAGAGTCACTGTGAAGGCGCTTCGTAGCACGTTGGGTCAAGCGCTACGAACGACGTCTACGCCGTAGGCAGTATTCTCGTAGCTCTGTTCAGTATGACATCGCGAAGGGAAGGGGAAGTCCAGGCTATGTTGCAAATGTCAAAAATGAATCGATCTCGATTATCAGTTGAGTTAGACAGTTTGTACGATCTGCAAATACTTGTACCAGGCTTTTGGGTGTTTTCTATGTATATTAAAAAACATCTAATCTATGTTATGTATTGTATTAAGTATATCAGTCATCTAGTACCCATAACACAAGCTCTGCTTAGCTTGGGGCTAGATGATGCTGTGTGGATTGTCCAGCATTATATTTATGAAAGTTTTTCTTACCAACAGACCTCCAAAAACCCAAAACAACCCATCAAGAACAACAAAAACTCCAGTTCACCAATACAATGTCGAACGCGCTACAACAGATAAAAAAAGCGCAGAAGGCATTGGACCGACCTTTGCCTCCGCCCAATGCGGATAAAGCGGACTTAGTGCAGAATAGGTTGGCTGGGAGACTCGGCGAGCTTAATGCTGCTATTGCTGCGTTACTGACGGCTACTGCTGGTATGTCAAAAGTTTGTTAAATAGCTAAAGTGGTACTTCATTTAGTAAGGTACCTAAGTATTTGTTTTTCAACTCAAAATAACACCAATAAAACACCATATTATTATTATGTTTTGAAGCTAAATAGAAAGGTTGTACATTATGTTTTGATACAGAAAACAGTAATCAATAGGTAGATTGGGCACACACAGATAAATAAAGGTTTTCTTATTCTAAAAATCTATTTAATTTCTAGATCGCGAGAAACCTGACTACAAGGCAGCAGAGCAAGCCGTCAAAAATATAACTGAATTGATGCCTCATGTTGTACAAGGTATGGTTATTTCATTATATTTTATCCTAGTTTATGAGAATTGGATTTGTAATAGAAAATTTAACAAAACAGCAACAAGGAAATAAACGATTTTTCGAAACAATTACCTAGCTACCCACCTAAATGCTTCGAAAATTCTCCACAAGATGGCGTTAAGGCAAATTTTGGATGCAAAAAGTCTAAATCTTGAATCACACAAACACTTGTTTCAACAAGATCTGTTAAAGACCCCGGGCCGGACCATCTGGCCTACATACCCGGGATCTTTCGACAGTTAATGTCTTACAATTCTATAAAATTAAGGCATTTGTGCGACATTTGTAGACTTTTGCTTTTTTATTTAAAACTAGCTGACCCGGCAGACTTCGTACTGCCTCATATGGGGTTTTCCCGGCAATTCGATTTTTTTCACCTTTTAAACCTTCCCTAGACCTCCACGAACATTTCAAGACCAAGCTAAGATAAATCCGTTCAGCCGTTCTCGAGTTTTAGCGAGACTAACGAACAGCAATTGATTTTTATATATTTTATATAAGCGCTATCTAGGGGAGAATTTCTGAAACAATATTTTCTTCAGCTTCCTTCGCCTGCTTCTTTTATTCTTTGATTGAGTACCCAAGCTATGTATTTCAGATCACGCCAGGCTAGAAGTCGCTACAAGTGATTTGTTATTTTCATGTTATTATCTTTTACCTACCTAAATAGCACTAGATGCTCGTAAGAATTCAATTGACCATTAATTATCCAGATACCCAGTCAACATGCGCCAACGCAGACGCGGCGGATCGCGCCGCCATGTTGAATATCATCCGGGAACTGTGCGAAGCCAGCCGGGCTATCTGCGACAAATCGAATGGAACTAACACTGATGTATGACTACTTGATTTCTTATCCTATTTGCGTGCGATGTTTCTCTATTAGGTATCTCTAAAAGGCTCTCGAGAGAGCTTTATGTATTCTTAAGAAATAGACAACAACTGGAAGGGACTACACTACCTTCCTCTTATTGGGGGGTTCTATTCTTAGGGTAGGTATAAACAGTCACAAAACCACAAATTGTTTGGAACTTCTTCAGCTTGCCCTGAAAATATTTAACACTGATATTTCTTTTGTTTTGCTACTCATTTGTTTTCAAAATATATCTAAGGTTTTGAATGGTGGTATAGATTTTGCCATAACTCGATACCATAATCCTGATCTTTTATTCAATCTCATTTTTTCAGGGTCTCAGCGACGCAGTGTCCAAGTTTTCAGACGCGTCTGGAAAACTTGTTTATGTAGCCAATCCTAAACTCGATCCAAGACGGGAGAAACAGGTTAGTGTAGTTAGTAATGCCATACCTAAGTGGTTTAGTTAAAATGAATAGGTTTCAGTACGAATGGGAGGAGCGAAATAGAACCAATAGCAAGATGTTAAATGAATACATGATCATAGATTTTAGTGATACTACACATTATTTACTATAAGACCATAAATTGTACCTACCTAATATCTTATGAATAAATGATTATGATTATTATGATTATGGATTCATATACAAAATAATAATATAATGTCGCTCTATCCACGAAAACTTTCAATAAGCTTACTGTTATTAATCAATTTGCCAGGCCGTTAATTATAATCTAGTTTTCCTCTAAAATTTAATAAGATAGAAAAGCTGACGAGAGCATAAAGTAAGTAACTAAATGACTAAAGTTCACGTGAATGTAATACAGAGTGCAAACATAACCTTACAACTGTCGTCTCTAGATCATGGATCTCTCCAAAGAGGCGTGTGGTCAGGCGTCCCTCCTGCTGTCAGGAGTGCAGGAGCTGTCTGAAGCCATCGGCGGCAGCACGGGGCAGGCGCTCGACTGCAGGGGCGCTGCGGTCGTGGACGACACGCAAGCCCTGTTGGCTGCAGCACAGGTATCACTGTCTCACCAGATCTCTTGAACATTTGACCAGTAATCATGGTAAAAGTGGAAAATAGATGTTTTCTAAAATCAATATAAAGGGAAGCTGTTGTCATTCAGTTAATAGATTCCCATAGTTGGCTCTGACGATATCCACGTGATTGGAGAGGTTGATTCGCTCCCTCTAAGGTACAACTATATTATATTACCACTGAATAAATAATAGTGCGGGTGCAGAAGTTGCACTTCATGAAAAAATACATAACATACAAATACAGAAAAAGCAAGTCTTGCTGCGACGCAACAAAGTGAAATTTTACTCGCAGGAGCGCTTAGTGCCTGCCGTGATATGATATGGAAAATCCGCGTCTTAGCAAACGTTGCAAAGGACGCCAGCTATAAATGATAATAACGTCCCCTACAGATCACAGCGCCAACAATCGCCAGCCCCCAGTGCGGCGCTATCCTGTCCTCATCAGCAGACCAGCTCACCGCCTCCGTCCAGCTTCTATCCTCCACCTGGACTCCTCTGTTCCACGACGCACAGCACGGCGCGCGCGCGTCACAGCTACAGGCGGCGGCGCAGCAGTTGCAGGTGCAGTTGGATGCGGTGAAGCGAGCTTGCAGTGAAGGTGAGCTGGAAACCCTTTTGATACCTACTAATATTGTAAGCAATGTTTACAACCGCCATCCCATTCCTTTGTTTGGGTGGTGATCAAATCTTATACTTATCAATTTCAACTTGCCCATGCATATTACTAGGAGTACAAACTTTCGCGTTTATAATTAGTAAGTAGATAGATAAGGATTTTATATTTAATTTTATAAGTAGTACGGATGTATGTATTAAATATA
Organism: Eupithecia centaureata; assembly: GCA_944547425.1. Lineage (NCBI taxonomy): Eukaryota > Metazoa > Arthropoda > Insecta > Lepidoptera > Geometridae > Eupithecia > Eupithecia centaureata. Next base: position 9,015,353 of record OX155702.1, on the reverse strand, counting down.
TTAATTGTATGTATAGTGGCAAATAAATGATATGTCTATGTCTATGTCTATTAATTTAACTTTTAAAACTTTCATGGTTTCTAACACTAAAGTAATATAACACGGGATATTTATTTGATTTGTTTTGATTTTTTCGATATTTCGGCACAGTTTCAAACGCTATAATCACGAAAGAACTGATCAAATCATGGTAAATATCCCGTGTTAAATGACTAAGATAAATCTACTTACTTACGGTTACACAATGCTGTGTGGATTTTCCAGCATTATTTACGTTGTATCTTCTTCCAGGTCCTAAGAAAAAGGTCCAGCCTGCCCCGGCGCGCTCCACGTCGGTCCAGCGCCCCAAGACTGTCATCGAGGCCACAAGGGAGTTCCTACACCGGCTGCGCTCTGAGGAGAGCCAAGGTAGTTAGCGTCCGATCAAGGTAGTAAAATAAATTATACAGACCAAAACTAGATTTAAATTATCCCTTAATAACATCTTTAAACTTACTTACTTACTGGCGTGGCTCAGCAACCCGAAGTGGATCTTGGCTTCCAGAGAATTTGTCCCAAGTCTTTTGCCTTTTAAGTCCAGTAAATTCTTCAGGCTTACAAAATAAGCACTTAGACAAGTCAAATTTAATACTATAGGTACATAATTATAAACAAATAAAAGAAATAAAGTGATAATTGATTTTCAGTTCGATTCAATCTTTTGTCCTCTAGTGGAAGAAGCGAAATAGAAACCACTAGCAAGTGTATAACTTATCGTCGTGTATAACAGTCGACGGCACGAAGTTTGTTTCAGTCTTTTTAACTTCGTCGCTCCACCGATACCGGTACCCTTGCACAAGCGCTGCTTTAGGGCTAGATGATGCTGTGTGGATTGTCAAGCATTATTTGTTGATGTATTCTTGCGATTCCCAGGTCATAAACCGAGGCCCCCCACTAAGGCTCCTAAGCCGGCCGTGACCCCCCGACCTGAGCAGGGGGGCCACGCTATGACTGATGATGAAAAGAGACAGCTGCAGCTGTTCGTGCAGTCCGTGGAAGAAGCTGGGAGGTCCATCAAGAAGGCTGAGGATGATTTGAAGCAGGTAATGGGCCACCGTTTTCTTGCTCACCAGTTGGCGCCACTGTTGATTAAGGTCCGGATGTATAGCTGTCAAAGGCAACTTTTTATGATCGGTGCCGAAAAATCTTTTGAATCTTGAATCTCGATAATACTTATAAACAATATCTCATTTATTCATTATAAATAAATCAATAAATCAATATCTTTATTTCTTTAGGCTTACAAAATAAGCACTTAGACAAGTCAAATTTAATACCATAGGTAGGTACATAATTATCAAAATAATACCTATAAAAAAAAAGCGATACTTGATTTTCAGTTCTAGTGGTAGTTTCGTAATTTTAATTATTTATTTTTGAGTTTATTTATACCGAATTTTGAGTGAATCAAACAAATAATAATTTTCCATACGAACATTAGCACCCTTTAACCCCCTCAATGTAACTTTTTGAGTTTACGACAATACGTGTTTGGTAAGACAACAGTTGAACTCATATAATCTAGTTCTTTCTCTGGGTGTGTGTGTGTGTTTCAATGGTTGTTTACTAAATAATAACGTACTTATTCCCCAGAGTTCAAAATCGCAGAACCTCGATACAGCGATCAGCGCGGGAGAATGCATGACGAAGCAAGCCCGCCTGCAACGGAATATAGCCCTAGCGGGAGTCGAGGTCGCCTCGCTAGTGGCCGCTAACTGTAAGTCTTAATACGAACTACTAATATACATTTTTACTTAAATCTACTTATAATCTTTAGTTATCTCGTAAGCTAACTTAAATTATCAACTTTTATATAAGAACATGTACATACATATTATTATATTTTAAAAAAACGCTCATTGAAGTTAGACATTGATTAGATAAAAAAATATGTGTCTCATTTAGTTTTGCTCTATTTGTTTCCAGTGAAAATAAATATATGAAATTAATAAATCTTTACTATCAAAACACAGTGCATAGGTAGGTATATCTACTTAAATTCTTCTCAAATTTATTGATTTTTAAGTTATGTACCTATTTTAAATATTGACTAGAATTATTTTTACTTAAGGATATGACCGAATTATTTCTATTTTATTTTGCTTTTTGACATTTAATTTTGTATTGTTTATATAATATTTAATAATTGTAATTTGAAAATTTCTTTTGATAGCTATTTAATTATTTGCTTATTGTGTTTATGATTTTTTTTAATGTTTTTGACTACTCTATTGAATTAGGTAATACCTGTAAGAATAGGTGTAATGTTTTGAAATAAATACAAATACAAATACAAATTTAGTTAGTTACACACAAAAAATTCTGTGGTAGGCAACTTTAAGTTTCTACATTATGATAATAAGTAAGCATAAGCAGAGCCAAACTTCAAGTTGATTAACATTTAACAAAAACAATCAGCACGTTTACTATACCTACCTTCCGGCGTCAAATGTGACTATTAGACAAAAAAAATGAATTTTAAATGTGTTTCTAGATGCTGATAAACTCGACTACGCGACGGCTACGAAGTCGACACAGGTGCTGCCACAGTTGATGACTGCCATTGTTGAAGGTAGGTACTTATCACTACATCATCATATTCAGGTTATATTAGTCCACTTGTGGACATATGTAAACCTCCCGTAATGAGCACCATAGCGCCCTTATTTCAGCTTGACGCATCCAGCATCTGCCAGCAGTCTTTCACAGATCGTCATCCCACCTGTCCTTAGGGCGTCCTACGCTACGTTTGTACGGCTATTTTATCTCGTGTGAACTCATATATGGGATGAATAGAAGCCTATGTTTATTCCAGGGCTAGAACCACGTGTATTCAAAATTTCAGCCTGATCCGTTCTGTTGTTTTTGAGTGAAAGAGAACATACTAACTTTCGAAAAAGTACTTTTGCTCTTGGATATCTGAGTGTAAAAGCCGTTTTTATTCTCTACCTAGAAGATAAAGTAAATTCAAATTTAGAACATCGTGTGCACTAAGTTTGTGAATTCGAAACATCATAAACATAAACCCTCCTTGGTGCCGAATTTATCAAACAACCTTTTTTAATTTATTACGAACTCAGACTCTGAACCTTCATAATGTACTTTTTTTTTATTTGCTTTGCGCGCGCCATTTTCTTTTTTGTAGTAATTTCCTCGCTGAGGTGTGATGAAAAGTTACGTGTTGCACTCGCTCGAGTGCAAAGATTTTTAAGCTCGTGCTCTTTTGATTATCTTTTGATTTGATTCTAATTTTTGAATCATTCGCTACAGAATACTGCGCTTGCTCGGTCATCAAAATTGAGCACTTGGTTAAAAAACAACATTGCACTGTTGTATTAAAAACAAATAACTATTAATATAATTTAAAATAAATCATATTTATGTCCTCTGAACAGACGGAACAATCCTCAGCAACACCGTTAATGACGAGTCTCGTCGCGCGTTCATGCAAGAAATGCTACAGATGTGCGACGCTGGTAGAAGAATATGTGACGCTGCTAAGAACGATCGAGAGGTAAGTTTACTCATAATAGGGTAGTTTGTCTCATTTGTATCCCATGGAATTGATTTATTAGATTTTAATTCAATTTTTAATTAGATTTAAAGGTACCTAATGTGTTATTCAAGGGAATGAAAAATCAAATTCGAAATGTCCAAAAAATGTGGAACGCTTCACGATTTTGCGTGTCATCCTTGCGCAGGGGCCATGCTAATCTTCTCTGTATCGTTCCAATTTTAGTATATGTACTGCCGAAGCAAGTACAACAGTTAAGCAATCGACGCACCTTATAACCGAAAGTGAACCGAAAACTTTGCTTGCGCGATCTAAGACTTTGTTGAATAACACAAAAACTTTGCAAAATTATTATTTTTTGTTTATACCATGTGAAAGATAATCAGTAATAAAATAAATAATAGAAATAAAAATTCACTTTTTGCATAAGAATAAAATGTTATAGCCAAAATTATTCTGAATTCGCGGAAGTTGTCAACGTAGCGCCATCTGTTAGTGAAACGAGGAACTACACTATGCGGATAGGGAGGATGCTCCTTTACTTTTTGGGCACGTTCCATTTTATATTACCTTACCGATAATATTTTAAATTGGAGATCCTTGTACGTTAGTAGCTTTTGATGTAAAGGAAGCGTCGTCGCCTACGGGACAACAGATAATTTTAGTATGCATCATGGGCCCTGAAAGTGTTAAAACCACTAGGAGCGTTCTACGGTTTCGTTCGACGCGCAATTTTAACTGGTTTTCTGTACTGTGCTTTTGCTTCTTTAACGACGGCTACTCGACTGTTTTGTTATACAGTATCAGGGTGATTCTACGAAAACTCGTTTTTTGTCTGACTTCTGTGGCACATTTTTTTTTGTTGAAATTGCACATAATGATGGTATATTCTAAATGAAAATTTAATTTTGAATTTTTTGGTAGTGAAGGGAACTTTATTGGCTTTATGGTTACGAAGTTATTCAATTTTAAAAATGTGGTGTCCACGGAAATCAGAATTTATATCACCAAAATCAAATATGGGTTGGTTTATCAATAAAAATATGTGTTTTCGGTAGTAAGTAGATTATTAAGCTAAGGACCAATTATTTGACGTTTGTAGTTTTAATCAGTTTTTACAAAAACATCTTTAAATCATTACTGTAAATACAAGTAACTTTTTACAAAAATCACACTAATAATGTTTATCTTTGTATTAAAAATAGTATAATTATTCATTTTATATTTATTATAAACTTTTATCCTAAAAAACATTATAAAAACATAAAAATATTATTATTGAGATGTTAATCAACCCGCAAAATCCACGGAAATCATACCACGGAAATCAAAAATAATTACAAAATCCTAGAAATTTTCTTAATTTGCTGGTTTATTTTACATTGAAATATGCAGTCGAAATTAGGAACACAAAAGGCATAAATTATTGCAATTATTATAACAATAGGATTAGTATGAACAAATTTACAGTCAACATGGTAATCAGAATTTCTAGATACCAAGCCACGGAAAGTGATTACGAACCGAAATAACAGAGTGACGTGGAGACATACACCTTTGTTGTACACACCACTGATGGGGCGTGACTGATAGTTTCTCTCAATCTAACAACTATTTACGCAGATATTAAAGTACAGTATTTATGAATAATTTAGTGCGCACCACGGAAATCAGAGCTAAACGACGGACGCGAAGTTATCTCGTTGTAACTTGTCAACTAAAGCTTAGTTTTGCGTAGTAATAGCGTCAAATAAGCAAGTAACTATCTGGGTTAATGTGAACCTATGTAAATTAGTACCAGAGTTTTTAGGAAATGATATAAAAATTTATTAACACAGGAACATGAGGTCCGGACGCACCACGGAAGTCATAATTTCCAAGGATTTTATTTATTTTTACTTATTTAAAATAAGAATATTAAAAAACTAAAAAAGGCCTCCCCTATTATCTTTGTCTAATCTACTATCATAAAAAAAATCAAAGGGCTAGGGATACTTTTTGTATGATTTTTCGAGCCGGACATGTATTTTTGAAACCCGGGAGAATCACCCATCAGAGGTTCAAATCGGAGTTGTACAGTCCTTCCAAAAATCGTTTTTAATGTTTCTTTTTTGTAAGACTTAGGGTAGGGCGCCTCTATCGGGCGTCTTTGGAACTAGGTATCCCTAGAGCCCCTAGTCTACACGATAGAAGCGCAATCACCTATCGGTAAAATCTAATATAACATATTGCAGCTAAAAAGTTGGTCTTAGGTATTTCACATTTAATAATTTCTCTTTTCTAGAATTTGAACGACGCTGCTATAGAGTTCGGAGACAAGTCAGCTAAACTGCTCTACATAGTCAGCAATGATGTCGACCCGACTTTGGAGAAGGAGGTGAGAAATAAAAACTACGATTTTATTTATTTCATGAAAATCAGCTTATGTTTTATTCCAAGTCTAGACCTACATCTATTAAACATTTCAGCCCTATCCGTTCAGTAGTATTTAGGTTAAAGAGTTACAAACATCCATGCCATACTTTGATCCATACATACTTTTGCGTTTTGGTAAAGACTAGCGACCCGCCCCGGCTTCGCACGGTTTTATTATACGTAAAAATCTTCCTCTTGAATCACTCTATCTATTAAAAAAACCGCATCAATATCCGTTTCGTAGTTATAAAGATTTAAGCATACATAGGGATATAGGGACAGAGAAAGCGACTTTGTTTTATACTATGTTGTGATGAGGATTCGGAGTCCTGCCTTCATTTGTTTTTCTATGTAGCTTCGGAGTTGATAGTTCTAATATGACACCTACTCATGACAGTTCGTTGTAACTATTGTTTCTTCAATATATTCTAGTATCTGTCTTGTATGTAGGTAACGTACATTTGTTTCTTTCAAACGCTGGAGCTTCAATCTTGAATTTACAACTATTGTTTATTAGCGTTCAAATTATAGTACCTATCAGACGTATACATGTGTGAGACTTTCTGATTCAAAATTGAAACATTACTTTAGATAACTACCCGCGCGAAAGCCATCGGGGACAGCCTCGCAAATATCTCTATAAAGGCGGGGGGCATAGCCTCCGAGGGGGGCGCCTGCGCAGACGCCGTGCCCGCGCTCTGCGCCGCCGGGGCGCGCGCGCAGGACGCCGCCGGAAAACTCGTGTACACTGCCAAGGTAACTCGTATGCAGTGACAGGGTAACTCGTGTACACACTGTGTGACAAGGTAACTTGTTGTATATTGCCAAGGTAACTCGTATACACTAACAAGGTAACTCGAATACACTGCCAAGGTAATTCGTATACTCTCATGAGGTAACTCGTATACACTGACAAGGTAACTCGAATACACTGCCAAGGTAATTCGTATACGCTGACGAGGTAACTCGTATACACTGACAAGGTAACTCGAATACACTGCCAAGGTAATTCGTATATACTGCCAAGGTAACTCGATTACACTACCAAGGTAACTCGAATACACTGCCATGGTAACTAGTATATACTAACAAGGTTACTCGTATACTCTGCCAAGGTAACTCGTATACATTGCCAAGGCATTAACTCGTATACACTGCCAAGGTAACTCGAATACACTGCCAAGGTAACTCGAATACACTGACAAGGTAACTCGAATACACTGCCAAGGTAACTCGAATACACTGACAAGGTAACTCGAATACACTGACAAGGTAACTCGTATACACTGACAAATAAATTTGATCTTCTCAAAACAAATAAAACATACTTCCCTTACAGCTGGTAGCCCCATCGATATACGAGCCGAGTAGCCAGCAAGCGCTGTTCAAATCCGCTGATAACCTGTCTACGGAACTACGAGGGTTCACGGCGTCCTGGCAACCCTTCGCTTCCGACCCTCAGCACGGAGACACGGTCAGGGAACTGGGGAAGGAAGCTGATAACTTGGACAGGATTCTTGAAGGTGGGCAAATACTACTATAGAAATACTCTTAATTATGCTTTTCACTACATAGTATAAAACAAAGTCTCTTTCTCTGTACCTATGTCCCTATGTATGCTTAAATCTTTAAAACTACGCAACGGATTTTGATGCGTTTTTTTTAATAGATAGAGTGATTCAAGAGGAATGTTTATACATATAATAAAACCGCGCCAAGCCGGGGCGGGTCGCTAGTAGATCTTTAAAACTACGCAACGCATTTAGATGAGGATTTTTTTATTAGTAGATTAGAGTGATTCAAGATGTCGCTAGCTTTATACGTATTACGGAATTCGTTAGCGTCAAAACCTTTAAAATTTTGTATTGCGCTTATGTACGTACGTAGTCACCTCGAGTACGCAATGCAGGTGTGGAAGCCGTCCTACGCGATTTATTCATCGCGTCTCGAAACAATACAAAAAAGATTCATGCGATATTTACAATACCGAGCTAAAATTTACTTACCTGATTACTTGACACGGTGTCGTAAATTCCATTTCCTTCCACTTTCCTATCGCAGGCAGATCGCTGGCCTAGCATACCTCATTAAAATCTGCAATGGTAACGTAGATTGTCCTGAACTGCTCGAGCAACTGGGCTTACGCACAAATACTGCTGCATTGAGAAAGCCAAGTATACTTTACGTACCTGGGGTAAAAATTAGTTATAGACAGAACGCATTCTTAATACGAGCTAGCAAATCGTTCAACTCATTGGTCAACAAAAACATTGATGTCGATTTATTTAACACATCTGCAGGTAAGCTTAAAAGCTTACTTAGCAAAGAATTCTTTTTAAAAAAGAACTTAAAACTTTTCTTTTTTCTTTTTAAGAATTTTTTTTTCTTTTTTTTTATTATATAAATTGATGTCTAGAAATTATATGTTTTGTTGTCAATCTAAAACTCATTAATGTGAATGACTGTGTACCTACCTCTGTTTTTGATTATCTGTGTGACCTTCCTCTAAGTGTGTGACATTTACTATTCTAATTTATGGATCTTTGTGTCTGAAAATAAATGAATTTAATTTAAAAAAAATAATTTAAAACATTACTTACTTAGTATCTTTTGATTTTTATTTTTCTTTGTGTTGTATAAGTACCTAGTTCTTGTTATTTTTGGTTAAGTCGTCTACTTTCCCTGTTTTAACTATTATTTTACTCAAGTACATCTGCGGAAACTTTATAATTGGCCTTCAGCACACATGCACTAGTTTATACCAGCATGTATTATGTAAAAATCAATTTGTAAATACCTAGCTGTAAGTTTTTCCAAAATTATGAAAAAAAAAACTGATTTATACTAGATTGGTAGTGTTGAGGTACCAGTCGTTTAGGACTGTATCATAATCATCACCTACAGGTGAATTTTGTTCAATTGTCGATCGTTAACTAATACATTCAAAAATAAATAAAAAAATAATAATTCGTGGCCGGTGATTCACCGTTTTGATACTGTAGATTAGTTTTATAAAATTGTTGTATTTTCTATAATACATACTAAATATAATATATATAATATAATTTTTACATATAACATCAGCCTTCGCCGTCCCACTGATTTGGAGCTCCAAATCAGATGTATAATATTCTCCAGATTTAAACAAAAAATAATCACTACAAAGTATATAAATAAAGTCGCTTTCTCTGTTCCTACCTCTATATCCCTATGTCCCTTTGTATGCTTAAATATTTTAAACTACCCAACGATTTTGAGGCGGTTTTTTTATAGATAGAGTGATTTAAGAGGAAGGTTTATACGTATAATAAATTGCGAAGTCGGGGCGGGTCGCAAGTAATATATAATTTAACCTTTTTCTCCACCCCAAGATTGCCTCAGAGTAATCACTGTCAGTGATTATTACATTTTTTTTTACTTAGATATCCTTTTTGATTAGTTAGTATATTATTTTCTTGCACAATGTTCATTCACTCATTCATTCATTATGAGTGCAGGTCTGAAGAGCGACGTGAAAGACGGTCGTCTGGGGCAGCTGCGCGACGTGCAGAGACTGGTGGTGGAAGACACGCCTATGAGGCAACTCACACTCAAGATCATGGAGGACGCACAGGTACTTTATACCTTAACTGTTTGTTACCTAAAGTTTAATATGCTATGGACAACTTCGTTGCAAACATTCGCTTCCATTTCGTTGTAAATTGAACCTTAGGGCTCTCTTTCATTTAACTTTATTAGGTACGCTTCTTCTAATTTTCGACTTTTATTTAACCCACTTCCAAACCAATTGTTTTGTTAAAATGTAGGTATCAGGAATAATCAGGAATTTTAACATCGATATATTTGTTTAATAACTTTAGTAGGTATGCGTCTTCTAGTTTTCGTCTTTTATTTAACCCACTTCCAAACCAATTGTTTTGTTAAAATGTATAGGTATCAGGAATAATAAGGAATTTTAACATCGATAAAAATCCACACATCATCTAAGCCCAAGCTAAGCAAAGCTTGTGTTATGGGTACTAGTTGACTGATACACATAACACAATATATTACAAAGATATGTTTTTATATCTATAGAAATTTCACAGAACCCCGGAACAAAATTTAATATTTGAATATCTTACAAACATTTGCCCCAAGACAGGAATCGAACCTCCTGCGTCGCAGGTGGACCTTCACCTGTATACTATTTCATTTATTTTCATTGTATTCTACTATGTGGATTGTTCAGCATTATTTATTTATAATTATTTCCTGTAGAAACTATCAGAAAGTCCCGAGCTAACGCCAACTTTGAAGCGAGACTACGCAGACTACTGCAAGAAGCTAAGCGACGCGCTCCGAGCTTTGGATCTCACCAACGCGCGGTGCAAGAGGACGCCTCATGTGAGTACATGTAGTCACACTGACTACCTGCACAGTTAAACTAACTACGACATTAAAGCGAGACTACGTGGACTACTGTAAGAAACTAAGCGACGCGCTCCGAGCTTTGGATCTCACCAACGCGCGGTGCAAGAGGACGCCTCATGTGAGTACATGTAGTCACATAGACTACCTACACAGTTAAACTCACGCCGACATTGAACCGAGACTACGCAGACTACTGCAAGAAACTAAGCGACGCGCTCCGAGCTTTGGATCTCACCAACGCGCGATGCAAGAGGACGCCTCATGTGAGTACATGTAGTCACATAGACTACCTACACAGTTAAACTCACGCCGACATTGAACCGAGACTACGTGGACTACTGCAAGAAACTAAGCGACGCGCTCCGAGCTTTGGATCTCACCAACGCGCGGTGCAATAGGGAGGGCGCCTCATCTGAGTACATGTAGTCTCATTGACTACCTACACAGACAATATTTTAGAGTTCCATAGGTATCCAAAAAGGTGTAATTATTATTTCTATAAGGAACCCTTAAAAGAAATGTCGTTCTTTTCGCGGACGTGTTTTCCTCTTCAATTTGAATTAGGGCACAACTGGTCCGAATCTATAACCAAGGGATTTGGTACTCGGACGAGAAACCTTTACCTTATTAACCTAATAAGGTTAGTTTTCGAGTTGGAGCAAAACTAGTCCCAAGCTTTTTATCCTCTAGTCTAGATAATCTGATGTTTTGTAATAAGCGTTTTTACAATTTGTATGAATTATTTTTGATATTTTTTGCAACTCACTTGCGAGTTTTGTTGTAGAAGCGTATACCCAACCCAGAAGCCCTTTGCTAACAAAGATACAGTTGTGGGCAAAGCGAGAACAAAGGGTTAAAACATCAAAAGTTCAAGTTAATAAAAATAATGAAAGTTATAATTATTGAATTAACCATATCTTCGAATATCTTCTGATCACAGTTTATTTTAGACCTTAGTTCATTGTAATAAGTATCTGTCTCGTTCAGGACACGAACAAACGGCGTGAGCTAGAGAATGCCATCCAAAACCTGCAGATGATTCTACTACAGTCCCGCCCGACCAGAGGAAATAAGGAAAGGTCTAATATCGTGGACCTTAATGTAAGTGCAACAGGGCTTACTTTAGCTTGTAGAAGTTATTTTAATTACATTTAGTACTCTTCCAAACTAGTCGTTAGAGAAGAATATGGGAACGAGCCAGATAAAGATCACAAATTTATTTCAGGATTATATAAAGCCGTACCCCTCAACTTCGTTCGTATAGAATTGGATTTTTTAACAGTTATTTAGGCAAAAATAATCTTAACTTAGGGTGTTTCATCCTAGGGAAGGAAGGGGTGTTACTAAGCACACCCTCCAAATTTAAAGTCACTTCTTACATTCAGTCAGGATTATGATTTTAGTATTTTAGTCAGGATAAAGAAAAAACTTTAGAAAACACCACACTCAAAGAATAAAGTTACCCCGGTAGGACTTGAACTCCTAATAATAGTCAAAATCTACTTTTTAAATGTCCAATGAACGAATACATTGTAATCTGGCTTTTTAAATAAATTGGTGCCGGTTCTTTATTTAGATTTTCAGAAAATGTTGAAACTTGTTTTTTTTTATTTTTTGAGGAACCTGCTTGTTAAATTTAACGGTCAACTATTTGCGATAATTGTTAATAGTTTTTGAATTATTAATAGTTTTATTTGACTGGTCTAAGTGATTGTTTGGGAGGTGAGATGACGATCTGCTGAAGACAGCGGCTATGGCGCTCATTAGGGACGTCCTATGTCCAGCAGTGGACTTGTATGATATTCTTGTATGATTTTTGAGGACATTTTAATGGTATAAATATTCCTGTTTGTACAACTGTTTGAAACAAAAATAAAAAATAAAGTAAATAAAAATGACCATGAAGCGCTTATTTCGTAAGCCTAACGAAATAAAGTTATATATTCCTGATTTCGTGTATTCCAGGACTTTATAGAGGAAGTAACCGCCGAGGCTGACAAGCTGGCTACAACGACTGGTTCTCTCAAGGTACCTGGTTTCGCAGACAAGAAGACTTTGGAGGTATGCACTTACAGTGTGATGGTATTCACTGAAATAGGATATCTCTTTCGAATATACTGTAAAAGAAGGAAATAGATTTATTATCCCAATTCGCGCTTGAAAACTGGCCAGTGAAAACAGCGTAAAATAAATCATACATTTATATCAATCGCAGTATAGTAGCACTCACAAGGTGTAACATAATTATATCTTTACTTCTTTACAAATATTGTACAAAATACAAAATACAAAAGGCATTTATTTGCTAAAAAACTTAAGTAGTTAAGGTTACTTGTGGTCCCCGCACTAGGTTCAGAACCTGTATCGCGGGAGGCCGGTTTACATTGAATATTAAATTTAAATAAAGTGAGCAAAGAATGAACAAAACTATAAATTAACTTATATTTAAAGCACATTTATAAATAAAAAAGAAACTCTAAGCTTTATATATAGTGGGAATGAAGCTATAAAACAATAAAAGAAACTAACAATACTATAAAACGATAACACAAATTCATATTAATTAAATTATATAAACTTACATGGTTTTAAAACTCATATCTAGTACCGACACACATCACGAGCGGGAAGGGTAACAGGAACTGGATAGGATGGTAGGGATGGGAGGAATGAGTGAAAGAAATGTAGTTATGAAAAGCAGTAGGTATTTCTAGTCAACTTTGAATCGAGAAAAGTCTTTCAGTAGCGTCATAATCTAACGTAAGAAGCCACCTTCGGACCTTCTCCTTGACTCCGAACAGGGAACAAGAAAGTAGCTGACAGTGCATTAAAATTCGGCGATATATGAACGGAAAGGAGAAAGAGCGAAAGCGCCTCGCGAACGTAGACTTGACGGGAGGGACTTTGATTTTGGTTCTACGATGCCCAGACTTGGATTTCTCATCACGTAATGATTTAGCATTTGCCCTGTGGAACGAGGTAGTAACCCGGAAGATGTAGAGCTGTCTAACAGTTAGGATTTCAGACTCTGAATGGAGCAAAACGGTGGGATGCCTGAAGGGCTTACGAAACATGACTTTTAAAACGGCTCTGTGGGCTCTTTCAAGAGATATCAAAAATGATTTAGCCGCGCCACCCCACGCCGTTATGCAGTAGCCTACAATGGACTGGCAGAGAGCTGAGTACGCAATCTTCAGAGTTTCACGGTCAGCACCATCTCTTAGAAGTTTCATTATGTAAATGAGTTTACGAGTCCGTTTAGCGACACTATCTATGTGCTGTTTGAATGACAAGTGTTCATCAAGCGTGACTCCTAGATATTTAAGATATTCAGCCTTCTCAATTATTGGACAATCACAGTTATATAAAGATGACTGAACCGACCCGCATCTATGAATTTTCAGGCAAAGAGAGAGGGGGGGCCCAGAAGGTTTGGTCTTATGGAAGCACAGATATCTGGTTTTACTTGCGTTGAGCGTGAGGAGATTAGCGTCAAGCCATAGAGCAACTCGAGCCAGTCCCTCCTCCACAAGCCTGGAAACCTCATTCCACGAGTTTCCTTGAAATAGGATAACCGTGTCATCCGCATAACAAATAGTTTTTATTTTGTTTGGCTCATCAATAAGAGAGGTAATTTCATTAATATACAACGTAAATAGGGCAGGGCCAAGAATGCTCCCCTGTGGCACGCCAAAATATATGCTTTTGATGTCGCTCGACTCACCAGCCACCGAGACACACTGGGTTCTGTCAGACAAGTAGCTTTTAAACCACTGAAGGGCAACCCCCCTTATACCCAGAAGCTCAAGTTTTTTCAGTAGTATGATTGGTGAGACGGTGTCGAACGCTTTAGCCAAGTCAAGAAAGACGCCGATGCATCTCCCGTTGGAATCCAGCGTGGCCGCTGCAGTGTCCAGCAGGAGATGCACCGCGTCCTCTGTGGATTTGCCCCTTCTAAAGCCAAACTGGGAAGCGGATACGAGGTTATTCTGTTCGAGATACTTTGTGAGTCTTTTGTTTACCAATTTTTCCAAGACTTTTGAAAAAACTGGCAAAAGAGCTATAGGCCGATAATTGGAAGGGGATGACTTTTGACCGTCTTTATAGATCGGTATTACAGCTGCTATTTTCCAGCATGATGGAAATTCTCCAGTGGAGAGACTTAGATTCAGCACATGACACAAAGGCTCTACAATTAAGAGTATTACCTTTTTTAATAGGACGTTGGTAATTCCATCAAACCCTGGGGCGCTGTTGTTTTTAAGGGTCATTATAATAGAAGTGATTTCCGAAGGGTCGGTTGGTCCTAAGAAGAAAGAGTTAAGGCAGTTACTAGAGGTTTTGATCTGTGCCGCTAAGTCCTCTTGCGTTTTACCTAACTTCCCAAGTATAACACTCGCCAAATTATTACCGACGTTGACAAAATAGTCGTTGCATGAGTTCAGCGACTCAACTGGCGTGGATTTAAGTGTAAGAAGTTCAGATGTGTGGTCCTTTCTTTTCGGAAGATCACACATAGATTTTATGGTTTTCCAAAGTTTCAGGGGATTGTTTTTATTTTCAATGAGTTGCCTCTTATTATAGTTTATTTTAGCATCCTTTAAAATAACCTTAAATTTATTGCGGTACCTGTTGTGTGTCAATTGCATTATCTTGTCTCCAGGGTGTTTTTTAGCTTTAAGGTGTAGGGCGTCTCTGTGCTTCATACATTGTAGCAGTCCGGGCGAGATCCAGCCTTTGATTATGTTATCCCGTCTATTACTTTTGAGAGTTTTAGTGAACTGCTGGGTAATCATATTTAATTTGGAGTTAAGTATTGCAGCTGCTGTCGAGGCGTTATCAGCCTCGAAAACGTCCGACCAGTCAGTCTTTTCGAGTTCCTGTGAAACAGCATTGTAGTCGATTACTGATTTGACATTTATTCGAGTTTTAGAAGGCGGAGGAGGCGTGTGCAGGCCAACAAATACCATATCATGGTCAGTTATTCCCGTCCTGCACACGACACCTAGTGCATCCAGTTTGGCACTTACAAACATGTGGTCCAGGCAAGAGCTTCCTCTAGTAGAAGCATTAATCATACTCTTAAGCCCTAGCTCCGCCATAAGGCACATGTAATCATCAAGTCCACCAGTGGAGGAGTCTGAAAGGATATTTATATTTATATCACCAGCAATTGTGATCTTAGCACCTTGGGAGGAGTTTTCTCTGACAACGGCTTCGAGTGAGTGTAGGAAATTGGTGACACAGCTAAACGAAGGGGACCTATAGATGCCCAAAATGACATAGGAATTAGGCAATTTCATCAAGAGGGAGTCAGCTTCAGCTATACCAGGATCACTGACTGTGACGCTCAGATCCGAGCGAACATAGGCTACGACACCGCCTGCTTTGTTGTTAATACGCGATGATCCATGGTGCGAATACCCGGGCATGGATCTGATCAACGGGCAAGTACCAAGATGGCACTCTGTGAGAATAATTACATCGAACTTTGAGGAAAACCGAGCAAGTAGAACTAGGAACTCGTCAAAGTTTTTTTGTAGACTTCGAATATTGAATGTTAAAATCTTTAGATTGAATTTTTTGCATAGAACCTTAGTGCATAGTTCTGGCGAGTTAAAAATGCGGCAATCTGCATCAAATGATTCGTCAATTTCGGAAAGAAACTCTAAAGAGGCCATAGGTGAAAGATTTCACCCGCACTGGTGAAAACTATGGTGCTGAAATGAGATGCCGCGATGTTGATAACTAAGTTCTCGCAAAGACAGAGGGGAGGAAAGAGGTAGGGGAGGGAGTTGTGAAGGTGGATCTCGATATATCTTAGATATCGTGAGTGATGTGAAAAAACTCGGAGGTTACTCGTTTTAATACTTAAAAAGTTATAGCCTAATACTTTTGTAGAATTTGAAAATAAACGAAAAATACAATAACTTAGATCTACCTCTACATTAGTGTGATCTATGATGAATAGCATGCAAAGGAGAGTAATATAGACACAGTGAGATTTACTTGGCCGCGGCCGGTTCCGCACAGGTAGGGAGCTTGTCGTCCAATTCCGCGAAGCTCCAGATTCGTACCGCTGGACAACCTTCAGATTTCCGTAGGAAGATAGAGCCGTTACTCGTCCAACAGAACTTATAACCAGCGGCTGCGGCTCGGTTTCTGGATTCACGAAATAACTGGCGATTATCTCTGGTAAGACGTTCATTAAAGAATACTCGTTTAGCCTGATCGTCAATGCCAAGGTCTTGAGTTGTGATGGATTTGCGTGTTTTCACTCCTTTTAGGAACTCATCACGCTTGGCGCGTCTTATAAGCCGCATGACAACTGGGCGCGAGAGACTTTTCGTAGAGTCGGAGGATGGTTTTTTTTTTACTTACTCCAGTACGTAAGACCCAGTCAATGTCGTTCTCCCTGAGGTCGACTCCCAGTTTTTTTGCAGCAACCAGCGCTATGTGTATCAGGTTTCAAAGCGCGTGCGAAGCCGCGGAGAGTTACTAGATTTTTTTATAAATCGGGATAATGTATGTACGCCTGCGACGCAGGTTCATCTATGTATAAAATGGAAAACACCCAGAATTGGCTGAACTACGGTTTTAACAAATTGCAAAAACTAAGGTTTAATTAAAAACTAAAATTACAATCAAGGAATAGTAAAAAAATATAGTATTTAATACGATTGAAACTATTGAGCTAACTGCAGACGTTTGCAAACAGTCTAAAGGTAGCTCAATTGATCCATGTCAATACCAGTCGGAAGCGTCCCCAAGACGCTAGCTTAAACTTGTAATTAAGAACTTTAATGTAAGTGTGACTGGACCTTAAATAGCAATTTGCTTACAGAACCTAAACAATAACGTGCAGAAGATGACTAAAGCTGCGTACGCACTAACGCACCGCGACTGCGATACCGGCTTCGTCACCAACTACGACTATATACTCGATGTGGACCAGTTCGGACAGGTAATGGAAATAGAAGATACATTTACTGTCTAATTGTACTAATAAAAAAACAGACTAACTATACTAACATAAATATAAAAAACTAAGACAAAGGAGTAATCTCAGCTTTTAAATTAAAACATAAAATGAAATCTCTTTATTTCGGATATCCAGGATCGATATTAAAAATATAAAAAAAAGAGCATTAGTAGGTAAACTACATCTGAAAAAATCTTCAAAATTCTGACTTAATTAAGGTTACATGACCCGTTCCCAGAGTTATCATCATAATAAAGAGACAATATTTGCTGGGATCAATTGCCCACAACGGCGATGAAAGCGGCTTTTGCTGCATGCAAATATGCATGCACGCAATGCTTCTATTTGCCCTCTATCAAAGCCTAAACAGTTTTCAAACAAATCTAATGACTATTTATTCGCAATATACAGGGTGTTAGTGTGAACACCGTTGTCCTTGAAACCAGAGGTTCAGCATCATGAGTAGAATCCAAAACCGATGAAAAAAGCTTAACACCTATTTTAGTTTTGCAAGATTTTGATATTTCATGTCTTCGCTATCGTACACGATGCCATAGTCACTCTACATACTTTAAGTACCTACCTACGTAAGTACTTATACCCGCGCCTTACTTGGATCGTAACTTCATTACTTGTGCCCTTCAAAAGACGGGATATTCGCACAGAAGGTGATCCGACACTGAGGTGCACATTCCACGTGTCGCCTGGTCTAAGTACTTGTGTCACGTGTTTGTGAGCAAACGTTTAGTGTTTATAAAAATTTTCTTTAAACAATGAGTAAAAAATAGAATCATTTTTTTTCATCGGTTTTGGATTCTACTCATGATGCTGAACCTCTGGTTTCAAGGACAACGGTGTTCACACTAACACCCTGTATAGTACATACCTAAAATGCATTTAAAAGATAAGCCCCGTTATGCGTTTTTATTTTCAGGAATGCGATGAAATAGTAGCAGACATCGACAGACAACTGCAGAGCATGGAAGATGCGAAAGCGAAAAACGCTCTTCTGTCAAAGATACTGCCTCTCACTGAAAGCTGTAACATGTTGAGGTATGTCTGCTAACCTGACATCGAACTTGCTTTGTATACGAAATATATCGTTCGTTAATAAGAAGACACATAAATAAAGAAAAAGGAAAAAGACAGGTTGCTATGGCGCTCATTAGGGGAGGCCTATGTCCAGCAGTGGACTAATATAGGTTGATGATGATGATGACATAAAGCTCATTTTACTTACACACCTTTATGAGTTCGATAAAATGTCAATTTAGACAGTCTAAATGTGAATCCGAAATTAAACGGGATGCAAAATTATAAAAAAAATTAAGGGTTAATTTGGACTTTACTTGTAATATATTATTTTAGATAAGAAGATATAATTGCCAAAGAAAAAAAAATCTCAAAACAAAAAAAAAAAAATCATTTAGGATAAACTACAACCCTACAACCCTCATAGGTTCGCCACAAAGAGTGCTATCTCGACGGCCAAGGGCGCCAGTCTGGAGGCAACCCTTGATGATCTGGATGACATCGAGAGCCGCGTCATCAAATCCATCGTGAAAGACGAGGAGGTGACCGCTGGAGTTACTCTGGTGAGTGTGCTTTGTGTTCTTATGCTATGGCCACACTACCTTACCGTCTACCGGGCTGTTACCGCAATAATTATGGCATTAAATTACCGTTTAAATTACTGCATGAACTGGTGTGGTCACACTAGAGTTTATCTAGATATGTCAATAAATTAGGCGGTAAAAATATCACGTGCGTCGCCGGTGAGCTCATATTACACACTGGACAAACGGTAGTGTGGCCACAAACGCATTAATTACTGCGTTAATCTTCTTTGATGTGCGAAAACAGACCGCCGCCGGAGCTATTGCCTACCGCCATTTGCCATATTGATTGACATTGTAAAATTATGGCCATAAATCGTGGTTACACCTAGGTGTTGTTTAAGTTATGGCAATAATTACTGGCATATCACGGTAGTGTGGCCTATGCATTAAGAACAGAGTCCGATTATGGTGTCCACACACTGAAGCCGGAGGCAGAGCGGAGGCAAAGGCGTGCGAGTTGTATTCTATGGAATCCTATGAAAGCCTACACACACAGCGCAGGCGGTGGCGGCGCGGTGCCATAGGAAAAATCGCCACGCTTTCGCCTCCGCTCCGTCTCCGACTTCAGTGTGTGGAGAGTTTTAATGATTACATCAATGACGTTAATGCTTGGCCAGATGTCGCTCAGTTCCACACCGATAATAGTATTTAATTATTTAAAAAACAAATAATGTAATAGACACATAAGTTATACACGTGCTAGTGGTTTATTTTGCGATTTTTCCACTAGTGGAAAAAAGATTGAAGCGAAGAAAAAATCATGTAAAACTTCTTATTTTGATAAAAATGTACCAATAGTTTAAAATTTGACTTGTCTTAGTGCTTATTTTGTAAGCCTAAAGAAATGAAGTTATTTATTTAATGATTTACTGATTTACACTTCATGCATTCTCCAGCGTCCCGGCAAATCAATAAAGCCCTACGATCCCACGGCTAGCATCAACCTATCCCGGGCGGTGTGCGAATCCCAGGGTTGTATCCCTCGGGCGCCAGTCACAGCCTATATCGCCAACGCGGCTGCCAGCGTCGATTCCGACAATAGGAACCAGTGAGTATTTCTTTTAAACTGCAGTGACAGGCAATAACAAACTTTAATAAAACCATCATTGGTTCCGTTTTCGATGATCAAAAGTACGTCAGATTTGAGATCAGAGAACACTTACCCCGCTAAGGCTATTGAGAAAAGTTAAATATCCATTCTCATTCATTATCATTATCAGCCTATATTAGTCCACTGCTGGACATAGGCCTCACCTAATTCCTCCATTCCCATTGATATCTGAAAATTGATCAAACTCTTTTTCTCCAGACCATTTATTTAGGTACAGACTTTTGTTCTTACATTGAGACTTCAACGGAATTTCAGTAAACCAGAACTCAGGAAACCGTTGAAATATATAAGAAAGAGAAATAATAATTACGGCCACAGAATTTTTTTTTGGCCACGTGGCCAAACTTCTCATTTAATAACTAAGCATCGAGAAATTGACATAGCCTCTAATAAACTAATTCATCTTCTTTACAACGCCAACTAAAAATTTCAAAGAAAGCGTCAAGTCAATATCAACAATTATTCTAACTTGTCCTTCTGATTATACATTGCCCACTAATTTACTAAGTCGGCCACAGAATTTTCAACTCATCACCATTTTACGTTTTAAAGCTTCAATACAAGCTCCTCAAATATTATATATTCAAGCTTCAATAGACAACATCATATAATTATTACTTAACATGTAAAATAATACTTCATATTCTAATAACGTGAAAATAGCCTCTGTACGATTTGGCGCGAGTTAGCGACATGACAACAACCGGCCATTTGCACCAATCAGAGAGCGCCATTCGATTCTTTTACCGACCCGCCCGTGTTTGTTTATTGTGTTTGTTCGTGCGTTCGTATTGCAATAGTTTCATCTGTATTTCATTTATATTTGTTTATGACATCGTGAAGAGAATCACTAGGGGTCCAACTTTGGTTCAGGTGATTGACTCCAAAGTTAAATGACCTCAGCGTTAGAGGTCAATGAACTCAAAAAAAACATGAAGAATTACCCCGATTCAGAGCATTCCGATATGAGTTGATTAGGTTCAATTCGAGTGACGGATCCGACACAGAGTACCCCGACTCCACGTGGTCTTGTGCGTGGCGCCCCTAGAGTGTATTTAATAAGCCGGAGGCGTGAAGGGAGTGCAGCCTCCGCCAGCCGTAACAAGGGACAGGCACCGCGCGTGCCGTAGCGGCTGAGGCTGGTCGCCGAAGGCGACCAAAAAGCCGAAGCTGCGGAGGTGAGCAGTGGTGCCTGACCCTTGTTACGCAATGGCGGAGAGGCTGCACTTCCCGAAGCGCCGGAGCTATGGCGAATCGCGATGGAACCAAAAAAACTTTTTTTGGTTCCATCGAAATTCGCCATAGCTATGCATATGCGTTGGCGCATAGAATTCAACTATCGGGCATCGACTCCAGCTAAAACTAAAGTTTTTACAAAAAAGGTCTGTGACCTTGACCTCAAAGGTCACTGACCTAATGACCGAAAATGATTAATTTAACTTTTCGGCATCGGCTCTAGCAAAAACCAACGTTTTCACAAAAAAAGGTAAGAGACCTTGAGTATAATGACCTCAAGGTCACTTTTGTTAAGGTCATTGAACTTTAGGTCAAAGATCAATGACATTGACCAAAAAAAAACTATAAAACAATAGTTCATTATGTAATAATAGTGGCTTTAATATTTTATGTGATGACAATTTTAGGTAAATTTATCCATCGATAAATGTAGGATGACTTACATTTTAAACATACTAAATTATAAAATTAGAAGCTAATAGAATGACTATTTTGGTGTCATATATTAATACTTTAGAAGTTTGCTATTTGAATGCATGCCACAAATTAAGATGCTAAAAAATAACCACCGTGCTGAGTTATATTTACAGTGGCTTACATAGAAGATAACTAGTGGCTGAGATACTGTTATTCAGACGCGCGTTGGTTGTGGCCGACTTAGTAATTTTGAAGGTAACTTATATTTTCTGAGGCTAATAATGCTATTAAAAAGAAGCTTGTTTAATTAGTAGCCTATAAGAAATAGTAAAAAATATAAAAAAATATCTGAGCGTCTGGTCGATGCGACGCGTGACCCGAGAGCTGGTGAATATCTGGCTCAGCGCATCAGCATTGCCATACAGCGTGGTAATGCAGCCAGTGTCTTGGGGACGCGACGACTGGTATTGACATGGATCAATTGAGCTACCTTTAGACTGTTTGCAACCGTCTGCAGTTAGCTCAATGGTTGCAATTGTAAATACTAGTTGTAATTTTTCTATTCCTTGCTTGTAATTTTCGTTGTTAATAAAGTGTAGAAATAGTTAATATTTGACTGTTCGTCGTGTTTCGCTTCTATCCATCTATTCACCATGCCACTTGATAACCTGGTAAACTATTTCCAGACTCTTGAAACACCTTTACAAGCTGGTCCACCTCCTGAAGACACAGACGGTGACGGCCAGTCAGCGCCTCGCCACCTGGCAGCCTCTCGACCACCCCGAGCTGGTCGCCATCACCCAACAAGTGTTACAGGTCAGTGCCCCTCACAGAGTGCGTTTACACCTGTACCAGCTAGTCCATGTCCTGGAGACACAGACGGTGACGGCCAGTCAGCGCCTCGCCACCTGGCAGCCTCTCGACCACCCCGAGCTGGTCGCCATCACCCAACAAGTGTTACAGGTCAGTGCCCCTCACAGAGTGCGTTTACACCTGTACCAGCTAGTCCATGTCCTGGAGACACAGACGGTGACGGCCAGTCAGCGCCTCGCCACCTGGCAGCCTCTCGACCACCCCGAGCTGGTCGCCATCACCCAACAAGTGTTACAGGTCAGTGCCCCTCACAGAGTGCGTTTACACCTGTACCAGCTAGTCCATGTCCTGGAGACACAGACGGTGACGGCCAGTCAGTGCCTCGCCACCTGGCAGCCTCTCGACCACCCCGAGCTGGTCGCCATCACCCAACAAGTGTTACAGGTCAGTGCCCCTCACAGAGTGCGTTTACACCTGTACTAGCTGGTCCATGTCCTGGAGACACAGACGGTGACGGCCAGTCAGCGCCTCGCCACCTGGCAGCCTCTCGACCACCCCGAGCTGGTCGCCATCACCCAACAAGTGTTACAGGTCAGTGCCCCTCACAGAGTGCGTTTACACCTGTACCAGCTAGTCCATGTCCTGGAGACACAGACGGTGACGGCCAGTCAGCGCCTCGCCACCTGGCAGCCTCTCGACCACCCCGAGCTGGTCGCCATCACCCAACAAGTGTTACAGGTCAGTGCCCCTCACAGAGTGCGTTTACACCTGTACCAGCTAGTCCATGTCCTGGAGACACAGACGGTGACGGCCAGTCAGCGCCTCGCCACCTGGCAGCCACTTGACCACCCCAAGCTGCAAAGTAATTACCCTTTTCTCATGGATCCATGGATGGGAGACCGGGTAATAAACATTCTGATTCCATGGATGGGACAAATTGAATTACACAATGTATATGGCATCCAGCCATAAACATTGTGTAATTCAATTTGTCCCTCGTCAATGTGAATGAAAATGAAGTGAACTCAGCGGATTCCTACGTTTCGTTATCGATTTTGCCTAAATCTTGTCCTAAAAACTCCTTCATCAACTGAAATAGTATTGTTTGTAACCATTCCTTTCAAATTTACACTCAAATTTACACTTGAAAATAAGAATTATATGTTGGCTCATCGTTCTATTTAGTGTCAAATACACTAAATTCGTTCATTCATGGGCTTCAATTTCGGCTGGGACTGGTAATTGTCCTTCGATGGATAATTTATTTGCAATTGGATGGATGGGAATCGTAAAGGCCATCAAAAGGGCTTTCTTATGTCAAATATTGGATGGGAGATTTTACCGTAATCACTCTGCTGGTCGCCATCGGTAATAAGTCTGACAAAGTTAATATTTAAGGCTTTTAGCTAGAGAAGAGAGACATTATGCTTTGTATTGTGCAAAACTCACAACTATTGCTTCGCTTGTTATGTTTTTTTTTCTGTGCTTATCCATAATCTTTCTTCACTACATAGTATAAAACAAAGTCGCTTTTTCTGTCCTTATGTCCCTATGTCATTATGTCCCTTTGAATACTTAAATCTTTAAAACTACGCAACTTTAAGCTTTAATAGATAGAGTGATTCAAGAGGAAGGTTTATATACGTACTAGCGACCCGCCCCGGCTTCGCACGGTTTTATTATACATATAAACCTTCCTCTTGAATCACTCTATCTGTTAAAAAAAACCGCATCAAAATCCGTTGTGTAGTTTTAAAGATTTAAGCAGTCAAAGGGACCTACTGATATAGGGACAGAAAAAGCGACTTTGTTTTATACTATGTAGTGATAATAAAACCGTG
Organism: Eupithecia centaureata; assembly: GCA_944547425.1. Taxonomy (NCBI): domain Eukaryota; kingdom Metazoa; phylum Arthropoda; class Insecta; order Lepidoptera; family Geometridae; genus Eupithecia; species Eupithecia centaureata. Next base: position 8,990,953 of record OX155702.1, on the reverse strand, counting down.
CGAAGCCGGGGCGGGTCGCTAGTGTATTATAAACGCGAAAGTTTGTTTTTATTTATAGTAGATACATCAGTTATCTAGTACCCATAACACAAGCTCTGATTATCTTGGGGTTAGATGATACTGTGTGAATCGTTTAGCATTATTCATTATTTATTTGTTATAATTGACAGGAAATCCAAAACCCTGAGAGGAAGTTCCGGCCGGAAAATGATAAAGCAAAGAGGATCGTGAATGAAAGCGATCTTGCTAAGCTTCTAGTGTCGTCGCCAGCTAAAGTATTTGGAGATAACAAGTAAGTTTTATGTAGTGCAATCATAGTAGGTAGTTTTAAGTATTTGGAGATAACAAGTAAGTTTTGTGTAGTGCAATCATAGTAGGTAGTTTTTCAGTTAAAAAATCATAATTTTTGCTCATTATTTGCCAACTCACTGCTGTACTTAAGCTATTTTCCTTTAAACCTTACTTGACCTTGGATACGTCCGAAATTTCATATATTATAGGTATATTTTATCAAAACTAGGAAATAAACTTTGATTTTTGTTCACCCCTTTAGAAATATTTACCTGGTTAAGTTGTTAATTATCGAGTTGGAGAAAAACTCGTCCCAAGGTTTATTATCTTCTAAATAATTTGATATTTTATAGTACTAAACCTTTTCACGAAGACTAGTTTTCACAATTTGTTGATTTTATTTAGATACTGATAGTTTTTGCAACTCCCTTGGAATTTTGTTGTAGAAGCGTATACATTGCCCTTTGAAAGATATGTCACAAATCACTCTTTTCTTCTACCAGGCAACAAGAGGACAAGCTGACGAAACTCTCTACGAAATTGAACTCTATGACAGGCAATTTAATGCTCAGTATTGCGTCCCCCGAGTCTTTGACTAGAAGCGCGCACGCGACTTCGGATGCGGCCGTTGAACTAGCTTCGGTTGCTCGAGGTTGTAAGGATAAGAAGGTAATCTAACTTAAAAGTATATAACTAAACTTAAAAGTTTAGTTATAATAAAACTATAAACTATAACTAAACTTAAAAGTTTAGTTATAGTTTAGAATTTTATGAATAACTAAACTTAAAAGTTTAGTTATTCATAAAATTCGTAGACTTTTCGTCTTAAAGACACTAAATTCCTTTTACATAATGTACACTACTTATACTATGTGATTTTTCGAACCTTGATCAAACGAAATGTGCGAATACACGACACATATTTATCGATGAAAATCGGGATAAAAAAAATTAAATGTTATTTATCTCAAAAACAAAGCAGTTTTAATATTTTTTTAAATGAAGAAAGACTACTTCATCTGGTTTTTTCTTCGTTTCTTTTTGAGTTAATGGTGTATTTTATTCAAAGTAGTCTCATTTGAAAGCTAGATAGTTTACCTAGCTAATAAAATAAATACAAAATACAAATACGATACATAAGCGTTGTGAAAACAATATTTTTTTAGAAATAAGACAAAAAAAGGGATTTTTATTTTATTTTTCCTCTGTAACTTTAAAACTGGGTTATTAAGTGTACTTTTTTGTATGTTGTATTAAACTTCATAATTTATTCTACAAATCCTCCAAAAACTGGGGGTCTAACTCTTTTCGTTGTCATGTTATTCACCATTTAAATAAGGTACTTTTTTTCGAGTACAAAGATCAACAGGAATCTCAACGGATTTAATCTACATGTTTCTTTTTGTGTTAATGGTGTATTAATTTGACTGTACCTTGGTAAACGTTTAATAACTGAGATAGGCCTAACATTTCCCGCCATATAAATAAGTATTGGCTTTGACTTTCTGTGAAAAAGTACTAGCCAATCAGTAACCTCGTCCAAAGAGGAGTTGGCCAATCCGGTGTCTTCCCGCCACCGGCCGCTACGTCAGATGTACGCTTGTGGCGCCAACATCTTGTTTCTTCATTGGCGTTTAGTTTCCCGCCGAGTACAGACGTGCTACCAAATACGCAGCACGCTTTTAAAGAAATATTCCAGAAAATATTTCAAAGTGCATACAAGGATTATTGCAAAGTGCACATAGTATTCTAAAGGTTTGGTGTAAAATTGTATTACTGCGTAAGTACATTTTTCTTTGTCTACACCACTACATACCCACATTTTTTCAATGAAATGGTAATTTGCGAAATAAGTTTCGTAATTTGTTTTTGGACTAATGAGTCCATTCTATTTATATTTTGTTGGAGACTCACGAGTCGCACACATGTCGCATGGTTAGTACGAAAGCATACGCCTTTTTACTACCTTGCACTAAGACCGTGACATTTTTCTTATTATTTGTGCTCTAAAGCACGTGGTTATATTTGTTTTAATGACAAAAGCCGAAGCTTTTTACAACTACCTGGCATGTGCCAGTGGCATAATTTTTCTTCTATTACTCCTAAGTAAGATTTTAACGGTTTTTCCGTTCGATTCGTTAGAATTTATTTTGAGGTTATATGTCGCTATGTGCTAAAATACTTATTTTTCTAGCAAGGATGTAAACACGATATCATATGCAAAATTCTGACCGATGTCGTGAAAACGAGACTTGAAAGACAACTGGAGAAGGAGGTCAATATTGGATGGTAATGGAAATAACATCGTGAGTACTTTAAAATATCGTTGTTTTGGTTATTCTGGGCCACGCAGCCACGTGGGCAACGCGTACGATGTACGATACTTTTGGTTGTCACCTGCCCGTAATTTATACGCGAATATACAAAATATGAAATGTTGAGTGTATCTGCACACTTGTGCAAATAACACGTGGCCTACACCCAATGTCGTCGGGTGGATTAATCTAATAGGTTATCTATATTCTGCCTAACCATTGCACAGAGCAGTTGGTTTTGCAAGGGCACGGAGTGTTAATCTAGGTTGGCAAGAAAGTAACTTTTTTTTCAGGAGCGGGTAGATACATATTTCATGGCCATATTTTTGTACCAAACAGAAGTGTAGAAAATGCAAATATAAACATGTGTCTCAAGTCCACGATTGACAAGATATATTTCAAGGATAAATACTGATATGTTCTATGTTCCTATTTTTCGATATGAGCTAAGTACCTTGATTTTTAAGCAAAACACCTCGCAAGAATAAAAACCCCCGCAGGGTTGTTTTAACGCCCTCGCAGGGCTACAATGGCTGGCGCATTGTCATCTCCTTGTAAGTATATAATAAAACCCTCGCAGGGTTCATAACGCACCTTCGCAGGGCTGCGATGACAAAAATAAAATTCGGGCGCACCGAATATTTTTCAGTTTTAGATTATCTTGGACAAAGAATAAAACCCTCGCAGGGTTGTTTTAACGCCCTCGCAGGGCTACAACGGCTGGCGCATTGTCATCTCGCAAATATATCATAAAACCCTCGCAGGGTTCATAACGCACCCTCGCAGGGCTGCGATGACAAAAATAAAATTCGGGTGCACCGAATATTTTTCAGCTTTAGATTATCTTGGACAAGGAATAAAAACCCTCGCAGGGTTGTTTAAACGCCCACGCAGGGCTACATTGGCTGGCGCATTGTCATCTCCTTGCAAGTAAATATATAATAAAACTCTCGCAGGGTTCATAACGCACCCTCGCAGGGCTGCGATGACATAAATAAAATTCGGGCGCACCGAATATTTTTCAGCTTTAGATTATCTTGGACAAGGAATAAAAACCCTCGCAGGGTTGATTTAACGCCCTCGCAGGGCTACAATGGCTGGCGCATTGTCATCTTCTTGCAAGTATATAATAAAACCCTCGCAGGGTTTATTACGCTCCCTCGCACGGCTGCGATGACATAAAATTCGGGCGATCCGAATATTTTTCAGCTTTAAATTGTCTTGGACGTGATGAGCATTATTCTCGAATGAAGAGTCTTATTCAACATAAATATGTGTTTACATAAGCTTCAGAAAGGGTTGCTTGTTTGGATAAAGGAATTCATCGTGGTGGTGTACCTCCACCAGCGATGAATTCCAGGGTATCGCGTACCTACTCACAACAACTTCTAGGAAGGCTAACTATAAAAGCATCGTGGTGCACCTCCAACAGTGATGAAAATGAAAAGTCCAGGGTATCGCGTACCTATTGACTAGAACCAGGAAGGTTTACAATTATTAAATAGAAGCATCAAAATAAAAAGTGCAGGGTATCGCGTACCTATTGACAAATGTCTTACCAATATAGGATACGCTGCCTGCTAGCGTAGTGTGCGGACGTGCGAACAAAACCTGTCACAAAATAATAAAATAGTGCTAACAAATATTCAACCTAATTCTAAAGAGTTTAAAGTGTTAATCACCAAAAACCCATACCGAGCCGTACGCTCTTTCGGTGTGACGCAAGCCAACTCGGACCAGATAATCGGCTAACATCGGTAAGAGTTCGGACATACACGAAACATATAGTGCCGGAGCCAAAGATCAAAACCAAACATCATGCAACGAACACCACCCGATACACCAACTTGCTCAAATACGGCTAAAGCTGTGTTTTCGGTAAATGTGACCAGAAGCAGCGGTTCACAACCTGATCTTTCAAAACTAGATCAACTGAGTCCGGAAGACTTAAACAATTTAGTCCTACGAAAGAGGAAAGTACCTCATGATGACCATGCGCAACAGCTAAGTGAATTCAAGAACGATATTCTAAAAATACTGGAGAACTATGCTATAAAGCAAAATGAGAATGTTAATACAATAAGCAACAAAATCTCCTCAATTGCGGATCATCTAGCCGACCTGAAAACAACAGCGGAGCAGCTGGTTGCCGATAACAAAAATATAAAGACCCAGATCACGAACCTATCTACAAGTGTCCAAGAAACGCAGGAAAAGGTAAAATCCTTAGAAAACGATGTTCAAGAGCTGAAATCGAATCCACAAACTCATGTAGCGATAGATTTGTCTGCTGCTGCAAGTAAAAACTATGAAGACCTCATCGCTGAACTTCATGAGCGAACTGAACGCAGCAAGAACATAATAATGACAGGAATCACTGAAAAACACCTGGACGACATAACACAAAGACGAGAAATAGATGCAAGAGAGGTTACTAAAGCTATTGAAACAGTGTACCCTCTCTGCCCAAAACCCACCAAGATTATCCGGATCGGAAAATATGACCGCAACAAAACCCGCCCCTTAAAAATCAGTTTCTCGTCAGTAGAAACTGCTAAAACTATCCTCAAAACAAAAACAAAACTAAGTGATACGAACATCAAAATCTATTCCGACCAAACCCCAAAACAACAGAAGAATATGAACAACTTAAGAGAAGAACTACAACAACGTACTACAAAAGGAGAAAAAGGTCTGACTATAAAATACATTAAGGGAATACCAAAAATTGTTGCCCAGGAGCCAAAAAACTAAATATGCTTAAAGCCCAAAATGTGGCTAATGTCGACACGAATGAAACAAACGTAACTTATCATCTTGTAAATAGATATAAAAATGTGCTGACAAACTCATCATGCTTGAAATTTTTCTACACAAATATACGCAGCATTAGAACAAGAGGGAAATTTGAAGAGCTTCAATGTATACTGAAAGCTATACCCTCGATGGTACACATTGTAATTTTGACAGAGACATGGCTTAGGTCAGAAGAGGATGCTAAACTATACACAATTCCTAACTATGCTCACATATATAACTACAGAAGAGACACTAAGGGAGGAGGAGTATCCATATATATACATAACAGTCTGAACTATGAAATAACAGAAGATATTTACAAAGATGGTAACCATTACTTATGGATTTATCTGCCAAAATTAGCGCTTAACATCGGAAGTATTTACAAACCAGGGGATACAAATTTTAAAAAGTTCATAGATCTATTTGCAGAGCAAGTAGAAACAAGAAAACGATCGATAATCTTTGGAGACTTCAACCTGGACCTACTATGCGACAATAACAATACCAAACAATATCTGGAGGTTTTGGAAGAAGAATCCTACAAAGTATTGAATAAAATCGACAAAAACTACTCAACACGCCAAACTAAAACGACAAACACGATATTGGACCACGTCATTACAGATTTAAACAATAACAAGTTTCAGTTTGCCCTGTTAAGCCTGCAATACATGTTGGCCGAGCTAAGGCCAATGCGAGCGAAGGCAAATCTGTGCAAGCTAAGTGCTACCGTCCAGACGTTCGGCAAGTCTACGCAAACTATTGCAAACGGCCAATGTAGACGAGTTTTCTGTGAAGCTGCCCACACGTTGGTAGCCGTCAGTTCTTGTTCTGCATTCGAACTAAGTAGTCATCAAGCAACAAGTTGAAGTTGAACAACCGATGTTTTGTTTATTTGATTTTGATTCTTAAGTACATAGTAATTATTATTATATACTAGCTGCGCCCCGCAGCGTCGCCCGCGGGGAAATTTATTTATTTGTCAAATATCATATTTTTATACATAATATGCTATTCCCGACGAAGACAAATCCAAAAACACAAAAATCATAAAAATCGGTCCAGCCGTTCTCGAGTTATAAGTGTTGTAAAAAACACGACTTACGACACGAATACAATACAATACAAAAATCCTTTATTGTACACCAGAACAAGAACATTACATAAGGACATTACATAAGACAAGTACAATGGGCGGCCTTATCGCTTAGAAGCGATCTCTTCCAGGCAACCTTTGGATGGAAAGAATTATGTTAAATTTAAGAAAGGCAGGGTGTACAGTGTAATATTAAAATAAATATTTATATTACATATTATTTAACCTACGAATAAATTCTTAGTAAAACTATAGAATACAATAATAATATAATAACCTAGTAAAAACTAAAATAAATAATACTAAATTAAAATAAATACTATAATTATATACTAAGATACCTACATAGATAAATAAATAGTAAGTACCAATATTCAATTTATGACAGGAAAAACTCGAGCTTTTATACATATAGATATAAACAGATTAAATAAATACGTGCGTGCGTGCGACGGTGACCGACACCAACCGCATAATGGCGGGCTGGCAAACATGTGGACACGATTGGCCGAGCGCTGACAAGCGCCTTTGATTTGTGCAGAAAAACCGACACGGCTCCGAAGTGAGGCGAGTGGCGGCGAGCGACAACGAGCGGTGACAAGTCACTGCAAATGACCTCTATACACGTTGGCGCTTGTATTCACTCGGCCAGCTAGGCGAGCGACACCGAGCGATGGCAAGGCAAGGCAAAAATGCCGTCTACACGTTGGTATTGGCCCTCACTCGGCAACGTTGGGCCAACATGTATTGCAGGCTTTAGAATCATCACTATCTGACCACAAACAAATATTTGTAGAAGTTTCAAAATTTATTCCAAAAACCAAACAACGAATACAATATCAGGCAATAGACTATGAAAATATGCAGAAAAGTATTAAAGAGTGTACATATGAAAATAAAGAACAAAATTACAACAATTTAGAAATGTATATACAAAGTCACATAGACAAGAACAAACTAAACAAAACTAAGATATTAAACTTACCAAAAGACGATTGGATCAACAAAGAAATAATAGATATAATAAACTCAAGGAACAACTTGTGGAAGCAGATGAAGTCAGACAAAGAGAATGAAGACATAAGAAAGACATTCTTGGAAGAAAGAAATAAAGTCGGAAAGAGGATAAGGAGAGAAAAAGCAGATTTTTACTACAAGGAATTCAAGAAATGTGATAGAAGCCCAAAGAAAATGTGGAACCTAATAAATACGCTATCGGTAAACAAAATCAAAGAAATCAAAATTCCAAAAATCTTAGTCGACTCACAAACGATTACAGACTGCGTAGAGATATGCTCAGTATTTAATGATTACTTTTCCTCAGTCGGTGCTGAACTTGCAAGTAGGATACCCACTATTTATCACGATCAACCAGGTAATACCTTGATGTACGATTCTAACTATTTACACGATACTACACTTACAGAACTCAAACCTTGCTCAACGGAAGAACTTATCAAAATCATAGAAAAATTAAAAGATAACACTAGTACGGGTGTTGATGGAATAAGTACCAAAACAATAAAGAGTATCAAATCATACATAGTACAACCTCTGACAGACTGCGTAAACAAATGTCTTGATTGCGGCATTTTCCCCGATAGTTTGAAGGTGGCAAAAGTGACCCCAATTTACAAATCTGGTACAAGAACCGACCCTAGCAACAATAGGCCTATCTCAGTGCTTCCTGTTATCTCCAAAATATTCGAGAAAATAATTTACACACGACTAAATGATTACTTAACTGATAAACATATTCTAATTGAACAGCAGTACGGCTTTCGCCAAAAATCAAACACCCTTTCAGCTACTGCAGATCCAATATTAAAACAAACATCGACAGCAAAAACCTGTGTCTTGGAATTTTCATCGACCTCAAAAAAGCATTTGACACTATCAGTCACTCGAAACTGCTTGATAAACTCCAAAACATAGGTAAAGCGTGGTGTGGTAAAGCTTATAAAATACTAGAGTCGTATATTAATAATAGATTTCAAATAGTTAAAATAGGCGAATTCATGAGTACTACTCGAAAAATAACATACGGTGTCCCACAAGGTTCCATCTTAGGCCCGTTGCTATTTCTCATCTATATCAACAATATAAACCAAATAGGGCTAACAGGTTACTTAACATTGTACGCAGATGACACTTGTCTTTTTTATTTTGGTCAGTCTGTACAGAGTATAGTTAACGAAGCTCAAAACGATCTCAATACGCTGAATGAGTGGTTTTTACATAACCTACTAACAATAAATGTTTCAAAGACTTCTTACATGATATTTGCTGCAAAAAACAAAATAATCCCAGATTTTAACCCTCCAAAAGTAAACAACATCGTAATAAAACGGTCGAGTACAGAAAAGTATTTAGGACTACTGCTAGATGACAAATTGTCATGGAAGCCGCATATCGACTCTGTAAGATCCAAACTTACGTCTCTTGCTGGTGCCTTGCGCAATATGAGCAACTGCGTTCCCCCAAAAATACGAAAAACCATATACAACGCCCTTATTAAAACCCACTTGGAATACCTAGTCGAAATATGGGGATCAGCCCCAAAAACTACATTAAAACAATTGCAAATAGCGCAAAATAAAGTTATTAAAAGATTATATAATTATGACTACCTAACTCCAACAGAAACACTATATAAAAAAACACAATTATTAAATTTAACCCAAATATTCAACATAAATACATGTATACTCATAAGAAAGATATTAACAAAAGAAATACAATCTAATATTACTCTCACAATAAGAAAATATAAATATAACTTACGAAATAGAAATAAACTGTATATTCGTCCACCCAGAACGGTTAATTACGGCAAAAAGAACCTTCTTTATGAAGGGGTACTTATATACAATAAGCTACCGGGGGAAATAAAAGATTCTAAAAGTATGACAATTTTTAAAAATAGATTAAGAAAACATTTTCGAGCTAAGGAAGGGAATCAATAAAATATATATATATAATCAAAATAAAAATAAAATTACGTTATAATCAAAATAATAAATACTTATCGAATTACTAAAGACAATCAAAAATAAATAAATTAAAGACTCAATGCAAACCTTTAACCAAACAAAATAAGATAATTATAAAGCCGTCTTGCTCCTAGACTATACAAATAATGCTTGGCATAACAAACAATAGCCCAGGCCTACGAACGGACGACGCCCATCGCGTCGGGTCGGTCAAAATGAGGGTAGGGCTAAAAAAATATTAATTGATGCATTCATTTGCTCTATTTATCATATTTATTTTAGTTGGGTGAAATATTGGTGAATAGCACGTTACTTAGGAAACATACGTGGATAGTGATAATCAGTGGGTTATTCTGCATGCAGGGGAAAAATACCTAGGTACCAAATGGCTCAGACTACTTGATTTGATTCTTACTTTTGTTATTTGAGTTGTTTTCAATACCGTTAGTTAGTTTATTTTAGTATTAGTTATAATAATAAATAACACACATTAGGTTAGTATAGGTAAATAACTTGCATGTAATTTTATGTAGAAACCTACTTAAGTACATTTATAAGTATAAGTAAAACTTTGTGTTTCTCATTTAAGTGAACTACTTTGTGTTGTGTTCTTTGAGAAATAAAAATCTTTAAACCGATATCTATGTATGTATATGATTCGTGTATTGCATACCTATCAACAAAAGATTTGGGAGGTTCGATACCTATATAGACGGAGTTTCTGTTCTTGTTAGACATTAACATTCAGAAGGAGCTGTTTAGCTGAAGGAATAATAAAATCTTCTGATAAACCGTACTTGTGACAAAAGTCATATAAGAATATCGTAAGAAACTCGGGCTGATAAGCGTGATGGGTTGATAAATTTGTCGATTGGCTGATATTTTTATAGGCAAATTATAAATTGCGTAAAGCAGCTGGTTGAGGTGTCATTGTGAATTAAGGGCAAGCCTAAGCCTTCGAGCTGAATTACATTCTACATAGTCTAACCCAGAGTTACTATTTTTCACACTGTATGATATGTGAACGGTAGCAGATATAAGAATTCTTTGGATTCATGAGATCGCAGGAAAGACTCTAAGGTTAACATATAAGTTATTCAGTCTACCTACAAAACTTCTCATTGACGAGACAAGTTCTTTAAAATGATTAACAATTGTAGGGTGGGTACCACGAATAATTATGGAAATGAATTATAAGATAAATGCTGCCCACCCGCACTAAAAATTTAGTGCCTATTATTAGAAACTTTCGTATCCCTCATTTTGCGTTGCGTGCGTGAGATAGTTGTTAGTATAAATAAGGTAGCTTCTACCAAAAACACAATATCTTGCACAAAGTTACCTTCAGTATCAAGATACTGTCTATCAGTGGATATGTCCACGCAAATGTATGGGTCTAGCTCACTCACTGGCCTGACCGTTTTAAGAGTACATTGTCTAAAAGACTTTACTTGTCAGACAAAAAAAAGGAGATTTGGTGAAAGTACTGGCGTTGCGGCACTAACTTAATATACCTACCTGTATAGGCTCTGAATTGTACTCAACCCATGTCCGGATTTATGATTGTGGGAACGATAAGGGTGTGAACGATAAGAAACATTCAGTGTTTATTTACAACTACCCTCTTCATACTTTTTATAACCGGTGGCATTTCTTGGTTATCTGTATAAAGGTGTGTACGGTAATGAACGTTCAAGCGTTTATTTACAACTACCCTCATCATACTTTTTATCATAAGTGGCATTTCTGTTATCTGCTTTGTATGATAAATTGTTGAATGTATTCTCAACTGTATTAGACATCGCAAATACTGGTACATTTTTAGAATTAATATTTGAAACTGTCATCATCATCATCATCATTTATAGAAATGACCGTGAGCAATTGAGGGTTTGCGCACTACAGTAATAAAAACCTTGGAAAGTCGTCAGTCTTCTTTTTGAACGTCAGTAAAGGACAGCCACTGTCCTTGACGTAAAGAACTGTTTATATTTTATATAGTGTTACACTATTCTTTACAAGTAAGCGATCATTGTCAGCTTCTAAACTCTAGCACTCTGTGATAGATTAATAAGAATAAAAGTGCATCTATATTATCGCTTCTTAAGCGATGACGTCAGATTTTCAGTAATTGGTCGTGAGATGTTTCAACATAACTACTAGTTAAACGGAAAATGGTTCTTGTTTATTATTTTATAAACATTGTAGTACAACTGACACTTCTGCATCTCAAATGAAGAGCTTGTTTTCGAGGTACATTGACAATGGGTGAGGTATTCATGCACAAGTATAATACCTACAGTGTTACAAATAACGTTGGTTCTCGAAGTAAACTTGGTTTCATGTCACAAGCTGCTTAGTAATCTAGGGTTTGCTAGTTACCATTATTGGTCTTAATTTTATTGATGTCTCAATAGACCTCTCTATATAAAGTACCTATATGCTCTCGGTTGAGAATTTGTAAATCTATTCGGTATGATATTCGAATAACATTAGAAGGATACCCAGTGCGTATTTAAGAGCAAAACAAGTACCTATAAGGGAAAAAGAAATAGATATACCTGTATTTTTAGCTATGTGTATCGGATCTAAGATTTCTTACGCTTCTACAGTGGAAATGTACACAAGTCTTATCGCAAAACTTGTAATCTAGTCCAAACATTGTGGGGAGGAAAAACCAGTTATTGAAATGTTTTATAAGAACTTCCCATAACTGGACATTTTAGATGAACATACAAAGCTTCACTATAGTTATAACGGTTCATAAAGTACCTACTCAGGTATTACAGCGCACTGCAATAAATTGAAATGTTAATGTAACTGTTTTCCCACATGCTTTCAATTGGTTAAAACGAGTACTATGTCCAAAATATTAATGAGTTAAATACCTAGTAACTACCTACTCACATTTTGGAGCAGATATTTTAGTTTTCAGTTGTGCAATGATTTATTGTCACCGAAGGTCGTACACATTGCAAAAGTTGCAAAAACTGTTTCTAAAAGAAGTTAAGCTGCTGAAGTATTATTATACAGTTAGGTATACTGATACAATACGAACATATTTAGCAATTTATTGTTATAAGTTTATGAGTCATCAGTACCCAATCACTCAGAACATATTCATGCTGAGCTGGGCGGCCCTATTGTATGATACTGTGTGGGGTTTTGTTCAGAATTATTTATTTATTATACTAGGACGATGGCACATTCTATCATCATCATGATAGAGTGCGATAAATTTGTTTAAAAATTTTAATTGTCTTTTGGACCATACGTATTGCAGTTTTAAATGTCACAATGACTAATTTGTATTCAAAGCGACGTGGCTTACGATTATAACATTATTTAAAAAATAGTAAGTTCACATTGGCGTTGAGTGTTTTCACCACCACCAGGCGATAACAAACACGTCTCAGTTATTAAACGTTTACCAAGGTACAGTCAAATTAATAGAAGCGTTTTACATAAAATAAAACGCATATTAATTTACTTACCTTGGTAAACGTTTACATTTTAAATTCTGCCTGGTGATATTCGACGCAATGAAGAAACAAGATGTTGGCGCCACAAGCGTACATCTGACGTAGCGGCCGGTGGCGGGAAGACACCGGATTGGCCAACTCCTCTTTGGACGAGGTTACTGATTGGCTAGTACTTTTTCACAGAAAGTCAAAGCCAATACTTATTTATATGGCGGGAAATGTTAGGCCTATCTCAGTTATTAAACGTTTACCAAGGTAAGTAAATTAATATGCGTTTTATTTTATGTAAAACGCTTCTATTTTATTCAAAGTAGTCTCATTTGAAAGCTAGATAATTTACCTAGCTAATAAAATAAATAAAAAATACAAATTCGGTACATAAGCGTAGAAAAGTACACCTTAATAACCCAGTTTTAAAGTTACAGAGGAAAATAAAATAAAAATCCCTTTTTTTGTCTTATTTCTAAAAAAATATTGTTTTTACAACGCTTATGTATTTGTATTTTATATTTATTTTATTAGCTAGGTAAACTATCTAGCTTTCAAATGAAACTACTTTGAATAAAATACACCATTTACTCAAAAAGAAACGAAGAAAAAACCAGATGAAGTAGTCTTCATTTAAAAAAATATTAAAACTGCTTTGTTTTTGAGATAAATAACATATAATTTTTTTTATCCCGATTTTATCGATAAATATGTGTCGTGTATCCGCACATTTCGTTTGATCAAGGTTCGACAAATCACATTGTATATCTATTGATGACACTGTATCACAAGACTCGATAAAAAAGTGCGATTTCAATTCCTCTCGCAAAACAGAATGAAACCTGGATAGCACTACAAACTTAACAAGACTATGGCGACTTGAAAAATATCTAAAATTACATAATTATCATCACCCTGGAAATGTTGTCTGTTACCAGAAAATTATGTGTAACTTATCCTAACATATTACTGTACCTACCTACATACTACATCATTACATAGTATAAAACATAGTCGCTTTTTCTGTCCCCATGTCCATATATCCCTATGTCCCTTTGAATGCTTAAATCTTTAAAACTACGCAACGGATTTTGATGCGGTTTTTTTTAATAGATAGAGTGATTCAAGAGGAAGGTTTATAACCGTGCGAAGCCGGGGCGTGTCGCTAGTAATGTATATACCCGATTACCTGCAGCTTCGCAAGTGTTTTTTCTATAGAAACGTTTCAAGGCTATTTCTATCCCATGGAAACTGACTAATGGGATAAAAAAACTATATGTAAGCAGTAACATATGTGTTATTCCAGGTCTAGAACTACATCTATTCAAAATTTCAGCCCGATCCGTTTAGCAGTTTTTCGTGAAAGAGGAACAAACATCCATATATTCATACTTCCAAACAAACGTCAAACGAATCCAAATTTCACGTTTATCATTCATCATCATCATCAGCCTGTATTAGTCCATGTAATGTATTATTTTATATGGAGGTCTCAATCAAAACAACTTACGTGGTAGCCATCTTCTATTCAGTAACCACATCTTATGACTACCTACATTTATAATATTAATTATATTATTATCTACCCACAACCCCCTTATTGAAATAATAAGAATGGAGTAAGGAAATCAAACTTAAATCACAATTAAAGATAACATTGTTTGATGTGATACATGAATACTCAACACTAGATGTACCCTACATTTCCTTGAACAAAAATAATAAGTTGAGATACATAGGGATTATTTTATAAAGCTAGCTTTTATAAACAACTGGTATAATGTATATTTTACAACATATTAAATTAATTATTAAATTATTTTAACACAATTGAGTTTTTTGTAATTAGATTGATAATGACATTAAAAACTAATTTTTATTTTGTAGTACATAACTATAGTAGGTATATTATTCAATTCTTCATTCGAAACTCTTCTATTACTTTATATGAACATGCAAATTAATCTTATAAATAACAAGCAAATTAATGTTGTAACAAGTTTCAATAAGTTTTAGTTTATTATGCTTAACAAATACTTAAATATGAAATTATTTTACCATGTTTGACAGAGTGCTGCAAGATACTACTTAAGTGTCCCCTTTGAGGGACAGGGGGCATGCTTCCAATGAGTAGGTCCATCGATCAGGAGGTATCACTTCCCTGCCAGAACGAGTATGGTAATTAGTGGACAAATTAGGAACTTCAACAGCGGAGCTGGATGGAATTTGTATGGATGCTTGGTCAGGACTATCCATGATATCATCTAAACATGAGAAATATGTTTGTTTTGGATCAGCGCGACTCACTGAATCAATAATTATGTGTTTCCGATTGCGTCTTAACAAACGTCCTGTTGTGGTTCTTATCATATAAGACCTACTGTCTATAATTCCATGAACTACCCCAGGTTCCCAGCGATTATTATTTCTAATTTTAACTTTTTGACCTATTGTGAGCTGTTTTAATTCTCGGGACCCTTTATCATAATATATTTTTTGAGATGCTTGGCGTGTTTTTAATTTGCTTAATATATTTGTGTGTATTCGAGGACTAAATAATGTAGGTGACCTTGGCAATTTACTTCGTAATTTCCTGCTGTACAGTAATTCAGCTGGAGATGGAATGTCTGAACTAAGTGGTGTATTTAAATACTCTAAATATCCTGCATAAAAATCTGAATCATCATGATAAGTTCTTTTCATCAAGTTTTTGATTATTTGTATTGCTCTTTCAACTTGTCCATTTGACTGGGCGTATCCAGGAGATGATGTTCTATGTGAAAATTTCCAATCTATTGAAAATTCCTTAAAATAATTTGATGAAAATTCGGGACCATTATCGGTCATGACTGTCTGAGGTATTCCATGTCTTACAAATATTTTTTTAAGCTTTCCTATAATTTCCTTGGATTGCAATGAGTGCAATTCTTCAATTTCTATAAATTTACTAAAATAATCGATTACCAAAATATAAGATTTGCTCTTGAAATGAAATAAATCAGCTCCTACTTTATTCCATGGTATTTCCGGTATCTCGTGATTCAACAATGGCTCCTATGAATTTTGTCTTTTATGTGTTAGACATGTTTGACAATTGCTTATGTAATTATCTAATTGTGAATTTATATTTGGCCAAAAAATACTTTCACGAGCCCTTAGTTTGCACTTTTCTAGGCCCATGTGACCAGCATGAATAGTTTTTAACATTTCAAGTCTTAAACATTTAGGAATTACTATTCTAGAGCCTTTCCATACTATTCCAAAATCAGCAGTTAGTTCATCTCTATAACTCCAATAGGGACACAAGATTTCATTAAGTTCTTTTTTATGTACTGGCCAACCTGATTTAATTATTTTTATTAATAGTTGCAATTCAGTGTCATCCTTAGTACATCTCTGTATTTTTATCAGATGTGAGTCAGTCAGCTGATTGCTCGCTGACAGTGCACACACCTGTGCTTTGAAGTGTAGGTAATCACGCGGCTGAGTTTCAGAATGAGCTTTATCTTCCAATACTGTTGGAGCTACTGCACGGGACAATGTGTCAGCAATAAATAAATATTTCCCTGGTTTATACACTAGCTTAAAAGCATAAGGTTGTAGTCTCATTAGCATTCTTTGTAACCGTGGAGGTGCATTTGCTAATGGCTTGTTTATGATACTCACTAGAGGTTTATGGTCTGTCTCTATAGTTATATCAGATCGACCATAAATATACATATAGAATCTTTCACATGCAAAGACACAGGCATATAATTCTTTTTCTATTTGAGCATATGCTTGTTCAGTTTTTGTAAGTGATTTTGATGCATATGAAACTGGCAAATTGTTTTGCAATAAACATGCTCCTAAACCATTTTTACTAGCATCTACTGAAATGGTTATTGGACAATCTAGTGAATAGTATTGTAATATTGGGGGACTTACTAATAACCTTTTTAATTTCTCAAAACATCTCTGATGCCTTTCTTCCCAGTGCCATTCAACTTCTTTTTTTAATAATTCCCTTAATGTTGCTGTATGTTCTGATAAGTTAGGTATAAAACTACTAACATATGTAATCAAGCCTAGAAATCTCTCTACATCCTTAATATTGGATGACACTGGCATGTTTTTAATGGCCATTATATGCAATGGATCTGGGGATATACCCTTTTTTGAAATTTTATGTCCTAAATATGTGATTTCTGATAACCCTATTTTGCATTTCTGTTTGTTTAATTTAATATTTATTTCTCTACATCTTTGTAATACAGCATGTAATCTTTGATCATGAACTTCTTTATTTGGTCCAAACACTAAAATATCATCAATAAATTGAATTACCCCTTCGAGATCATCTAAATGTTCATATAATTTTTTATGGAATACTTCAGACGCTGATGTAATCCCAAAAGGTAGCCTTAAGAATTTGTACCTGCCATAGATTGTATTGAATGTACATAGATCAGTTTCTTTTAATTTAACTTGCCAAAAAGAATGCTTTGCATCTAATGTACTGAACACTGTTGCCCCTGATAGACGATTAGTCACCTCTTCAAATGTTGGTAATTTAAAATGTTCTCTTTTTATAACCTTATTTAAATCACGAGGATCTAAACAGATCCTTATATCCCCACTAGGTTTCTTTACTACTGTCATACTATTTACCCAATCAGTTGGACCTTCTACTTTTGCAATAATTCCTTGCTTTTGCATTTGTTCTAATTTATTTTTGACCTGTTCCCTAAGAGCAATAGGCAATTTTCTAGGTGGATGTATGACTGGTTGGGCATTTTCTTTTATTTGTATTTTATATTCTCCTGGTAAACAACCAACCCCTTCAAATACATCTTTATATTCATGTAATACTCTGTCTTCATTTGTGTTTATTGCCATTATTCTTTTTATCAAGTCTAGCTCTTCGCATGCATCTTTGCCTAAAATGGGGACGGAATCAACATCTGCTATAATAAACTTCAAAAAATAATAATTTTGCTTGTAATTTACTTTCATGTAACACTTTCCCATCACTATTATTTTGGTTCCTGAATAACCATGTAATTTTATAGATGTGTTTGTTAAATCACCTTCGGACACATTAATAACCTTCAAATATCTTTTAGGGATAATATTCACATCAGCTCCTGTATCTAGTTTAAATTTAATTGGATTATTGTTTATGATTAACTGAGCAAACCATTTATCAGAGTTATATTTGTTTTGTACCTGATCGATGGCCTCTCCATGATATTTGTCCTGTACCGCATACACTGCTTTGCACATCCTAGAGAAGTGATTCATTCGATTACACTTGAAACACTGTTGTCCAAACGCTGAACATTCATACCGCTTATGTCTACCACCGCACTTTTGACAAACAATCAGACCGGCACTCTGATATGACCGTCCTCGAGTATTATTCGCACCTCCGCGCTGTTGAGAAACATGACCAGGGCGCGGTGCCAGTGGGCCGCCGCCTACGCTGGCCCCGGCGCTCCCGCCAGCGCCGCCGCCGCCGCCGGCGCGCGACGATCCCTGCCCGGCAAACGGTTTTCTCTGATTTCTTTGCTGGTTTCTTCTAACCCAGTGTACATCCGTCGATAGCGATTGGGCCTCTTCATGATTAGCTTTAACTCCATGGACATGATCATGATGGTCCGAATTTTCTGTTTTTATATTCACTGCTTGCGCTCGTGACAGTTCCGCCAAGCGACAAATATCAATCGCTTTTGACAATTTTAAATCCATTTCTCTCAGCAATCTTTCACGTAGGCTACTATCCCTCAATCCGCAAATCAATCTATCTCTTATCAAATCTGTGCATAAATCTTTGAACTCGCATTTGGCCGCCATTTTATTCAGTTCAAATACATATTGTTCCAGAGATTCCAATTCACCTTGATCTCTCGTGAAAAACATATGACGTTCTATGGTTAGGTTCTTTTTTGGCACAAATACGGCATCAAAATTCTTTAGCAATTCTTCCACTGATTTTATTTCTTCTTTATTCTTGAACTGGTCGTAAACTTCTCTGCATCGATCTCCAATGACATGTAGTAATATGTTCAGCTGCACTTTTTTGTCTTTCTTATATAACTCACACGCTTCAGAATAAATTGTGAACGATTTTTTCCACGTGTCCCATTCCTTACTCAAATTTCCTGAAGTAACATTTGCCAAGTTGTTTTCAAACAAAAATGGAGGCGGTGGTTTCAATACGGATTCCATTTTTAATTTTTCTTTTATAAATCTTGATTTTTATCCGGCTGCGCCATGTAATGTATTATTTTATATGGAGGTCTCAATCAAAACAACTTACGTGGTAGCCATCTTCTATTCAGTAACCACATCTTATGACTACCTACATTTATAATATTAATTATATTATTATCTACCCACAGTCCACAGTTGGACATAGGCCTCCCCTAATAAGCACCATAGCGCCCTGTCTTCAGCTTGCCACATCCAGCATCTGCCAGCAGTCTTTAGCAGATCGTCATCCCACCTTAAAATTTGTTTCCTTCCTAAAATAATAATATAGTTCCTTTAATTTAGTTTATAATTATTAATGTATAATATCCCAAGGACCCCGTCCAATGCGAGAGGATAGAAGAAGCGGTACAAAACATGACGTTTGCCACATACGGTCTTCTGAAGACAGCCGAGCTAGCGTGTCGCGACCAGGACAACCCTAACGCGAGGCGACGGCTGAAGGACGCGATCGGTGGACTCAATGACGCTATAAGAAGACTGGTAAGTGCCTATACTCTGATTTAGAATCATAAGTGGAAGAAGCGGTTCAAAAAATGACGTTTGCCACATATGGTCTTCTGAAGACAGCCGAGCTAGCGTGTCGCGACCAGGACAACCCTAACGCGAGGCGACGGCTGAAGGACGCGATCGGTGGGCTCAATGACGCTATAAGAAGATTGGTAAGTACCTGTACTCTGATGTAGAATCATAAGTGGAAGAAGCGGTACAAAACATGACGTTTGTGGCAAACGACCAGGACAACCCTAACGCGAGGCGACGGCTGAAGGACGCGATCGGTGGACTCAATGACGCTATAAGAAGACTGGTAAGTGCCTATACTCTGATTTAGAATCATAACTCGAAAAAGCGGTACAAAACATGACGTTTGTGGCAAACGACCTGGACAACCCTAGCACGAGGTGACGGCTGAAGGACGCTATCGGTGGGCTCAATGACGCTATAAGAAGACTGGTAAGTGCCTATACTCTGATTTAGAATCATAACTCGAAAAAGCGGTACAAAACATGACGTTTGTGGCAAACGACCTGGACAACCCTAACACGAGGTGACGGCTGAAGGACGCTATCGGTGGGCTCAATGACGCTATAAGAAGACTGGTAAGTACCTCAGTAGCAAAAATTCAACCAACACAAAAAATAAAACAAGTTACAAACCCTAATAAAAGAAATTATACATCATTCACACACACACAGCATTTATGGGCAATTGTGTGCGCTTTTATGATAAACTTCCATATTAAGCAATTGAGCTCCCTATTAAACACTTTTAAACAAATCTTATTAAGAAGGCATATTACTTACTATATAAATGATAGCATCAATGGTTAACGTCATTGAGTCGCTAGTCAGTGCTGCCAGTCAAAAACGAAATAAGTCTCGAGTCAAGCAAGAACGATAACACGTTAATGTGGTTTTTGTAGATTTAACAGAATATTTCCGAGTTAACTCTTTATTAACATTGAAAATTACAAGCAAGGAATAGAAAAATTACAACTAGTATTTACAATTGAAACAATTGAGCTAACTGCAGACGATTGCAAACAGTCTAAAGGTAGCTCAATTGATCCATGTCAATACCAGTCGGAAGCGTCCCCGAGACACTCAAAAGTTAAACCCGAGTTAAACACTCAGTAATGTGTACAAACTAGTGTAATACACTATTTGTAATAAACCATATGTTCAACCTGTTTAACTCTCTCAGATGACGAGTGCATCCACGTCCAGTGCCCTCCAGAAGGAATGCACGTCGCTCACCCTGGCGTTGGCAGCTGCAATGCTGCAGTCGGAGCCCGGCGCCACCAGCGCGTTGCCCTTCCAGCAGTGCTGCCAACAGCTCGAACAGCATCAGGAGACCATACGTGAGTGGCCAAGGGACACTATTTTATGGGACCACCACATTTTCTACACATTCTATCTCTTTTCCCGGACCTTGCTTCTTGTTTTCTCCCATGCATTTTCTTCTGTTATCCGTCATCTCCGTATTCACACTTTCTTAACCAGACATTAACACATACACAATCTACATTCGCGCCGTCTACTGTTGCCCAGACTCACATGAGACTGGTGTCGTCAGCAGATCACCACTCACACATTCCGCACATATCATAGACACAAAAATTACAAATAGATCATTTACTGTATGATTACTCATGATTGTAATTTTTTTAGATTTGATCAACGTACTTTTTAATTTGGTAAATACAAAACTAGATATCTAAAATTCGATCCGAAGCTGGGATCCTTCGCATCTTCATATAATATTTTCTTAGTAAGAGCGAGGTTTCACTACTATTAATTTTTGTGTCTCGATGTTGAAAATAAATACTTGTTTGTTGTTTATATCCTGTTTCACACATTCCATCTTTTTTCAGTCTCTTCCCTTATATCTCTCCACATTCAAATCAATCACGCTTTTTGTCAATGACCTTCCTCTCCTCGCATTACATGTCCATACCACGCTAGCCCTATACTATACTCACATTACCCATTACCCTATACTCACATTCTATATTAGTAACAAAAGCGAAAGATACATCGACATCGAGTAACTCACGACTCCTTTTGCTCGAAGCTATGGGGTGAGCTTAACTTCTGTCAAACGACAAAAACAAATAAATGTCGCCGGCAGATCGTATAATCAGCCTGTTTATAGAATGGCTAGTCGTTTACAAAAAGAGCGCGCGGCGGTGCCATTCCGTTACCAACTACCTATTAACAACGACGTGACCCCGACGAAGACATTAAACCCCAAAATGCAGGCGAATAGAGAACCTCAAGCGACCATTTTTCAGACGTCTTAAAGGCTACATACATATATATCGGGTTACAGTCAAGATGAGGAGGTTTAGGCAAAGCTTGACCGATTCTGCAATATGTTTGTAGATAAGCTAAAGAGCGAGCAGCCAATGTCCCGGCAAGAGATAGCGCGCTCCCTCGTCGAGATCAACGACGCGGTCTGTCAGACCAGTGCTATTTCCTCGCAGTGTGCCTATCTGGTGAGTATGTCTCACAGACCTTTGAATAACTTCGAGTTTCCGTACCTATATACCAATTACAATCAGGGTTCCTTAGCATATGAGTGAATGGGTGTCTTCGAGACCTTCGTGTTACATTGCAATATTATCCTCGGTGTGATTATTCGAAGAAAATGACTGTCCCTATGTATGTTTAGATCTTTAAAACTACGCAATTGATTTTGATTTGGTTTTTATATTAGATAGAATGATTCAAGATTAATGTTTCAATGTACAATAAAAACTTGCGAAGCCGGAGTGGGGCGCTTGTATTTCTATAAAAAAAACTTCTAATGAAGAAAATAATTTTATTTTATCTATGCTCGAAAGAGTAGATTGTGCTGACCTAAATTAAAAATCAATATTAAATTGTACATGACCACAATAAAAATAAACTAAATAAACAAATAATGCTGGAAAACAAAAGGTTTAAATGGAACTGTGTAATGTTTGACAGATATCGGTCAGCGAGAAAGACTCGGAGATAGCAGAGAAGGGTCCCGTAGACGTGCCTCGGATACAGAAGTGCATAGCGAGTCTGCAGGACGCCTGCATGGTGGTCATCGGATCTATGAACATACAACAGGTATTGTTACAACATCTATGAACATACAACAGGTATTTATATAACACTAGCTGATGCCCGCGACTTCGTCCGCGTGGTTTTTTATTCCTTAAATTATAATAATTTTTAGATCGAAATACCTTATAATGCTTCTTTGAAGACAACATTCGATATAAACTGGTTTGGAACAATGGATAGCTGACTTACACGGGAGACACTAACATAAAGCCTAACAAAACGTATAAATGAAAATGAAGCATAGTCAATCCTTGGTGAATATGTAAACGCACTTTATTCTTTCTCAATTCAGGGTATTGTAAATAATCTGAATCTTCAGATGAAATCGACATTCTATTGAGCAACTACCGAAGTCGATCACACTCCAACCGAGCTTGGTGTTGTTCTTCGGTTTCTTGCTGTCGTATTTCATTTACTCTCTCCCTTTCTATTAGTAATAAAGTCTCGCATTCCTGATGTATGCGTTCATTATCATCCCTGGCTAAATCTTATCGTTGCTGGTGTCGATCATCACGTCTTTGTAAAGCTCTAACAATATTTTGACGATTTCAAGCATTAGGTAAATGCTACTCACGCTGGGTAAAAGTTTGTGAGGTGTAAGATAATGAATGACTCTCATAATCAGCTGTAAGTCATGCTTCTCTTTCTTGGCTAGTTTTCAGCGATCGAGACGCAGCCGTGCGGCTACGCTGAGAGCTCAAGCGAGACTTTCTTTCACTAAAAGACTCTGAGACTCGTGACAACGTATGGCGTTCTCGATCAGCTGTAAGCCGTACATCCCACTGGTTTCCAGCGATCTAGACGCAGCTGCGATTCGCTGATGACATAGTCGTAATGGCAGAGTCGCTAGAGGAGCTGACTCACATGCTGAACGGCCTAGCCTCAGCCTCGCGATGCATCGGTCTTGGCATGAATTTGGATAAAACCAAAGTCAGGATCAACGGCCAAATTGATCCAGGACATAGATCCGCTATGGCACGTCTTCGTTCTTGGAGAGTCATGAAATGAAATTCGCGACATCTGCATATATCGTAGAAATCTTTTCTGTACACCCTCTGAGCGAGAGATATACATAATTATTACTTAGGGTTACATACCTATACACCATATTCCTAGTGGCTGCGCACATAAAACCAGTAGAGTATTTTAAAAGTTTTTATATTTGAGAAATCGCGGGACATCCTGAGGTTGAAACATAACGCTTTCGATGCCTTCCCAACTATTCAAATCAGAGTTTACTATCAAACGTAACGCGCAGATCTTTTATCTTGACTACCCTTGTTAATTGAGTGTTTTGAAGAGTAAAATTTAATTTAAGGACTAAAAGGCTTACGGGTAAAAGAACAGACATAGATTTAGAAATGTTTAAAACGAGCTTCTTGAGTATGCAATAGTTTTGAAGGCGGTCTAGGTCATCATGGAGGCAGGCCGCGTCGACTGCCTCTTTTTCAGGATAAAGGTTTGAAAACTAAAGTTTTCAATCAGTGCATCCTACCCGTAATGACCTGAGCTGAGACGTGGACACTGACGGTAGGGCTGGTCTCCCAATCCAAAATCGCTCAGTGAGGGAAAGAGCTATGCTCGGAGTTTATCTGAATGACAGGATCCGTAACGAATACATCCGACAGAGAACCAAAGTTATCAACATAGCTCAAAGAATTATCAACTGAAGCTGAAGTGGCAATGGGCCGGTCATATCTCGCGAAGTACCGACAACCTTTGGAGTAAAGGTGTTCTTGAGTGGAGACCGCGACTTCACAAACGTATTGTAGGACGCCCTCTGGCCAGGTGGGATAACGGTCTGCGAAAGACTGCTGGCGCTGTGGCACTTATTAGGGGAGGCCTATATCCAGCTGTGGACTAACATAGGTTGATGATGATGATAGGACGCAGCCGTACGGCTACACTGAGAGCTCAAGCGAGACTATCTTTCAGTAAAGGTCTCTGAGACTCGTGACAAAGTATGGCGTTCTCGATCAGCTGTAAGCTGTACATACATCCCACTGGTTTCCAGCGATCTAGAGGTAGACGCGTATGGGGTTCTCGATCAGCTGTAATTCGTGCATCTCTTTCTTCACCGGTTTTCAGCAATGGAGACGCATTCGTGGCTACGCTGAGAGCTCAAGCGTGCCTCTCTTCCAGTGAATGTTTCAGAGAGTCGAGCGTAGTCCTTGCCTCACTACTTTCCCAGACAACGTAATGACGTTCAAGATCAGCTGTTCAAAGTCGCTCAGCGAGCCTTGGAAAGAGCTATGTGAGGAGTTTCTCTAAAGGATAGGATTCGTAATGAATACATCCGACAGAGAACCAAAGATATCGACATAGCTCAATGAATTAGCAAGCTGAAGTGGCAGTGGGCCGGCCATATCTTGCGAAGAACCGACAACGGCGACAACCGTTGTCGTACACGTGTTCTTGAGTGGAGACCGCGACTTGGCAAACGTAGTGTAGGATGCCCTCCGGCCAGGTGGGATGACGATCTGCTAAATACTGCTGGTAGATGCTGGATGCGGCAAGCTGAAGACAGGGCGCTATGGTGCTCATTAGGGGAGGTTTATGTCCAGCAGTGGACAAATATAGGCTGATGATGATGTGAATCCAACAAAAAATATTGCTGTTACTCATAGAATACAAATTATTTTTTAGAATCTTTGAGTCGTGACCATCCGCAATAGCCCGCTCGCGCGTTCTGAGCCCGCGCGACAGGCAGCCTTTGTGATATTCAGCAGTGAACTGAATTATCTCGGTATAGGTACCTACTATACGTGTACTTTCATATGGGATTAGTAAAAAGTTGTTAATATGAAACTTCATGATAATGGCAGACTCAGTATTCTGTACTTATAAAATTAAAGTTTATTAGCTATCCCACGGGAACTCTTTAATTGATCGGGATAAAAAGTATCCTATATGTTGACCAGGGATCTAGGCTACCATCATACAAAATTTCATTAGAATCGGTCCAGTAGTTTCGGAGATTATCCCGTACAAACAGACAAACAGAGAAATAAGAAAATTGAAAAAAAATGAAATCAATTGTATTATACTTCTTACATCTCCCTGACTTGGTTTATGGCATTTTTTTACATTGTACAGAAATTCGACCTCTACGATTTTATTATATGTATAGATATGTTAATGTTTTTCGTTCATTCCAGAAGTGTTATTTCGTTTACTATTATTTATTTTGTTACTAAGTTTTTAAAATTTATTTGTACTTAGTTACCTATTCTATTTTTATACCGTGTTAGTAAATATATGTATAACAGTAACCAATGCACAGTATTAAGCTAAAATGTATTTAAGGTACCAGAGGTATACATAAATCATTATAAAACCTAGATTATTTCTTTAGTTTAAGTAGGTATCTCATTATAAGAAAACTATTTGTAAGTTTGTATGAGAATAAAGATCTTTAAACCTAAGTCAACCGATATGAACATTTTGTTAAAAGGTTGTAAAATCTAAATTAAAAAAACAGCTATGAACATACAACAGGTATTATTACTAAATCTATGAATATACAAAAGTTATAATTACAACATCTATGAATTATATATTAATATGAACAGGTATTATAACAACATCTATAGAATTGAATCTCATATACGCTCACCTCAGGTAGTTTTTAATAATATTCGTTCCACAGACTGTTCCATCTTCCTCTTTTTCTTCTTCTGCCTCTCGTATGCTTTCTTCGAGTCTGTTCTTAGTTCTACTCCTTACCTTCCAGGCTAAAGGAGAAACAGAAGACTTCAACAAGCGCGTAGAAGACTTCTCCCGGGCGTTAGACGAGGCACAACTCAAGGTCAAAGATGGTGGAGTGAAAGCGACATTAACGCGAGCCAAGGCGAGCGTCACCACTAGTGCAGCCGACCTTTCAGAGGCACTTAAACAAGATCAGAATATGGTGAGTCTTGATATGATGGGTTTATAATACCAGAATAAAGCGTTTAATGTGTTTTTAAATCTAAAGAATGTCATCATCATCATTTTGTATCCAAAGTCATTATGTTACGTTTACCCCTCAGTGGGTTCTGTTGTTATGTAAAGGTTGAAAATGATTGCTGCAGCGGAAGGACAATAGGCGGCCTCAAGGCAATAGGGTCCCATTTTTACCTTTTGGGTACGGAACCCTAAAAATACGTGAATTCGTAGATCACTTGTGGGTAAAGCCGCGGACACGGGCAGTTGACACTCAGATCAGTTTCAACCTGATCGTCTTTGGCCTGAGCCTCCAGTTGATGTCACGATCACTCGATACTATCGTTAACCGAACCCCTCTGATCTGGAGGGGTATTTTAATTCATCGGGAAGCCCTTCGGATTTTAAATCGGACACTTTTGACTATGAGTGCTAGGTATTTA